>PVKB01002072.1:8741-322311 GCA_004027205.1 Ctenodactylus gundi | reverse complement strand
ACTTTCCTTTCCACCGAAAACAATTTGGCTATGTTCACCGACTCCGCCCACTAAATGTAGGTGAAGTTCTCCCCCCACCGGAAGCCAATTTCCCCAGTTTCATATTGCCAAACTGCAAAAGTCCTGGACAGTCTGACATTCTATCCTTCCCTGAATCAACCTCTGAATCATGTCCAGGGAAGTTTGAGAATATTCTCCCAGGGATTGCCAAGTTTTTTTCCCATATTCCTCCAAAATGAAATCGGATTCCTTGAAAGGGAAAAAAATAAACAATGTTCTGAATGAAAGCCATAAATAAAATGTGACCAGAAATAAATGAAAATTGCAATCATTTTAACCTTACTTTCACAGTTGAGTTAAAATATGTGTTAGTTTTGCAGGCAAATGGAGGAAACTTGAGAACATCATGCTTAGTGAAGTGAGTCAGAAGCAGAAGGTGAAACATTGAATGGTCTCTCTGATATGAGAAACCAGATCACAACTCTATGGAACTTAAAACGAAAGACAAAGTGAAACAGGGGGGGTAAGGTGGGGAGGGAGGGATGGGTGGGTTAGTGGAGGGACAAAAGGAGAGTGGGAAAGTCCTTGTCACCTTGACAAGATACGTATGTGCACAAAATGCTCAACTGCATTGTAAACCTTAAATTTTGTGCTTATACATATTAATAAAATGGGGGAAAATATGTGTGAGGAAGAGGACAGAGCAAGAATAGACAGATAAATGAAGGAAGAGAAGAGATCAGTGCTACAACTCAGACGTTAACTCTTGTATTCATCACCGCGTCATCTTCAAAGCTCTGATCCTGAGAATCTCCTTCTTTTGGGCTGGAGGCATAGCCTGGTGGTTGGAAGCCTTGCCTAGGAAGCGCGAGGCCCTGAGTTTAATTACCCAGCACCACAGAAGCCAGGTGTGGTGGTCTATACCTATAATCCCAGCACTCGGGAGGCCGAGGCAAGAGGATTTCCTCGAATTCAAGGCCAGCTCTGGGTACATAGTGAGTTCGTGAGTAGCCTGAACTAGAGTGTGACCCTGTCTCAAAAGAGAGAGAGAGAGAGAGAGAGAGAGAGAGAGAATTTCCTTCTTTCTTGAACTCCGCTCCTCTAATTATAGTGTCTATGAATGTTTATATTATACCTGTACATACCAGGAGGATGTCTGTTATTACTGAAAGGATGATTATAAAATGGAACCAAATTGTCTCCTGACAGTTTTTTTTTGTTGTTGTTGTTTTGTTTTGTTTTTGGTACTGGGCATCAGTCCCAGGGCCTTTGCAGTAAATTCCATTCCCAGCCCATTTTTGATTTTTGATTTTGAGAGTCTTGCTAAGTTGTTAAGTTGCTTGGGCTAGACTTGAGTTTACAATTCTCCTGCCTCAGGGGCTGGAGGAACAGCTCAGTGGTTAAAGCACTTGCTCAGCAAGCGCTAAGTCAAGTGCTAAGTACCAGAGTTCGATTCCCCAGCACCACATAAGCTGGGCGTGGTGGTGCACACCTGTAAACCCAGCACTGGGGAGGCTGAGGCAGGAGGGTTTCCCTGAGTCCAAGGCCAGCCTGGGCTCCATATTGAGTTCAGGACCAGCCTGGGCTACAGAGCGAGACCCTGTCTTAAAAAAAAAAGAACAATTCTTCTGCCTCATCCTTCCAAAGAATTAGAACTATAGGTATCCACTATCAGGCCTGACTCCTCTGGTTATTTCTAGTCATCTAATTTTCTTTTGGAGAAGTAATTTCTATTTTTTTTTTCCCTTGAGACAGGGTCTTGCTCTGTAGTTCAGGCTGTCTTGAACTCACCATGAGCTCAGGCCGGCCTTGAACACACTACACTCCTCCTGCATCAGCCTCTCAAATGCTGGGATCATAGGTGTGCACCTCCATGCCTGGATTACGTGGTGCTACGGAATTGAACCTAGGGCCTTGCACTTGCTAGGCAAGTGCTCTAACTGTAGTGTTATTCCTCCAGCCCTCAAGTTTTCATTATAAAGCAAATGAAACCCTGCCTGTAAATTTTAAAGGGAATTGCAGGCATGAATTGTGACCACCAAGTCAAGTGCACAAGAAACATCACTTCATTTTCAGACCAAGCTACTTTGTACTTCAGGGTGCCATTGTGGTGGGCAGTGGGAAACTTAATCCCAGCCTCCTGGGGTGGGCCTCTGCCCTGCTTCTCCCCGCACAGAGCTGTGCTACAGTTCTGGGATTGACTACAGTGTCAAGGGGTTTGAGTGGGCGTACGAAAGGGGTCTGAGTTTCAATCACCAGCCAGCCAGGTACCCCCGGCCAATAAATAATCATGACCACTGCTCTGTCACGCTCATTTTCTGCTACTTCCAAATCAAATTAGGTATAGTAGGTTAGTCTCTAGGACCCCAGTGTCATAACTGCAGAGACACCCCATGTGGCTATTCTTCCCCAGGGATCTAGCTGCCTTCCTGGCTGCATTTCCAGAAGCTGGGGTCAGGCCCTGAATTTTTCTCTTCTCTTCTCCCCACACTAAACTCTTTCTACTCCCAGAGAAGTTCACCTTATTCAATTTTGCTATTAAAAGATTTTTTTTTTTTACCATACTCTAGTTCTCTTTCTTTCTGGCCACAAAGGTACCTGATACTCTAAATATTTAGCAACCCTCAAGACACAACCACCAATAGTCAAACCAGATTCAGCAGCCAATCAGAACAGTTGGCATCTGTAAACAATCAATGTGGCCATCCTGTCGAGCATCATCTTGTTCTCCCACGGAGGCATCAACACAGGGTCAGCAGCTGGAGTCAGGAATAGAGGAAGTAGAAATTCACAAGAGACTGGAAAAAAATAAAAAAGTAGGTTAATGACTCCAAGTGTTATTTTCCCACAGACTCAACTGTTCCATAATTCATAAACTACTCTCACGAACACTGTTTGATTTGAAAATACCTGGTAAATGTAGGAATTGAAAGTTCTCAGTTGATTTTAATTGAATGAATCATCCTATGGAAACACAGCCCCTGCAAGTAAACAAAGGAGGTAAAATGCCATCCCTACCCTCGGAAGCCTTCAGCCTACTAGACGTTTTAGAGAACATGCCACAGATGGTTGTTTTTCTCAGCTTGTTTTTGAAGTCATATGTCTAAAATGTATATAAATGCTTGTCTGCCAGTATTTCACCAACTTTCAAAAGTGATATTAAACAGCACGTTGCTCTCGCCTTAGCAATTGTCTATGACGCCTATTTGCACAGATTTTCAGCACAGATTCGCTCCAGTCTTGACTTACACCTATCTAGTGGTAGCCAATCTTCAGGCTCAGGTCTCCGCCATTGTTCTTTGAACAACTGAGATCCCACAGCAGACTCTCACAGGCTGTCCTGCGGCCCCACGCGGTTGTTCTGCCTCACGGCTGAGCAGCCATTAGACCCTCCAGCTCTCGTATGTGCAGGCCACCATCTTGGACTACCTCTGTCTTCAGACTTATGGTGGCGATATTCTAGCTTCAGCCTTGGAGGATGTTTTGCTTGTCATTAATGACGTAGCCTGTGTAGTGTCCTGACAGAGAAAAAACACCTAAAGAGCACACGACCCAGATGGGAAACATGAAACCCTTGGTTCACAGGCTGTTTACTGTCTTGCATTTAGAAGAATTTCGGAAGAAAGAGGAGCACCATTTGCTGGAGAGAACTGGCCACCTGAAAGGGCAGCTGCGGCCCCTGGAGCAGGTGAAAGCTAGAATCCCAATGCCCCGAAGCTCTTGTGGGCTCTGCTGTCCAGTCAGGCTGGAGCCTGGCCTGGCTCATGTGGTGGGTGTACTCCTGGGGTATCATGGAACCAGTTACTTCTTCACATTTGCAAACTCTATGGGATATATATATATATATATATATATATATATATATATATATATATGCTTTATAGTCTCTTGACAGAATTATACTTACCCAGCTATCAGGAGTAAGAAGTTTCTTCAATTCTTCCATAAGAAATCACAGCAGCAGCATTCCAACACAGAACAATACAACAAGTTGAACGACGACCTGGTCAAGGCTCAGGCCTCCCAGAAGCACAAGCGCCACTCTTTCATTTGGGAGCCCGAGTGGGCGACCTCAATGAGAAGGATTAATTTTTATCAGTGTACATGTCATTGGATTTTACCATTTGTACTGATTTTGTAATTTACAAACTGGAAATTCTAGAGTCTCATGGTCCATTTCAATTTGACTGCTTCAATCCTTTTAAGCTAATAAATTCAAGTAAAATGCACACACACACAGACACACACACACACACACACACACCAGTGACGTTAAGAGGATCAGCGTAACACGCTGTTTTCTGAAATTTCTAAAGGCCAAACTCCACACTCTCTTCCAGAACATCTCTTCTATCCCAGCATCCCCCTTTCTCTCAGCAGCACTATCATCCTATAGAACTTAAAGACAGGAATTGGAGGCATACCTCAGTGGTTGGGGCTTTTGCATGTGCAAGGAACTTACTTTGGCCCTAGGCCCTAGGTTTAATCCCTGACTCCACATAAAGAACATCTGGGTGTGGTGGTATATGTCTATCTCTTATTCCAGCACTTGGGAGGCTGATGCAGGAGAATTGCCATGAGTTCAAAACTACATACTAAGTTCAGGACCAATGTAAACTACAGAGTAAGACTCTACCTCAAAAGAAATAGACAGGGCCTTACTCTAGTCCGGGACTGTACTGAATTCATTTTGTAGTCCAGGTTGGCCTCAAACTCGTGGCAATCCTCCTGCCTCCCGCATACCGGGATTACAGGCATGTGGTACCATGTCTGGTTTATGGGAGGGGGAATCTAACCGAGGGCCTTGCACTTGCTCGGTAATTGCCCTAACCACTGAGCTGTGCCTCCAGTCCCCAACAACCCTCTTACACAAGTAATATTGTTGGGTTAGAGTAAGCCAATTGTTGTAACAAACCAGCTGAGATAGATGATGTGGAATTTGATTCTCTTTCATATAATAAAACAGTTTCATGTGAATCATTAATGGGTGACCATTTTCGCGGCAGTTCAGAGTCCCAGGTTCCTTTCTCTTGTGGTTCTTTTCTGCCTAGGACTCGCTGACTTCTCCTGGATTCTCTGCATCTGGCCTGTCTGGGGAGACCTGGAGGACCATGAAGGCAGCGTCTATGGCCCGTATTGGTTGGCACCGTTCACATTCACATTCTGTGGGCTGGGATTCGTCATATGACCACACCTGATGCAAGGAAGCCTGGAAAACTGTCGACACACACTCCAGGGAGGGCAGGAGATGAGACTGCCACGACATACTGTTTATAGAGAAGACAGATGACACCAAAAGAAATTCAATTACTTGACTTGGACTTTACAGTTGATAACGTGTAGGACTGGGATTAGAACCCCATCCGCCTGCCCCAAAGCCCCACCCTTTCCTCCTCCTCACTATCTGTATACATTGCCAAGCTGTCCCACCCCCATGGTGATCAGCCTCGGCTGTGCCTGGCCGGCTTCTCCTGGGTGGTGTCTGCAGCTCATCCTGCCCCCATCTGCCCCCAGCTTCTCCATCTCAGCTGCCTCCTCTCAAAAAACAACTCACCCTCATCTCTTTCACCCTTAATTTTCTCCCTACCTGCCCTCCTTAGAATTTGCTTGCTGCAATTACCACCCACTTGAAGCTGTTCCAGTGAGTCAAGGATTCTTCACCATCCCCCTCCCCCATTTTATTGATATGTATAAGTGCAACACATAAAGCTTACACTGATCTTGAGTATTTTGTGCATGTACACATTGTGGCAAAATTACAAATCCTTCCCCTCTCCCTTTTTGACCCTCTCACTCCATCTCCCTCCCTCCAGTTCCTATTATTCCCCAAAATAAGTTCTATGATATACTTGTGATCCAGGTTTCTCATATCAGAGAAACCATTCGATATTTCATCTTCTGCTTCTGACTCATCTCACTAAGCAGGGTGGTCTCAAGTTGCCTCCACTTACCTACAAAAGCCTCCAACCTATCTGTCTTTATAGGTGAGTAGTATTCCATTGTGCATAAATACCACAATTTATGTATCCATTGGTCTGTTGATGGGTATTTTGGTGTCTTCCACCTTTTAGCTATGGTTAGTTGTGCTGCTATGAACATGGGTATACATATATCTCTGTTATGTGTTGTTTTTAACTCTTTTGGGAAAATTCCCGGAAGAGGTATCGCTGGATCAAAGGGGATATTTATTTCCATTCTTTTGAGAGACTTCCATACTGCTTTCCACAGCGGTTGTACCAGTTTACATTCCCACCAGTGGTGCAGGAACCATTCCCTTCTAACAGTAGAGAGAATTTATAAGGACTAGTTACATGCCCTGCATGTGTGGCACCTCAGTCCCTCCTCAAACAACCCCACAAGGATTTCTGATTCCCTACATTTTACAGTAGGGAAACTGAGGTGGGCAGGTTAGGTGACCCAGACTGGCTCAGGGCACAGAGTAGTTAAGTAGCAGGGTCAGATTGGAATCCAGGCGGGACAGCTTTCCTCCTCCTTCACTGTTCTCATTATTACTGTGTTCCATCCCTCTGGGTCCTCCTCCTCTCCATCCTACCACTCCTGCCTTCCCTCCCCTTTCTTCTTCCTGTCTTCATCTTCATTTCCCTCGCATCTCCTCCCCCACCTCCTCCTTCCTCTTCAACACTTGCAGGCAAACTATTACTGGGAACTTTTCCTCCTCTTCAACCCCATCTCTCCAAACAGTCTTACTATCTAAAATGTAGTTTAGGCTTGGTGAATTAGGGAAAAAAATTGACCTCTTCTTGGCTGGAGGAACAGCACGGTGCTTAGAGTGCTTGCCTAGCAACTGGGAGGCCTTCAGTTCAATCCCCTAGCACCCTATAAGCAGGCGTGATGGTGCATGCCTCTAATCCCAGCATTTTCAAGAGGACTGCTGTGAGTTCAAGGTCAGCCTGGACTACAAAAGAGAGAACCTGTCTCAAAAATAAAAATCTCTTCTTATGATTCTCCTCTATCTCCTGCACCATGTAGCATTTAAAAAAAAAATAGAACTAACACAATTGAGTAGAGAGAAGCTGGCTTGGTCAGACAACGGGGCAATGCCCAGAGCTGATTTTCAGCTGTGCCACGTCCTGGGTGGGCCTCTCTACCCCACCCCCCATCCCTGTGCTTGAATTTCCGAGGCACACAACAGAGTTGACAGCAATTCCTTCAGTGCAGATGACATTCTGCCGAAGAATTTCACATGAATTCTACATTTTACCTGCACGTTGTACTCACTGTGGCACTGTTTACTCACACAGTGACCTTCATAGATGGCTCTCGGAAAGTCACAAGAGAACGACAGAACCAGCTGCTGGTTTCATTCTCCTCCTTTATTAGATTTTGTTCCGATTTGCTCTGCACAGTTGTGAAATCACTTGGAATGTGCCCTGTGCTCCCCAGTACTTTCCATCAAATGCAAATGATCAGGTCAACAACCCCCGTGTTGTAATATTCCGGCCTGAGGTCTGCCTGGATAACCAGGCAGAGACATTTACTCTTGTGAAAGAGGGTAAACAGTGTCTGGCAGCAGGAATCCAACCAGGACCCAAGTGCTGAGGCAGAGAGAGAAGGCACAGGAGACAGGAGGCTGCAGATTTTATTAGATCAGCCACCAAACTGGCTCCCAATTTTGGCGGGACCATCCCTCCGGTTCCAGAGAAGGCTGAGTCATGAAGTTCCTTGCCATCCTTCTGCTCAGCTCTAGGCTGCTGCCAAGTTTAACCCAGGATGCAGGCTTCCGGGAAACGGACTGCGACGACAAGGATGTGTTCAAGGCTGTGGCTGTTGCTCTGGGTAGCTACAACAGTGAGAACCAGAATGGCAACCAGTTTGTATTGGACCGTATCACTGAGGCCACTCAGAAGGTGAGCGCCTAAAGTCGCTAGGAGGATGTACTGTCTCTCAGAGTCTAACTCACTCTCTCAGTCTCTCTCTCTGTCTGTCTCTACCACCAATCTAAGCATCAATAATCAAAGGGCGGCAGGGTGAGGGGGGGGGGCACTTACAGCTTCTGGAAAAAAACTACCACTCCGCCCTGGCCTGTGGGGAGAGAGCAGGATGCAGGCAACCAAGGTCGGCTGCCTGGGTGGTCAAAAGTCAGTACTCTCAGGTGAAATGAGACCGAGGAGATGGAAGAGCCCACCAGGAGCTAGGCACAGGAGGGGGATCAAAAACTCAGTCAGCCGAAGTGGAAGGACTCACTGAGTGTCTGGCCCTAGACGCAAAGCCTTCAGACCTTCAGTGGGAAGACGTTCTCTGTCGGGTATGTCTACAGGGAGTAAAGAGTGGGATTAGCACAATTCTATTGCATGAGGCAAAATGCTTATAGTGAAATCTGTATGGCTGAATACATCTAGGTAAATAGCAATGTGTTAATTGATTTTTAATGTTTTTTTCCTTCTCTGCATTGAAGCACCAGGAAGGAGATAAATTCTGGTAGGACACATGATTCAGAAAATACCAGTTTTTCAGAGTTCATTTAAATGAATTTCACTATCAGAGACTGTACCCCTGGATTAGTTAAGCAACTGACAGGGGGGAAAAAATCTAATCATATGACACTATGGTGACAAGCCAAAAAAAAAATCACCCAGTAATTTTTTTTTTTTTTTCAGAAAGTATAACTAAGCCCTTTGTTTCACAACCCAATATGGTTGTGTAAGGAACTTTCCTCCCCAAGGCTCTTAAGTGAAAGTTTACTGGTTAATTGACTGACACCTGTACAAATGTTGGTTGTATTCAAAAATGTCCCACTAGGGGCTGGGGGTGTCGCTCAGCAGTTGGAGCGCTTGCCCAGCGAGCACAATGCCCTGGGTTCGATTCCCCAGTACCACAAAAGCTGGGTGTGGTGGTGCACGCCCGTCATCCCAGCACTTGTGAAGCTGAGACTGAAGGATTGTCATGAATCCAAGGCCAGCCTGGGCTGCATGGCGAGTTGAGGACCAGCCTGGACTACAGAGAGACACTGTCTCAAAGAAAAGATGTCTGAGTGAGATGTTTTCTTTTCTCTTCACCGTGCCATCCGGGTGCAGCTGCTACCACCTCAGCTTTATAGGCAGTGTGAGCAAAACGGAAAGGACCCTGGAGACCATGGTGTCTGATGCCATCACCTCCCAGACACAAGTGCTCTGAGCAGGCAGGTTCTGAGACAACGCTGCCCCAGCATGCAGGAGACTGAGGATGCGGGACTGGCCCTGCCTTCCTGATGAGGCTACTGAGCCACACCGCAGCTCTCACGGGGATCCCGGCTCTCAGCGACAGAGGGACGGGCTGGGCAGCACTCCTTCCCAGGTCCCTTACTGCTCCGACACACCAGGACTCTGCATCTGGAGCTTCGGCACCTTTTGCATTTTAAAACCTGGGACATGACATTTTAGAGAAATCGGGACACCCAATACAGGAATTAAGTATTGACATGCTTCATGGCATCCTACGTCCTTCAAGGCTAAGATGCTCAAATAGCACACAGAAAGAAAGAGGCCAGGCGCCAAGATCACACGGCACACGATGCCACTGATGTGAAATGTCTAGAACTGGCAAGCAGACTGAGAGAAAACAGACTATTGGCTGCCAACAGCTAGAGGCAAGGAACAGCGGGAGTGACGGCTAATGGGTACAGGGTTCAGTTGGGGGCTATGAAACGGTGCAAAGCCGCGTGCGGTGGGTGTTCCATACTAATACAACATCGAGTTCAACACTTTGGTTGAATTGTGTGGAACATGAATTTGATCTTAACTGTTTTAAGAAAGCAGAAAAAAGAAAAATTAGAAAACAAAGCAAAGCAAATAAACTAAAACCATCTATAACTCATCTTACAGAGATAACAATAATTTTTAAATAAAAGGTTTTTTTGGTTGTAATTGTAAAAGTACTATATTTTCATGAAGAAGAAAAGTCAAATAATTTAGAAACTTTTTGAAAGAAGGGATAGATATTTATAATCTCACCACTGAATTACAAACATTTTAGCAGATGGCTGCATGTCTTTTCAAAATTTTAAAAAATTAATGTGTACATGTAAATCAATTTGTGCAATATTCAGGCTAGTATTATAGATACTTATTTGTAATATTTTTTGGGGTTTTTTTTTTGAGTCAAGGTCTTGCTCAATAGTCCACACTAGTCCTGAACTCACTATATAGCCCAGGATGGCCTCAAACACATGGCAATCCTCCTGCCTCAGCCTCCCAAGGGATGGGATTATAAATGTGCACACCATGATCAGTGCTGGGGAATCAAGCCCAGGACCTTGCATTTGCTAAGCAAGCACTTTGACCACTGAACTATGGCCCCAGCCCCTAGTTTGTAACCTTAAAAGAAAAGTATAGCCAAGTGAGGTAGATGTCTTAGTTACTTTTTCGTTGCTGTGACTCAATACCTGACACTCAAAAATTTAGGAAAGGAAAGGTTTATTTTAGCTTACAGTTTCAGATGGTCACAGTTCATTCAGGGGTGGCCGGCAGCAATTGAAGTATATGGCAGAGAGAGAAAGGTGGCTATTGTCCTCTTTGCCAAGTGACCCTGGGCAAGTCACTCAGTCTCTCTCATTAAAATTTATCAGCTTCTCAGGACATCACCAACCGGCAGGCAAGTGAGACTAATCGAGAGTAGTCCAAGTCCCAGTCTTAGTCTCTCCTGCATCCTGGTATAGAAGGTGTGGCCACTACACACCCTTAGTCTTAACTCACAAGCCTTTGGTCTTAAATCACATGCCTTTAGTCTTAACTCACATGCCTTTGGTTTTAACTCACACGACCCGCCCTTAGTCTTAACTCACATGCCCCTAATCCCAACATGCCCCTAATCCCAACAACTGCAATCCAATCCTCCAGGCCAGACCCCAATCCACCAACATTACATGGCTCCGTAGACAATCCATAACATTAAAATACATGAGATTTTGGGGGGACACTCCAGATCCTAATCACAGCAGTAGTATATACCTATAATTCTAGCTCTTAGAGGCTGATAAAAGAGGATCACAAGTTTGAGACCCACCTGGGAAATTTAACAAGATCCTTTTCATCCTTTTCTTTTCCTTTCTTTTTCTCTTTTTTCTTTTCTTTCCTTCCTTCTTTCTTTCTTTCTTTTTTTTTTTGAAACAAGGTCTTATTCTGCAGTCTAGGCAGGTCCTAACTCACTATGTAGCCCAGGCTGGCCTCAAACTCAGGGCAATCCTCCTGCCTCAGCCTTCCTAATGCTGGGATTACAGGTGTGCAACACCACACCTGGCTTATGTGGTGCTAGGGAATTGATTTCAGGGCCTTGAGCTTGTTAGGCAAGCGTTTATCCACTGGGCTATTCCTCCAGCCCCAGCAAGATCTTTTCTAAAAACAAAAAACAAAAAGGGCTGGTGATGTAACTTGGTGACAATTCAGGCCCAATTCCAAAATACAGAAAAGAAAAAAGCACTGCATAATAGTATGCACATATTATACATATACTATATACATACATATACGTATATATAAATATACTATGAACATTCTTCCAAGGAAGCATTTATAAAGATATAAATACTTGCATATGTAATAAACATTTGGCTCTCACTTAATCAAAGTAAGATCTATATGTATAACTATGTCAGAATTCACCCAAATTATTTGCTGCTGGGTCAGTTGGATAATCTCTGAATATCTTTGATTGCTTTTTTCAGGATGGTCATGAAACATTTTATTCCATCAAGTATCAAGTCAAGGAGGGCGACTGTCCAGTTCAGAGTGGCAAAAGCTGGCAGGAGTGTGACTACAAGGACGCCCAGGAAGCTGTAAGTGTGCTGGGCATGCCCAAGCCACCAGTGTTCTCCATTAAGACTTCTGGACTTACTAAACTTTAACTTAATATTTAAAACTGAAACATGAAAATTACACATACGAATAGATTACCCTGTGATGTGTTGATACCCGTGTACACTGTGAACTGTTTAAATTGGGTCAAATAGGTCTGCCTCCTCAAATATTTATCATTTCTTTATGATGGCAACATTTAAACTTCTTTCTTCTAGGTTTTTGAAACATACGGTATGAGTCAGACCTGATAGTGCAGGCATGTAATCCCAGCACTCTGGGAGGCTGAGGGAGGAGGATCACAAGTTCAAGCCCAGCCTGGGCAGCTTAGCAACTTGGCAAGACCCCTATCTCAAACCTGAAACTATTTTTGTGGATTTCATAAGAGGGACACCCATATTAGGCCGTCTTTTGTGCATGGTCCATTTCAGTGAACATTGTTCACCCTAGGTGGCCCCGTTTTCATTCAAATGCTTCATATCTGTCTTTCCTTTATGGGTGACTATGGACAGGTGTCCCTCTTTTGAAATGCACAAAAATAATGACATAAAAAGGCCCAACACGAATGACAGGGTACAAAGAGAGCCAACGATCAGATAGGAAAGGGGTGAACTCTGAAACAGGAGTGGGCACAGACGCTCACTGAGACCGGTTGCTCTCTGAGACATGGTTCTAATGTGTTACAGAATTTGGAGTCCATGTATTCACCAAAAAAAAAAAAAAAAAAAAAAAAAGTTAAATTTTATGGCATGTGAATTTTTTTACCACAATAAAATTATTGTTTAAAAAAATCTAGGGGCTGGAGGAATGGCTCAGCAGTTAAAGCACTTGGCTAGCAAGCGCTAAGTACCCAAGTTCAATTCCCCAGCACCACATAAGCTGGGCATGGTGGCTTACACCTGTAATCCCAGCACTTGGGAAGCTGAGGTTACCCTGACACAAAAAAGAAAAAATGCACACACACAGCACTTGCTGGTGATCTGTAGCCACCCTCCTCCGCAGCAGCACACCGGAACCTCAAAGTCCTTGGACATGTCACTCAGCACCCACTTTGTAATCTCTTCCCAGCCCTCCACTGCCTTCCATTTCCCAGCCACTGTAACTGCCACTCAAGTCTCAAGTTCCATGAGATCAGCCTTTTTAGATTCTGCATATGGATGAGTCCATATGGCATTTACTTCTGTATGCCTGGCCTGATTGACTAATTACAATGATTTCCAGTTCCATTCCCGTAGCTACAAATGACGCAATTTCATCATCTAAACAGCTGTGTTGCATTTTGTGTGTATACACGTCACATTTGCTTTATCCAAGCATCAACTGTGATTTGGTTTTACCTGTGCAAGGAGGATCAATACTGTGGAAACTTAATGGTAGGGAAAGATGCACATAAACTTTCAAGTAGAAAAGTCAAAGGCTCTTGTTAATAAGAACCGTCTTCACCGAACACCGAACACAGTTTGGCATGTGGAGCCCAAGTGACAAGCCTGTCTCTTTGCAGTTCAGGGATTTGCCTCTTGTGCCAGAACATCCGCATTCCGTGTGAGCTTGGAACATGACCGCCACTCGCAGCCAAGAGCGCGGTCTCTGAGCCAGCAGTGCGGGATCATAGCGCCGGTTCTGGCCCACCGCCAGCTCATGTGGCAGGCGGCGGTACTCAGGGGTCCTGCCTGTGTTTGCTGTCTCTCGGGGATGTGCTAAGTAAGGGAAGTTCACTTTATCCCAACAGAATAGTCCCTGTCACTTAGACATGCAAGGAGCCCTGTATGGTGGCATATACCTGTACACCCAGCACTCTGGAAGGCTGAGGCAGGAGGATTTCAAGTTTGAGCCCTGCCGGTCGCAAACAAACGAACAAACAAAAAGTAAAGGAAGGGCTGGGGATAAAGCTTAATATAAAAGTCCTGGGGCCAGTCCCCAGTACCACAAAAGGCCAAGGAGGAAGAGGAGAGGGACAGCAGGAGAAGGGGGAGGCCATTCAGTGAGCTTGGCAGAATAATGACACGACAGACCGACAACAGGAATCCCCGCGTTCCATCAGGCATGGTGACGTCAGCCTGCGACCTCGGTCACAGGGGAGCCCACGCTGGGCAACTTAGCCAGGTCCTGTCTAAAGACAACAAAATTTTAAGAGGGCTGGGGACGTGGCTCGGTGCTAGAGGGCTGGAGGAGCGTGTTCGAGGCCCCGGGTGCTATCCTCAGGACAAGATTAAAAGAAAACCATTGCTCAACAAGCAGACAGGACAGGGGTGGATCATTAAGTGTACCGTGGGCGAGCCGCCACGGGTATTTTCCACGTGTTTGTGCGTGTGCTCTTCACAACAGCTCTCCGAGGTAGGTGCAGGGTACGCCCTGCCAGATGGGTAAACTGAGACCCTGGGAGGCAAAGGAACTCGATAGGAGAGACAGCTGGCAAGGGGCGGAGCTGGGGCTGGGCGGCTCCGAGCCAAGGCCCTTGCTCTTTCTTTCTTTTCTTCTTCTTCTTCTTCTTTTTTTTTTCTTTTTGAGACAGGGTCTTGCTCCGTAGCCCAGGCTGGTCCTGGACACACTATGGAGCCCAGGCTGGCCTTGGACTCACAGCAATCCTCCTGCCTCATCCTCCTGAGTGCTGGGATTACAGGCGCACACCACCAGCCCAGCTTTATGTGGCGCTGGGGAATGGAAATCTGGGACTTAGTGCTCGCTAGGCAAGCGCCGCTCCTCCGCCCCAGCTCCTTGCTCTCTTTCTGATAAGTGAAACGCGAACGTTTATGCATAGAGTATTAAGGCTTTGACGTGGAGAAGTAAATCGATTGGAGAGCGCACCAGGCAGGCTTTAAGACACTCCTCGCCTTGGTGAAAAAGAAATAAAATTAAAAATCGCAATGAGCTGGGGCTGTAACTCAGTGTGATTCTCAGGACGGAAAGAAAAAAAAAACAAAGGAAAAGAAAAGAAAAATATTCCAGAGCTCTGAACTAGCACTGGAGCTTAAAAGCTTCGCCGGTATTACTTCCTCTCCTGTGACGTCTCACTAATATGAGCAGCCTTAAAAAAAACACAATCGCTGGGCAAAAGTGAATATTCATTCTTGTGTTGCAAAACTCCCTTAAGAAAAAAGAATCACTTTTTCCCTCCTTTTATAAAGAAATCCAAATGCAGCAATGGTCCTAAGTGGCCCTCTCCCCCTAAAGTGAGTGGGCTCTGTTTTCTCCTTCTAGGCCACAGGAGAATGCATAGTGACCGTGGGAAAGAGGAAGAACGACAGGTTTTCTGTGGCAACCCAGACCTGTCACATTACTCCAGGTAACTGGCGTAACCTATGGCACTGCCCAGGGCAAGGGTTGGGGAGGACCTGAAACACACCCCGCAGTAGGCTGCTGCCCCTTCCGGAGAGGAGGCGTGGGATGTCGGGGAGCACAGGTGCACAGGTGGGGTGGAACTGCAGAGCTACAGAGTGAGATCCTGCTTCAAAAAAAGTAAAACCAAACCTGTCTTTGGGCTTCTTTTTTTCTAGGAGCATATATATCAGATCAAATTGATATGAGGCATATTAAATCCTGAGTTAGGCAACAAAGAAATGTTACTAGCATCGCAAAATAAGTAATGTTATATCTATAATATTTTAAATTTTTATAAAAGATAAACTTGTATACATCTTTTATAATTTAAAATATATTAAAATGTGTCCTTTTTTGTAACATATGTAGCATTTTGTATTTTTTTTTTTTTTTTGAAACAGGGTTTTTTTCTGTAGTTCAGGCTGGTTCTGAACTCACTCTGTAGCTCAGGCTGGCCCTAACTCACAGGAATCCTCCTGCCTCAGCCTCTCAAGTACTGGGATTACAGGTGTGCACCACCATACCCAGCTAATTTTTAGGCAGTACTGGGGAATTGAACCCAGGGGCTTGGGCATGCTGGGCAAGCACCTTAACCATTGAGCTATGTGTGCCCCAGGCCCTTGTATAAAGGTTTCCCTGGAAAGTTTGTTCTAAGTGATCTTGGTTTAGGACAGCGTACCTGGGCACAGGCCTTGGTTGCTAACTCTGCCTTTCCTCCCACTCTTCATTAAGCTGAAGGCCCTGTGGTGACCACGGAGTACATCTGCCTGGGCTGTTCACACCCCATATCCATGGACAGCCCTGAGCTGGAGCCCCTGCTGAAACATGGCGTCCAACATTTCAACAACAACACGGACCACACCTACTTCTTTGCTCTTGGAGAAGTGAAGAGCGCCCACAGACAGGTCGGTTGTCGAGATGTTCACATCATCCAGTGTCAATGTCAGCTTTCCATTGCTGAAACACAACATCCAATGCCCACACCTTAAGAGAGGTTTCATTTGACTTGTGGTTTCAGAAGATGCAGTACATGGTTGGCTGAGGCAGAGCGGCAGACCTGAGCTACTTAAGTAATGATAGCCAGGAGGGCAGGGACCATGCCTAAGCAAAGGAAAAGGAGACCAAGTAGAGCCCCCAACATTGTGCCTCCTAGTCGCATGGGACACCACCTCCAGGGTGCTCCACCAATCCCAGAGCCAGTCTTGTTCGCACTCTGCCCTAACCACCACTCACAGGGCTGCTACCACCTGTTAGGCCTTCATCTTCAACACTGAAAGATAGATCATGCCATGTCTGTAATGCTTCATATTTTTATAGAAAAGATAAGTTCAGGTATTGCGTCTGTAGTAAAAATACTTCAGATAACTTTAGAATGATTATGTATGTAGTTGTGTCCGCGAAATGCTACTGAAAGATGGGTCTAACCCTGTGGTGGAAGGAAATACGTTTGTATGGCTGGCAGTGGGGAGTGGGTCTGTGTTGCGAGTGGCCCAGAAGGCAAACAGTGTCCTCTTTGGTCAAACAGAATAGGGTAGCACAACACGTCAGGAGGAAAGATGACAAATCACACTGTCTTGCTTTGAAGTTTTTGTTTGTTTTGTTTTTGTGGTACTTAGGGTCCAGTCCAGGGCCTTCATACTGAACCACGTTCTTAGGCCATGGTTTTAGTTTTGATATTTAGAGAGTGTTTTGTTAAGTCGCTAAATTGCCCAGGGTGGGCTTGTACTTGGAATTCTCCTGCCTCAGACTTCCAGAGTGCTTGGATTACAAACCTATGCTCCCAGGACTGGTTTGAAGTGTCTTTCTTTCTTTCTTTCTTTCTTTCTTTCTTTCTTTCTTTCTCTATTTTTTTCTTTTGACCCAGGGTCTCACTCTAGTCCAGGCTGTTCCTGAGCTCACTATGGAGCCCAGGTTGGTCTTGGACTCCTAGCAATTCTCCTGTCTCAGCCTCCTGAGTGCTGGGATTACAGGTGTGCATCACCACACCCAGCTTATGTGGTTATGGGGAATCGAGCTTGGGTACTTAGCACTTGACTTAGTGCTTGCTAAGCAAGCACTTTAACCACAGAACCATTCCTCTACCCCCTTTTATTTTCTTTCCTTTCTTTCTTTCTTTCCTCTCTTTGAGGCAGAGTTTTCCCCCTGTGCTCCAGACTACTCCTGAAGTCCTCCTCCTGAACTCACTATGGAGCCCAGGCTGGCCTCGCACACATGGCAATCCTCCTACCTCAGCTTCCCAAAGGAGGGGATTCCAGGTGTGTGCCACCATGGCCGGGCTCATGTGGTGCTGTGGAATCAAACCCAAGGCCTTGCCCTTGCTAGGCAAGCACCTTAACTGCTGAGCGACGCCCCCAGCCCCTCCCTTGAAGTTCGTTTCAGATAAACAAGTAGTCAATAACATGTTCCTCCAGGAGGTGGCAAAATTGAAAAGTCATTCTGACTTTATAGTTTTAAGATATCTGTATCAACATCTTAGTCATGAGTCATTATACATGACCTCCAAATATCAAGTTGTACCTAGAACAGTCTGATGTGATCATCTGGGTACCTCTAAACTCTGCTTTCCATATCACTCAGGGGTGTGTGTGTGGAGTAGGTGGGTGGATCATCTGATAATCTAGTCTTTGTACTGGTCCAATCTTCTGAGTTTTCTGATTTGATTGGGTCCTTGTATTTTGGCCTCCGAGGAGCGATCCGCTTCGGTTGTAACGGCCTCTGCATTTAACAGACCTTGCAACCTGCCGAGGTGCAAGATGCATGTTTTACTCCATCGTGTCCACATATAAGAACCTGAGTGGGGCGAGCCCAAACAGAGCAGGAGAAATGTCCCCAGCAAATGATCTGAGAAGCTGGAAAGACTACTTGTGCTCCGAAGTTTTCTTATAGAGAAAAGCTTTATTATTTCACAATATTCTACAGCACACTTTCTTTCTATAACCAGATAGAAGAACTGTTGTTCGGGATCATTTAAGGAACTATAGTAATTCTAGTTATATTGCTTTTTGTTTGTAGTAGAAAGGTGTGTGACCGTGTGCATGTGTGCATGTGTGCATGTGTGTTTGTCTGTGTTGAGTCTCAAGGTGCTCAATATTTGATCAGTGAGGGCTTTTGTCTACTAATAATAATCGCTTATATTTCCTGAGCACTTATTATGTACCACGCAGCATTTTAAACTTCTTGTGACTTTTTTTTTTAACCTCACTGTGCACAAGGTTTAAATCATACTTTGCTCAATCCAAAATTGTTTCAGGTGGTGGCTGGATGGAACTTCGAAATTACCTACTCAATTGTGCAAACTAATTGTTCCAAGAACATGTTTCAACTCTTAACATCAGATTGCAAGTTTCTTCTGAATGGTGTAAGTAGGCAAAAGTTTAATTATAAAGTTTTCTCTCAATCTGCGTGTGTGTGTGTGTGTGTGTGTGTGTGTGTGTGTGTGTGTGTGTGTGTGGATTACTGGGGATTGAACCCAGGGCCTTCACACTGAGCTACATCCCATCCCTTTTTTAGTTCTTTATTTTGAGACAAAGGCTCATTAAGTTTTTCAGGCTGGACTTAAACTTGTGATCCTCCGGCCTCAGTCACCCAGAGGGCTGGGATTATGAGCATATACCACCATGCCCAGCAGTAACATAAAATCTTTACCATTTTGTTTATGGTACTTACAAGCATAGCAGCTATCATGTTATGTAGGAAGACTGTCATTAAAATTTGGATGACAACTAGCCACTCCCTTTCAGAGCCACCTGGGGCCCCTGGAGCTCCTGCTGCTCTTACCAGGTCAAAGAATATGCACATCTAGCCCTAACGAATTCATGAGGTCCATCTCTGTGATGTCTTCACATTGTCCCCATGTGTTCGCTGTCCTCACAACCTCTGCTTTTAAACGTCTCTGCTTGTTTTCTCATCTTCCTTCTACCTTCACCTTTAGTAAACACATTTATTGAACCCCTATTCCCTTGTAGCCCTTCCTAGGACACCATTTGTCACCTCAACCACAGTACGTTGAAGTGGTGTCTCTCCAAGTGGCAATGGCCGGCGACTATTAGGGGACTAAAGAACGATGTCTTGCCAGGAGTATGCACGCTTTAGTGGAAGACTAATCCAAGGAATCACTGCAAGTCTTTAATCCAGTGAATCTTTACCTAAAATTTTATTATATGGGGAAAAAAGATAGAAACCCCAGATTACAAGATATTAATTTTAATTTTTTTAGACTTTCTGGTTTTGTTTTTAGCAGTATTAAGGATGAAACCCAGGACCTTATGCACGCTAGGCAAGTGTTGGATCACTGAGCTACATTCTCAGCCCTTTTATTTATTTTTTTAACTTTGAAAGAACGTCTTTGCTTCACTTTCCCAAGCTGGCACGAAAGTTGCAATCCTCCTGCGTCTGCCTTCTAAGTGTCTGGGATTACAAAGATGTTACCATGCCCTGATGATGCTATTACAAAAGGATAATATCAAAAATAAATTACATATGCAACTTCAGGAAGTTGTTAGGTAAATTATAGGATAGCCATTTGTACAACATTTTTTATGGAATGAGTTAGTAAAAAGGTTTACAATATGTTCAAAATAGAATACAAAACTAGACATTTGGATTCATCCAAATTCATCCAAATATACAAAGTATAAGGAACTTTAAAAAAAAAAAAGAGGGACAAGTGTGCCAAAATATTAAATATAACAAGCTTTAAGTTGAAATTTTGGGTGCTTTTTCTGATCCTTTATATTTTTTGGACTTTCTCAATAGTTTTCAAATGTATTAATTAAGCAAGCACTTATTTTCTAGTTGAAGAAAGAAGTAAAAAGGACATTATTGAGAAAATGAAAACATAATTCATAGAATGGGAGAAAATAGTTGCAAATCATATATCTGGTTGGGTTTTAGTATACAGAACATGTAAAAGACCCCTAACAACTCAACAACAGAAAGGGGCTGGAGAAATGGCACAGCAGATAAAGTGCTTGCCTTGCAAGTGCAAGGCCCTGACTTTGATTCCCCAGCACTATATAAAGTTGGGCATGGTGGCATATGCCTGTCATGCCAGCACTCAGGGGACTGAGGCAGGAGGATTTCTGTGAGTCCAAGTCCAGCTTGGGCTACATAGTGGGTTCTGCACCAGCCTGAGCTATATAATGGGTTGTGGCAGTAGCCTCAGCTGCAAAGTGAGACCCTGATTCAAAAATAAATAAATACATAATACATACATACATACATATAAAAAGACAATCCAACAATAAAAAGACAACCCAATTGAAAAACAGGCAAAGGAAATCAAGTAGAGACTTCCCTAAAGAACTTACTCACCTAGCCAGTAAGTACGTGGAAATATGTAACATCATTAACAACATAAACCTCAGCCTCAGTGAGCTATAATTTCTTACCTGCAGGATGGCTATAATTTAAAGGGAAAATAGCAAGTCTGGGTTCATGGCCAGCCTGGATTCCATAGTGAGTTCAGGACCAGCCTGGACTACAGAGCGAGACCCTGTCTCCAAAAGCAAAACTAAGTTTGGAAGAGAACATGAATAAACTGAATTTTATCCCCCCCAAATATTTTTATTAATATATATTTGGATACAATAAACTGGATTTTGCCATTTTTTAAATTACCTATCACATCTTGATCATTTTTACTTCCACTTCCTCTAAATTGAAATTTTTCAATACTGCTGGTTGGACTGTAAAATGCTGCAGCCAGTGTAGACACAGCGTAGAAAGAGTTTGGCGGTTTTTCAGCAGGTGAACTGTAAAGCTATGTAAAGCCACCAAATGCACCCCTAGGTATGTCCCCAAAATAACTGAAAACAGCAATGCAAGCAAATACAACTACCCAAACGTGCATAGCAAAACTATTCATAAGAGTCCAAAGGTGAAAACAGCCGTCGACAGACAAAGAAATACATGAGTGTGATTCATACATGCACTATTATTCAGTCTTGAGAAGGAATGACGGTTTGATACACATCACAACATGATGAACCTTGGGCCATTATGCCAAGTATTATAAAATAAGCCAGATACAGAACAACTATTGCATGATCCCACTTAAAATATCTCAAATAGGCAAACAGAGACAGAAGCAGATTAGAGTTTGTGAGTGTCTCAGTTATTTTTTTGTTGCTGTGACACAATACCCGACATCCACAACTCAGGGAGGAAAGAGTTATCGTAACTTAGTTACAGAAACTTAGTTACAGAAGGTCTCAGTACGTTCACAGGTGGGCAGCTGGAAAATGATGGAAGCACATGGCTGGGCTGGAGCGGAGGCAGGGCCGGAGCCGGAGTCCAGAGACAGAGACCCTCACAGCAGGGTGGAAGAGAGAGACCCGGAGGAAGGGTGGAACCAGCACCAAAAGGGTGGAACCAGCACCGGCCCCTCCAGTTCAAGCCCAGGCCCCGCCCCTTCCAGCAGGCCCCGCCTCCCAATCCTACACAGTATCCATAGGAACATGAGGCTGGGGATCAACTCCAGGCCTGTGCTTGCTAGCCAAGTATTTAACCAATGAGCTACAACCCTAGGCTCAAGATAGTCACCAGCAAGAAAAAGTCAAATGTGGTAGTATGCACTGTAGCCTAAGGACTCAGGGAGGCCGAGACAGGAGGATCACTAATTTGAGCCTGGCTTGGGCTACTTACAAGATGAATAGAACCTTGTCTCCGAATAAAAAATAAGCTGGGACTGGCACTCTGAGAGGCTAAGCCAGGAGGATCACAAATTCCAGCCCAGCCTGGGTAACTTATTGATTTATCAAGAGCCTTTCTCAAAATCGAAAATAGAAATGGGTTAAGGGGTGTAGCTTGCTGTGAAGGCCCTGGGTTCACCTCCCAGTACCATTAAAAAGAAAAAAAAGAGCTCTGTAATATCAGATTACTGTAGCTATGTATTTATTTTTTGTCAATTTGAGTCAAGCCAAGACGATGAAAGCTTTCTGTGTTTCATGCTTCGTCAGCCATTTGAATTTGCATGGATCTAACGCTCAGTGACACGCACCTTTCAGCACCACTGGGAAGCCCTCAGTTTGGTCATCTCTCAACATAATGAAACACGAGTGCCAAACCAGTCACGTCACAAAGTAACTTCAACCCAGACACGTCTTCCATATATTTTCCCTAATATTCTACTTCCTTACTTATAAAATAGGAAACAATATACCCTATCTTGCAAAGTTCTCAGAATAATGAAAGAAAATTCAATATTTTGCACACAGCTGGTAAGATGTAAGGCTTTGCTGCTAAAAGTGTGTCCCACGAATTAGCATGCCGGTCACCCATTAGACAGCAAGATCCTGAACCCCCACACCTGCCACATCAGAACCTGCACACTGGCAAGGTTCTCAGAGGATCTGCATGCATGCTCAAGTTTAAAAGTAGTGAGTTAAAATAAATCTCAAGGGCTGGAGGAATGGCTCAGTGCTTAAAGCGCTTCCCTTAGGCAAGGGCTAAGTATCTGAGTTCAGTTCCCCAGCATCACATGAACTGGGTGTGTGGGTGCACACCTGTAATCCCAGCACTCAGGAGGCTGAGACAGGAGGATTGCTGGGAGTCCAAGACAAGCCTGGGTTCCCATAGTGAGCTCAGGACCAGCGTGGGCTATAGAATGAGACCCTGTCTCAATCAATCAATTCTCAGTCCATACAGTTTATCACTTGGCTAGTTTCAAAAAACACTTCTTACCAGTCTTGCCCACACTATGTCACTAACACTCTTGAATGTCTGTTTTAAAAAGTGCAATATTCCTGGGTCTTAAGTACCATGGTTAGAGTGCTTACCTAGACAGTGCAAGGCCCTGGGTTCATTTCCCCAGCATCACATAAGCTGGGCCTGGTGGTACACACCTATAATCCCAGCAGGGGAGGCTTCTGGGAGGCTGAGGCAGGAGGATTGACATGAGTTCAAGGCTAGGCTGGGCTACAGAGTAAGTTCAGGTTCAGCTTGGACTACAGTGATACCCTGTCCATATATAATGTTGATTAGAATATTAAAGTTTTTCTTGAGGATCTCTCCTGTAGTCTAGTCTGGTCCTGAACTCACTATGTAGCTGATCTCAAACAAATGGCAATCCTCCTGTCTCAGCCTCCCGAATGCTGAGATTACCGGTGTGCACTACCACACACAGTTTGTTTGGTGCTAGGTAATCAAACCTAGAGCCTTGTGCTTGCTAGGCAAGTGCTCTAATCCCTATGCTATTCCAACACAAGTCTTTTGTTCTATGCCTTATTGAATTAACCTTTGAAAAGAAAACTATATTCATTTATTTATATGGTTATGATTCATGTGGTAGGTAGTCTTGTCACGTTATTTCACGTTTCTGTATGTTTGTGTGCATTTGTTTTTGTTATCCAATTGCCTGTTTTTTATTTTCTCTTTTGTAGTTAAACTGATTTATTTCATTTTTTCTATGAAATAATTTGAAAAGTAGACATCTTACATTTATTTATTTTGACACTTTTCAGACAGGGATCTCACTATGTAATTTAGGCCAACTTTGAACTTGACACATAGCCTGGGCTTGTCTCAAACTCTTCATCCTCTCACCTGAGCCTCCTGAGTACTGAGATACAGGCATGAATTATCATGCCCAGCTCCTAGTTCTTAGTTTTACTAGTTATTTAAAGACTCTCTGCAGGTGGGAGAGCAGCTGGAGGAGTGGCATGGTGGTTAAAGAGCTTACCTAGCAAGGCCCTGAGTTTGGTTCCCCAGAACTACATAAGCCCAGCACTTGGGAGGCTGAGGCAGGGGAACTGCTGTGAGTCCAAGGCCAGCCTGGGCTACATAGTGAGTTCAGGTCTACAACATAAGACCCTGTTTCAAAAAATAAAAACAATTCTCAGGGTTGGGGTTGCAGCTCAGTAGTGAGAATGCTTTGCTTATCATGCACCAGGCCCTGAATTTGATTCCCCAGGACCACATAAAAATTATTTGGGCATGGTGGCACTCACCGGTAATCCCAGTACTCGGGGTAGGGGCAGGAGGATTGCCATGAATTCTAGGCCAGGCTGCACTCCATAGTGGGCCCACGACCAGCCTGGATAACAGAAAGAGAGCTTGTCTCAAAAAAACCCTCAAAAATGTTTTAATTCATACTTTTTTAAAAACCAGGATGTCGGTGAATGCAGAGATAACGTGTTCGTGGATACTCATCAGAGACTCGCTTCCTTCTCGCAGAACTGTGAAATTTATCCAGGTGAGAGGTCATGCACATCGGCACCCCAGTAGTGGTCCTGGCTAGGGTTTTACATAAAAACCACGTTTCTGTTCCCATATTCTAACACAAAGTCTGTATTACCTATGGGTGTTTCTGAGAACCCTGCACCCCTGCCCAGCTATGCGGCACCTGCTGCGGCTGAGACCGCTCTGCAAGTGGTGGGGGGAACCGGTATGTTCTGGAGGCAAAGCTGGTCCTCAGGAACAGTGCCAGCTCGTCTCCTATATGTATGAGAGGTAATCAAAATATTCATTGAATATTTAAATAAAAATATTACAGTAAAAGATACATTGCTATTAATGCCCCTCAAAATCTTTACTTCAAACACACATTTTTTTTTTTTTTTGGAGGTACTTGGGATTGAACCCAGGACAGTCACCATGCACACTGAGTTACATCCTCAGCATTTGAGACAGGAGCTAAGTTGTTGCATTACTTAGGCTGGATTAGAATTTGTGAGCCTCCTGCCTCAGCCTCCCAGAGTGCTCAGCTTACAGGCCTGCAACACTGGGCCCAGTCTGTCCTGTTGTTCTTAACACACTCTGAAGCAGTACTAAAAGTCCTTTTTTGTAAACTGTCTATATGTATTATGATAAAAAAAATCCAGTGAATCTGCTGCCTAGTGCCATGCAATGGAAAGGCTGGCATGTTATAAAATTATGCACCGTGTCCTCATCCATCTTATTCACCGAATCTGGCTCTGTGTGACTTTGGCTCCTCTCCAAAGTCAAACGACAGTGAAAACTAAACAGCACAGCTGAGGGTACTCCCGAAGGAGGATTCTAGGATGGCCTCGTAAGGTAGCGCTAGTGATGGGGTACGTGTATTCAGAGCGGGACAGAGTACTCTGAAGGAAATTAATAGCAATGCATCTTAAACTATAATAAATTTTCAATTAAGCAATTAACCTTATTTTTAAATTATATCTCCTATAAATTGCTTATAAATCTGTTTCTTTACATTAGAAAGAATGATGATCATTCATTTTTTGGTTCATTCTTTCTTTTCTCCTTCCTTCTTTCCTTCCTTTTTTTTTTTTTTTTTTTTTTTTTTTTTTTTTTTTTTTTTTTTTTTTTTTTTTTCTTTTTTGAGACAGGGTCTCGCTCTGTGGTCCAGGCTGGTCCTGAATTCACTTCAGAGTCCAGGCTGGCCTTGGACTCACAGCAATCCTCCTGTCTCAGCCTCCCGAGTGCTGGGATTACAGGCGTGCGCCACCACACCCAGTTTATGTGGTGCTGGGGAATCGAACTCTGGTACTTAGCGCTTGGCTTAGCGCTTGCTCAAGCGCTTTAACTGCTGAGCCATTCCTCCAGCCCCTCCTTTCTTTTGAGACAGGGTCTCACCATGTAGCCCAGGCTGGTAGCCCAGGCTAGCCTTGGATTCAGGATAATCTGCCTGCCTCAGACTCCTGAGTGCTGGGATTACAGGCATGTGCCACCATGCCCAGCTTTATGTGGTGCCAGGGAATTGAACTCAGAGCCTTGTAATTGCAAGGCAAGCACTTAACTTGCTGTACCATTCCTCCAGCCCAACTTTTTTAATTTTGATGAGCCCAGTCTCTCTCTCTCTCTCTCTCTCTCTCTCTCTCTCTCTCTCTCTCTCTCTCTCTCTCTCTCTCTTTCTTGAGACAGGGTCTTGCTATTTAGTCCCGGCTGGTCCTGAACTCACTATGGAGCCCAGGCTGGCCTTGGACTCAGGACAATCCACCTGCCTCAGCCCCTCAAGCTCTGGGATTATAGGCGTGCACCACCATGCCCAACTTTATGTGGTGCTGGGGAACTGAACTCAGGGCCTTGTGCTTGCAAGGCAAGCACTTTAACTGCTGTGTCATGCCTCCGCACCCCCCCCCCCTCTTTTTTTGAGACCAAGTCTCACTCTGTAGTCTTGGAGAATACTTATATACATCCACTGTAACCCAAGCTGACATCGAACTCACAACAATACTCCTATATTGGCCCAGTGAGTGCTAATATTACAGGCATGTGCCACCGTACCTAGTTTATATGGTTCTGGGGAATCAAACCCAGGGTCTTATTCTTAATAGACAAGCATTTTAAGGCTGAATTGTGCCCACAGCCCCTCACCTCTTTTTTGAGACAGGATTTTGCTCTGTAGTCCATGCTAGTCCTGAACTCACCATGTAGCCTAGGCTGGTCTAGAACTCAAAGTAATCCTCCAGCCTCAGCTTGATAAGTGCTAGGATTATAGGAGCCTGACTAATTTTTATGTAGCACTGGAGATTGAACCCAGGGCCTTGGGCACTTTGTGTATAAGCTCTAACCATTGAGGAATGCCCCCAGGCCCTGAATATGTTTTCCTAAACACTGTGAGTCAATTTAACAAGGACAAAGAAAAGAGAAAGTGAAGGCCTCACAGACAACCTTCCCTGCCTCGCTCCGGGGCCTGCTACCCTGTGGCCCTCTGTAGGTGAGGGTGTCAAGTCCTGCACAGGAGAGCTGGCAGGCTAGGCTGCTTTCAGTGCACTCACTGACTTAAAATCTGATTCCTTCAGGGGAGGATTTCGTACTGCCAGCGCCCAAGGTCTGTCCTGGCTGCCCCCACTACATACCCGTCGACAGCCCGGAGCTGAAGGAGGCACTGACTCACTCCATTACAAAACTTAATGCTGAGAATAATGAAACCTTCTATTTCAAAACTGACACCGTGAGAAAAGCCACAGTACAGGTTTGTACATCGTCATGCTGCCAACGTAGGGATGCTGCAGTCTATGTGTAAATCACGTGCTCATTTGGCCACGGAGTTTGGCTCTGCGCTGAGAAACAGTGTACTTGGTAATAAGATTTAGTAAATCTGAATTCCAAACCCCAACCCCACTGTGGCCCTGGACAAGTATCAAAACATTATGTCTATAAATGACAGCCATGAAGATCACATAAGATCCTGTAGCCAGGCCTGGTGTCCTCATCCTGCAATCCCAGCACTCCGGGAGGTTGAGGCAGAAGGACCACAGGTCAAGCTCAGCCTGGGTGACTTAGTAGTGACTTAGCAAGATGCCATCTCGAAATTCAAACCGGAAAATAGACTAGGAATGTAGCTCAGTATAAAGGCCTTGGATTGGATCTCCAGTACTGTCCCCGAGAGAAAAAAGAAAGAAAAGAGAAAAAAAGAAGGAAAGAAAGATAATGCATGTCAAATTCTAAAATGTCATAAATGTTAGAAACTAGTATATATTAATAAAATTCAGGGCTGAGAAAAGTAAGACTTGTATTATGTGTCCTACCAGACATATCTGTCATTTAAAAGGAGACTCATTGTCTTGGGCTCAGCCATATCAGTGAACACAACACTGACTGGACTTTCCACACTCTTTTTTCCCCTTCCTTCCTTCCTTCCTTCCTTCCTTCCTTCCTTCCTTCCTTCCTTCCTTCCTTGAGCCAGGGTCTCACTCTGTAGCCCAGGTTGGTCCTGAACTTAAACCACTATGGACCCCAGGCTGGCCTAGGACTCATGGCAATCCTCCTGCCTCAGACTCCTGAGTGCTGGGATTACAGGCATGTGTCACCACATATGGCTTATGTGGTGCTGGGGAATTAAACTCAGGTACTTAGCACTTGACTTAGTGCTTGCTAGGCAACTGCTTTAACCACTGAGCCATTCCTTCAGCCCTTTTTTTCTTTTCTTTAGTGCTGGAGATTAAATTGATCTGTCTCTGTACTGAGCTACATCCCTAGACCCATTATAGTTTGAGCCAGGGTCCCATTAAATTACCCAGGGAGGACTTGAACTTGTGAACCTCCAGCCTCAGCCTCTGAGTGCTGGGGTGGCAGGCACACTCCACCACGCCCATCTTTGGGCTTTCCACACTCTTTACTTCCAGGGTGTCTCCCCATGACCCCTCTGCCTGGGGTATCCTTCCCCCTTACAAGTATACTTCTGGGGGATTCGTCTCCCTTCGCATTCCCTTATCAGAAGACCAAACCACAGCAGCTGCCACTTGTGTTCTGGGTGATCCCATGGGGTCAATTAAATGTTCTTAGCCTTCGCAAAATGTGTGGCTGGATTTGAGGAGCCCACATCCCCACAAACTCCAACAGTCCAGGACCTTGGAGTCTGTGAATAGAGTTCTACCCTGGAAACTACTCAAAACCATCTTCCCTAAAGCCAAGCTGAAGAAAAATAATCAAAATAGAACCAAATCATTACAGCAAAAGCCAACAGGATCTTCTCAATTTGGTGAGAGAATTCTCGATTAAAACCTCTGACTTTGGATTCAGTAATTGGATTTCTAGGAATCTAAAATGAAAGTCTTTGTAAACAATGACATTCACTGCAGTTTTAATTAGAACAAAAAGTAGTAAACTGTCAAAATGACCAATAATATGGGAATGAATAGACAAAGCCCGGTATTTTCTTACAATGAAGTGGTAAGTGGGACCTTAAAAGCATCTTTATGAGACACGGGAAATGTCTGTGACTTAACATTCAATGAAAAAAGGGGTCATAAAATTGAAGACACACCACACCCCCACCTATGTTATCTAAGCGCAGAAAGCCATACGGAAAAGAGGGGAAGACTTATTCACACCTGTCAGTTTTCAATGATGAGGCAAAGGGCTATCTATTTTCACCTTTCTAATTTCCTGTATTGATTTTATATGGACAAATCTATTTTTTTTTTTTTGAGACAAGATCTTGCTGTGCAGTGCAGGCTACTCCTGAACTCACAATGGAGCTTGGGCTGGCCTTGAATTTGATGCAGTCCTCCTGCCTCAGCCTCTTGAGTGCTGAGCCTATAGACACACACCACCACACCTGGCCTATGTGGTGCTGCAGAATCAAACCCAGGGCCTTGTACATGCTGTGCAGATGCTTTAACCACTGAACTATCTTCCCAGCCCAACAAACTTAATCCCCCCCCCCCCATTTCTATGAATATATACGTGATACACAAACTTAATTTCTAGAAAATCACAACTAAGCCTTTGCTCCCTGGACACCTCACATCTTCGTTGCCATCAGACACCTGCCTCCCTGAATGCATTGCAATGTGACCCCTTTTTGGGTTGTACTAGGGACTGAACTGAGGGCCTTCATACTTAATTTTCCTGCCCTTTTTAATTTTTAAAATTTGTTTGTTTTGAGACCGAGTCTTGCTAAACTGCTAAGTTGCCCCGGCTGGGCTTGAACTTGCTTTCTTCCCAACCCCCACCCCATTTTGTTGGTATGTATATAAGTAATACAAAATGTTTACATTGAACTTGAGTACTGTGTTCACATATTTATTGCATCAAAGTTACAAATCCTTCCCCTCTCCCTTTGTGACCCTCCCACACCCTTCCCTCTGAACTAGTTCCCACTATTAACACCTCCACTTGGTTCTATAAAATGGTCTGGGTTTCTCTGAACTTGCTATCTTCCTGCCGCTGCCTCCCACAGTGCTGCACTACAGGTGTGTGCCACTATGCCAGGCACACGCTACTTTTATGTGAGGTTTACTTTACATATTCCTTGTTTGCTTTCCTCTGAAATCCCTTATTCTTTTTTTTTTTTTTAAATATGGGGAGAAGCAGATTCTCCTTCTGTAGCCCCAGCTGGTCTTGAACTCTCTATGAAGCTCAGGCTTTCTATGAAACTCTCAGTGATCCTCCTGCCTCAGACTCCAGAACGCTGGGATTGCACTGGCACCCCTGGCTCATGTGGTCCTGGGGAACCAAGCCACAGGCCTTCTGCTTGCTAGGCAAGCCTTTAAGTGCTGGGCTAGCCTCCAGCCTGAAATTCCCTTATTCTAAATGGTGCTGTGACCATCGCCATAGGTATGTCAGAGGCTTGCTATCAAGGAGAAAACCACTTATTCTCAAACATGACTGCCCTGATCTCTGTTAATGAATTTATAGCAGCTATAAATTCACTAATCAACATATTTGTGTGTGTGTGTGTGTGTGTGTGTGTGTGTGTGTGTGTGTGTGTCTATATTAAGGATGTCAGGGGACTACCCAGAGGTAAAGCTGTGAACCAAGGCAAGCTGACACCCTTCAGTTACTTGTCAAATCAAAATGAATGTAAGGAGAACGTCAATCTTACTTTAAACACATCTTTTTTGATTCTTGCATTTAAGAGAAGCAATCAGGCTGTTTAGACATGGTCCCTCGAAGAAGCCTTGGCCTAAGCAGGCCATTTCCTGGGAAGCCATTAATCCCAGGATAAGTGTGCTAACAGCCAACCTCCAATGGCCAATTTCACAGGTTGTTAGAGATTTGCAGCCTTGTGCGGGCTCTCCATATTAACCCCACTTGGACCACGACCCTCCCCATTGGGAGGGTGTTTCAGACACCCCACGCTTCCTCAATATTCCATTTTCAGGGTAGTGAGCAGGATTTCTGTCCTAGGCGTATGTGGGAGACGTTCCACCCAGATTGCTAAATCACGGCACTACTTACAATTTTGCCAATTTCTATGCACACCCACGGGGCATAAGGCCCTGGCTGGGGACCTCGCCTTGGATTCTGTCTACCAACTGCAGGTGAAGCTGTGTGTTTCCCCACACCTCACCGAAACCAGCTGTTGGCAACATTTCTCCCCTTGCCAACATGGAAGATTTAAAAAGCTATTGTGTTGCTCTCCAATGTGTGTACCTCTTTGGTTATTAATCAGATTAGACTGTTTTTCTCCCTTGATGTCCATGTTAACTTTTTGTCTGAAATCCCTTCTCAATCTTCCATCCATTTTTTGATGTTGGGCTTGAAAATCCTACTGTACTTTTCTCAGTTTGCCCTTTTACTTTGCTTATTGGAACTTTATTTCGTTTCTTTTTCTTTTTTGTTCTTTTTTTTCTTTCTTTCTTTAAGACAAGATCTTGCTCTTTGGCTTAGGTTGGTCCTGAACTCACTACATTGCTTAGATTGGCATCAAACTCATGGCAGTCCTTTTGCCTCAGTCTCCCCAGTGCTGGGATTACAGGTGTGTACCACCACACCCAGCTTATGTGGTGCTGGGAATTGAACCCAGGGACTTGTGCTTGCTAGGCAAGCACTTTAATCACTGAGCTATGCCCCTCAGCCCCTGATTATTGTAATTGAAATATACATAAAAGCTAAAAGTTTTGTTATTAAGTATTTGTATCTTTTGGGGTGCAATTCTTCAAGTTGGTCAGTATATAATTAAAATGTCAAGACTCTCCCTTCAAATTCCTCTGAGTAAAAGAAATAATATAATTTATTGTACCAATATTTATTAAACACTTATGTAATGCTAATTAATCTTCCAGGTAGTGGCTGGACAGAAATTCTCCATTGAATTTACAGCCAGGGAAACCACATGTTCCAAGGAGAACAACCAAGAATTGACTGAAAGTTGTGAGGTCAAAAGCCCTGGCGTGAGTAGTAACACGACCACTGCATTTTTCATGGGAAGCCTATTTGCTACTCTAAGGACCTCATGTTTAAGGATCTCTTGAATAACACTGGTCTCTCTTCTGGCTTCTGTTTCTGTGAATAGCAACGTCTCATCTGCAATGCTGAAGTTTACGTGATACCTTGGGAGAAGAAAGTTTACCCTACTGTCAAGTGTGAGCCACTAGGGATGGTATGATTCTTCTTCTTTTCTTTCATTTTTTTTTTTAATTTTTGAGACAGGGTCTTATCTGGAGTCCAGGCTGATCCTGAACTCGCTAGGAACCCAGACTGGCCTTGAACTCACAGCAATCCTCCTGCCTCAGCCTCCTCGGTGCTGGGATTATAGGGGTGCACCACCACACCCAGTTGTGCTGGGAAGTAGAACCCAGGGCCTTGAGCTTTCTGGGCAAGTGCTCTAACTGCTGAGCTATGCACCCAGCCATAGAAACAATATGATTCTAGTGACCATCTGGATTATTTCTGCTCTTTCTGAAAAGCCATATTCAGAGATTAAAAATAAACCATTTATTACTGACTTGATTTAGGATATTATTTGTAACTTTTTTTTCTAGTGCTGGGGATTGAAGCGAGAGGGCTTTGCCCAAGAGAAGTACACACTGTACCACTGAGCTCTGCCCTGATCTCTTTTTGTATTACCAGAAAGAGGAGGAGCAATTCTTTTCAGCCTCTCCCACATTGCCATTGTCCCTTGGAAGCCATGGGCCAGTGGTGAGGTACTGATACTGGCGACTGGCCTTTGAGGGGTGCCTGAGACAGACAAAACATTTGCTTTGCAGTGCTTCACCCAGGGAGCTCTCTGAACAAGCACACTCCACCCCTTAGCAGACCAGACTTCCAACAGATCCCCAAGGGATTTATTTGTATGTGTGAGTCCAGTGTGAGAAGCATTAGTTTGCATCTTTTGCATCTTTTTAGGCCTTAAAAAAAAAAAAACCCTGAGCAGCAAGACACTATCTCACTGTTAAAGAGAAGACACTAAAAGGCTAGAAGACTTCAAGGTCTCAGAGCGAACGCAGTGTGACGAAGCGCTGCACCTTGCCCAGACTCAGGCATATTTTGCATTCATGTCTGCCAGAATAGCACAGTGGGGAAGGTGCCCATAATCCAGTGAAGCAGGTACCGTTATGAAGCTTATTTTGCAGAAAATCAAAGCTAGTGGCACTCAGGATGAAGTACAGGTCAAATCAGAGTCCCCACCATCACCCCGCCTTTCATTATGATTCAGTATTTACAGGAAGAGTTTGGCTTGACTCCAAAGTCCATGGTGCCTAACTACTAAACACTGCCTCCAGCCACCATGTTCTTGCACATAATAAGAGTAGGAGGTAGAGAAATAAGCGAGGTATAAATGGAAATGATCCACAAATCCATCATCTTCAGCAAGAGCTACCTGCTCTCCCCTTTCCTGATGTAGGTCTTGTCCTGTGCACATACGTAGAGAATCTAACACCACATTAAAGCTATGTTTCAAGCTGGTGATTACATCCTAACATATTTCAGCCCAGTAATGTGACCCTGGGTATATCACGTTCCCCGTATATTTAGTTCACAAAGCCACTTAGGGTCTTTTAGGATAAAAGCAAAGGAATGGTGATGGAAGAGTATCCATTAATAAATTCTGTGCTATCTGATACTAGTGGCTCAGGTCTGTAATCTAAGTAAGCACCCTATGAAACTGAGGCAGGAGCTTTATTCAAGCCCAGTCTGGGCAACTTAGCAACTTAGAGGGACTCTGTCTCAAGGGCCTGGCGCTGGCATTGGCTCAGTCCTGGTGGAGGCCACTAGCTATGTTGCATTGTAGCTGATGGTAACAGCAGGACCACACTGGTGACCAAGAGGAGACACTGTAACCTAGGAAATGAAAGTGAGCCACTCAGGGGCCAGGGTCAGATTTTGTTGTTGTTGTTGTTGTTGTTGTTGTTTTTGTTTGTTTGTTTGTTTGTTTGTTTTGTACTAAGGATTGTTCTACATCCCCAGCCCATTTTGTATGTTTGATTTTGAGACAGAGTGCTGGAATGACAGGCTTGTACCACCAGGCCTTGCTTGGGCTCAAATAATAACTTGTTCTTTAGAGAACTCATTCCAGGAGATCAGTGTTTTCTGACTTATTTTAGAGTATTACTATGAACAACAATCATTTCCCACAAATTTTAAAATCAATCAAAAAGAAAAAATATTATTCATCCACTCTGGAAAATTAACAACAATATTTAAAATCTGGCAAAGACGTGCCCCATCATAAACCAAAACAATATTTTAATATCTTGATCATTCATTCATTGATAGTATGGTTTTCCAGTAATGTATCCATCTTAATGTTTCCTGTTTAGGTAAAATTGAGGAGAAGGCCCCCAGGTTTTTCACCTTTCCGATCAGTAGAACCACTAAAGAAAACAGAAGAAACAACTGTAAGTCCACCCTACACTTCTGTGGTGCCTGCACGAGAGGAAGAGCAGGATTCAGAAAAGGAACAAGACCCCAATCATGGGCATGGCTGGGGCCACGAAAAGCAAATACATAGGCTTGGCCATGGTCATAAACCTAAGCATGGCCTTGGCCATGGACACCAAAAACAACATGGCCTTGGCCATGGTCACCAACAGCAACATGGTCTTGGTCATGGACATCAACCCAAACACCACATGGGACATGACCTAGCCCATGGACACAAACATGAGCATAAACATGGCCACAACCATGGAAAACTTAAAAATAAAGACAAAAACAATGGAAAGCATGATGACTGGAGAGCAGAGCACTTTGCAAGCCCTTCTGAAGATAGCACTACATCTTCTACACAGACAGAAGAGAAGACAGAAGGGCCTTCTCCCACCCCTTTCCTAGCCCAGCCAGGCACAGCAGTTACCTCTTCTGGATTTCAGGACTCAGATCTCATTGAAACTGCGCCACCTACCTCACCATCCATCCCCATAGAGGAGGAGGATGACTGGATCCCTCCTATTCAAATAGAAACAAATAGCCTTTCCTTTAAGTTAATACCTGATTTCCCAGAAACAACCTCCCCAAAATGTCCTGGACGTCCCTGGAAGCCAGTTAATGGACAGAATCCAACCGTGGAAACAAAAGAATTTCATGACTTAGATCTCTTTGATGCTCTTGATTAACTTACACAGCCATGAGTGTTTAACACTTCATCGCCCCTCTCCCTTTTGTCCAATCACAGATAATAACGATATAGGCAACAAAACCCGTGAAGCTTCAGAACAACCTACAGAGGAGTGGTGAGATTCCCCATGGGGACACCACAGATCTCTATGGGCACGTTAAAACTGAGTGTAACAGTTCTAAATCCTTCCTGAATCTTCCTCACAAGCTGGCCAAACTAACACAGAAAATGGACAAACAAACATGCCTATGGCCTACTGAAATTCACTTCTCTGCTTAGGAACATGTATCTTAAAACATATCTTGTCAATGTTCACACAGAGATTCTTGCCATTCTGAATAAACTGGCCCTTGATCCCTAAACGTGTGAAACAGGGGACGTTAAGAGACTAAGCGCTTATCTTACTATTCAAGGGGTAAAAATAAGTAAAAACTTTCAGATATCAAAGATGAATAAGATGAAAGGGAGCTACCATTCAGGCCAGGTGATGCAGGGGGGCAACTCCAGCACCGGGGGAAGCTGAGTTTGAGGGCAGCCTGCGCAACTTAGCAAGACCCTGTCTCAAAATCAAAGACAATAACAACAGGCTAAGGGAAAAAAAAAACAGTGGGCTGGGAACATAGCTCAGGATAAATGCTCTGGGTTTCAGACCCAGTATCACAGAAGAAGGGGTTCTAAAATGAAGAAAGAGGGGAAAAAAGGGAAGTCAATTAATTGGCTTTCCGTTTCTGGAATGGGCGGGCTAGTTATATCAAGTAGCTCCTCCATTTGCCCAAGTTATTCTGATTAATCCTTTTCTGAGCAAGACTGTTTCTCACAAGTCAATAATTTCAGTTTATTCATTAACAACTCTTTGCAATAAGGCTTTCAAATAGGAGTTTTCTGTTACCTTTTTGCTAGGGTTAGATTGAGCAACCTTATTTTTCAGAAGCTGAGTTTAACGATAAAGGGGGAAAATAGAAAAAGTAATATAAAAACAGTCTTGCTTAGACAACCTTTTCTTTTTAAATAATTGACAAGAGAATATCAGGATGTGATGAAAACTTCGTTCAGAAATTTCATGAGAAAATTCATCTTCACCTCATTTTACACCAGAGAGAGAGAGAGAGAGAGAGAGAGAGAGAGAGAGAGAGAGAGAGAGAGAGAGAGAGAATAATATGAGTGTCTGTCTTTCACTCCTCCCCGGGGCACGGAAGACAGGTGTTTTAGTACTTTGGTCTAGGGAAGCAAGTGCGGGCTCTCAACAGCGCCGCCTACCTGTGGACCTGTTTATAACCGCTACTTCAATTTAGTGGATGCATGTGAGCTCCGAGGTTTTACATCCCTTCAAACATGGTTAGAATAAAGAACCAATCATTTAGGAAAAGAGTCTCGCCTTGTCGCCTGGCTGCTTCTCTTTATTCTTGGTTGCACAATGACATCAAATTAACGAAGTTTTGCTATACTTACAGAAGCGCCTACGGTCCTGCAAGTACAAGGGCCGCCCCCCAAAGGCAGGGGCAGGGACAGCGGCCGGGAGCCAGGCCCCCTCACCCTTGGGCAAGACCTGACCGCCTCTGCCAGCAGCCTTGGGTGGATGGATCAGAAGAACCGTCGGGTAAAATGTGAATAGAGAACGCCGTATTATCGCTCTGGTCCTGGGGTGAATAAAGTTCAGCCCCGATGAAGTCATAGTCCCAGGCCCTGCCTCCTTTAGCTACACCTCGTCTGGAGCAAATCCCAGTGGGTGACAGGCCAGGCACTGCAGTTCTCACGGATGCTCACAGCCCAACCCCGAGCCTCTCCTACCATGGCGGGAATCCTTGGCTGGGAGCCCCGTCCCACCACCGGGGACACAAGCCCAGACACGGGGCTAGTGAATGATGCTCCTTTGGGTGGCCTGAGGACCCTCCCGACTCTGCCTGCCATCCCCTCCCACCTGCTAAATCCTGGACCAAAGCTAGAAATAATTAGGGTTTTGTCGTTGTTGCTATTTTTGAAATCTGGATAATTAGCAAAAAAGGAAGAAGGAAAAAAACCTTAGATATATGATGTTGCCAGCCTGATGGTGCAGATCTATCAGCCCAGCACTCTAGGAGGCTGAGGCAGAGGCTCACAGGTTCAAGCCCAGCCTGGGAAATTTAACAATTCAGTGAGACCCTGTCTTAAAATCAAAAATAAAAATGGACCGGGAAGTGTGAAGGCCCTGGACTCAATCCCCAGTAATACACACACACACACACACACACACACACACACACACACACACACGTACACCATGTCTAGTAACATATATGTCTACTGACATCTCACATACATATACGTCTATAATATGTAGACATGTATATATACATGTATGACGTATGTCTACTAACATCTTATTTCAGAAAATATCTCAATATCTTAACTCCAAAAATGCCAAAAAAAAAATTGTGGTACTGGGGCTTGAGTCTCCAGGGCTTTTCCATTAAGCTACACTCATAGGCCTTTTTTTTTTTTTTTTCTTTTTGTTTTGTTTTTAGAGGGACAGGATCTCACACTGTAGTCCAGGCAGGTCCTGAGCTCACTGTGTAGGCCAGGATGGCCTCAAACTCAAGGCAATCCTCCTGCCTCAGCCCCCAAGTGCTGGGATTACAGGCAGGTGCCACTACAACTAGTTTATGTGGTGCTGTGATTCAAACCCAGGGCCTTGTGCTTGCTAGGCAAGCACTGTAGCCACTATGCTGTTCCTCCAGCCCCCATAGTCCTTTGTAAAATTTTATTTTGAGACAAGTTCTCACTAAATGGGTAATCTGCACAAACTGGGTTCAAGTTTGTGATCCTCTTGCTTTCAGCCTCCCCAAGTGTTGAGATTACAGACGTGCATCACCATGCCTGGCTTATCATATCTTTCTGGTTCAGGTAAAGAGAAAATAGAGGGTTAAGGCCATAGCTCTGTGGTTAGATCACTTTACTAGTATGCCCAAGGCCTTGGGTTCAATTTCCCAGCACTACATGAAAATCTGCTGGACTTGTTGGCGCATGCATGCCTATAACTCCAGCACTCTGAAGGCTGATGTAGGATTACTGTGTGTTTCAGGTCAGCCTAGTTACATAGTGAATTCAGGAGCAACCTGGACTACAGACTGAGACCCTGTCTCTAGAAGGAGGGTGGAGAATAGCATGGTAGAAATTTTTAGATCTTTGGAAATAAGAACAAAGTGTTAAAAGCTTCCACTAACTAGGAGTCCTGGAAAAGGCCGCCAACGTGGCTCTCTGTCTAGGGATTTAGATTTGCTGAATAAGGAAGTAATTTCACGCAGCAGCGCAGTTGCTAGGCCCTCCACCCTTCAGCTGCTGCTGAGGTCCTTTGAGAGCTCTCACACTATGATCTTTGTAACTACCTAATTTTAATCATCCATAGTTCTACAGAGCGGCCACGTGCTATACCCAGCTCCTTTGCCACAAATTCTCCATTTCAGCAGGATCCCTTATCCCTGTTTATATGCCCACTGCTTCCTGTCAATTCCCCCTCAACTGAGTATTTGACCCTAACTGCCGTTAGAGAATTGGGACTATGGCCACTCAGGCTACTCCCAGCTCACAGGGGGCATTGCTGTGGTGGCAGTCCAGGGGTTCAGTCTGTTGGGGGAAATCTAGGGTCCTCTGGTAGAAATCAGGAGACTCAGTTTTCCGGAGTTTAGTGCAGATTGGCATTTATAGCTTGAAGGATTATAATTTAGAGAAAATGAAGAGCAACAGTTTATAAGACAGAGTCCAAACAGTAGTATCATCAAAATAACGATTACAAGATTTCTTCACAAGCAGAGGATGAATGTCAGTTCCAGAACAGCATTCCAGTGGGTGGGCCAGGGTGTGGCATGGCACTAGCGTGTTGGAGCCAATCCAGGAGAACAGAAAAGACATCAGAATCACCAGGGAAAAACACACTCCTCCCTGGGAGACCATTAGGATACCGAAGGCCCTTCTATTTTGGAGAACAGCACGTGTGTAATCCCAGCACTTAGGAGGCTGATGCAGGAGGATTTCTGTGAGTTTGAGGCCAGCCTGGGCTTTGCATAGTGAGTTTAGGACCAATGTGGTCTATCTGGTCTACTGGAGCAAGACCCTGTCTCAAAAAACAAACAAAACAAAATAGTTGCAGTTATTAATCTGAGTTCCAGGTTCCAAAGACCTTCTAATACCTGGTGACAAAGCTTTAAATTATCTCCTAATTATCTGGGTGTATAAAATGTTTTTAATTAGCTGGGTGTGGTGGCACGTGTATGTGATTGCAGCACCTGGGAGTTGAGGCAAGATTGCTGTGAGTTTGGGGCCAGCATAGCTACATAGTGAACTCAGAACCCACCTACACTATAGAGTGAGACTGTATTTCAAAATAAGCAAATAAATAATCCTTTAAGATGAAAAAGAGCTGTATATAGGGGGCTTGAAAAAGTTTTACATGCTAGAGGTATGGCCCAGAGGTTAAAGCACTTGCTTAGCAAGTGCAAAGTCCTAAGTTCAATTCCCCAGTACCCCATAAGCTGGCCATGATGGCAAACGCCTATAATCCCAGCATTCAGGAGGCTGAGGTAGGAGGATTCATGAGTCCTATAGGTCAGCCTGGGCTACAGAGTGAGTTCAGGATGAGTCTGGGCTACAGAGCAAGACCCTGTTTGAGAGAGAGAGAGAGAGAGAGAGAGAGAGAGAGAGAGAGAGAGAGAACTTCTGTACATTTCCTTCTCTTTTACAAAATTATTCTAAATGGAGAATGATACTATAATTTATACTTCTCTCTGGAGGCCATTTTCTATCTCTTAGTGGCTACTGAGAACAGGTTTAAGTTTCCCAGTTTCTGAGGATCCATGGGGTGGGGGTGTCTTCCTGGCATTCTCAGACTCCTTCTGACCTATCTATAAGACACTAGGAGAGAGTTGAGGCCCTACTCAGCTTCTTGTCTCCCCTGCAATCCCATCAGGGTGTCCCCTAATGTGGTCCAGGCTGTGGAACCCCTCTTCCTGGGTTCATGACAACACCAGCAGGGTTGTGAGCCCTGACCTGCTGATGTACTCGTACTTTGTGCCTATGAGCTGCCGAGAGTCATGCCAGAGGAGCCTCAAGTTGAGTCTTCCCAAATTTACCTAGAGACAGGAAGTTTCAGATTCTTGCCAGTGACACCACATCCAGTAGAAACAGCCTTCTGTTGGCAAGTGGAGCTCAGCTGCTGATGCAGCTGCAAGGCTCCAGAGGAAAATCATAAGGGGCTGGAGAAATGGGTCAGCGGTCAAAGTGCTTGCCTAGCAAGCACTAAGTAACTGAGTTCGATTCCCCAGAACTACATGAATTGGGTGTAGTGGCACATGCCTGTAATCCCAGCATTTGGGAGGCTGACACAGGACGACTGCCATGAGTTCAAGGCCAGCCTGGGCTCCATAGTGACTTCAGGACCAGCCTGGGCCACAGAGTAAGACCCTGTCTCAAAAAAAAAAAAAGAAGAAAAAAAAGAAAAAAATAGCTATTGCAAGTTGTGCTGCCATAAACATGGGTATGCATTATCACTTTTGCAGAATGACTTAAATTCTGTTGGGCAGATACCCAGAAGAGGTTAAGCTGGGCCAAATAGGATATCTATTTTTGGTTTCTTCAGAAACCTCTATACTGCTTCCCAATCTCCCTCACATTAAAAATATCTACAGTTTCTCAGTTCCAAAGCCAAAGGCACACCAGGGTTTAACACCTTGGCTCTGGAACCACACAACTTCATCTACCTCTACTTCTGTTGGGTGAAGAAATTTCTGCTGGTACAATCCAACCCACATTCCTTGCGTTGCCTAGGCCTAACTCCTCCAGCCAGAGCCCTCGGTCGGCTTCATGCCCCACCCTCTACGTCCTGATTCCAACAAGCTAAAGTCACATTCAGCTGGTCCCACAACTGCATTCTCTGGAGCTGGTACACCGTGCCTTTACCTTGGGGGAGAGGAATGACCTCTTCAAGGATATTCTGAGAGGACTTGAGAGGATCCAGTGGAATCAGCAACAATCTACTTCTTCTCCAGCCCCGATGGACTCTTTCTAGAGTAAGTTAGGAGGCCAAAGGGCTAAATATCTCAGCACTTCGCAAAAATGCTTCTGTTAAACCACTTAACATTTTACTCTCAGCCTTTACTTTACTGAAATCTCCATTTGAACATCTCTCTGTCTTTTGCAAAAATGTTGGTTGTTGTCCAGGCTTGGTAGTACAGCCCTGCAATCTTATCACTCCGGGAAGCTGAGACATGAGGTTTGCAAGTTTTAATCTTAGCAACAGTCTTACTTTTTCACTGCTGTGACTATAAACACCTAACATGTACTAAAATTAGGGGAGAAACAGTTTATTTTCAGCTCACAGTTTCAGGTCATAGTCCACTCATGGGCAGGTGCCAACAGTGGGAGCCTGTGGCAGAAGTCAGGGAGGAGGCAGAGGCAGCTCCTCACAGCATTACACACAGGAAGCCAAGTCCCGGTGATTCACCACTCTGGGTCCAGCCTCAGTGTTCTGGCCTTTCTGGGTTTAAGCCCTTAATTTACAACATGCCTGTAAAATATAACCCACCACACATCTGTAATCTAATCCACATGTCTGTTATCTACAATTCACCACATCTGTCTTCCACCACACACCTATAATCCACCACACGGCCACAATCTACCCCTCCAGACCAGGCCCCATCTCCTAACAGCACGTGGTTCCATAAATAGTCAAACAGCATCAAGTGGGCGACACCTGCCCGAAGAAGGACAGGGAGGCATGGAGGACTGAAAAGAAGCTTTTAGCAACAGCCTTGCAAGGCGGGTGTCCGCCTCCAATGAGCACGTGGAAGGGGCTTCTGTCCCTAATCCCCAGGCCCAGGTGCCACCCGCTGCCTCCCCACTGGAAGGTCTCACAGAATTTCTGGATGAATTCTAAGGAGTCCCCCTTAGAACAAGGCAGAAAGGATTAAGTCTGACTGGTTCAAGGCTGGGCTGGTCACCTCAATTCATTTCTCTTTGTCTCCTGGGCACATGCCCCGTGCAAAACACACGAAAGTAAGAAAACTCCCAGGGACAAGGAAGGAAGAGGGGACTCAGCTGCCACGGTGGAGCACCACATGAAAACGCGGCACTGGCCTTCACTCACATCACCAGGAGCAACAGGTCAGCAGCACACCTGCCTTCTACATGTACATGACATGAGAATTGAAAGGAATAAATTCCTGCAATTGCTAACATGTTTAGCTCATGGTAAGCACACCATGAAAGTCAGTGTTACTGTGTTGCTAGGGCCTTCACAATAGTTTTAGAGTTTAGTTCTGGGAAAAAATGTTTTGTCAGACTACGAGGTGTGTGCGGTGTGCATGGCATTGCATAAAGCCCCTCCAGCTGTCCTAGGTGTGCTCAGGATTCCGAGGCTGCCGTCAGTGCCTGTCGGCTGCGCGGGCGGCCGGCTGGTGGGAGTGTTCGCTTCCTCATCGCCATTGGCTCCTGCTCTTGACCTTGCCAGCACCTAGGACTGACTACTGTGTTTCGGATCATTTGAATTCGCATCTCTGGGAGTAGTCGTCAGTATCAGTGTTTTTCTAACATTCTCCACTGATTCTAATGTCTGTCCAACCTGTCATGCCAGTTTGTTCTTGTCTTTGCCATTTTTGTGTGAAGAGAAATTGTCTGGGGCCACATATAAAATCTATTAGTTAGTTAACTTTGAGATAGTCTCGCTCTATAGTCCAGGCTGGTCTGGTCCTGAACTCACAATGGAGCCCAAGCTGGCCTTGAAAGCAGAGCAGTCCTCCTGCCTCAGCTTCCCAAGGGCTGGGATTACAGGCATGCACCACCCCACCCAGTTTATATGGTGCTAGGGAATCCATGGCCTTGTACTTGCTAGCCAAGTGCTCTAACCACTGTGGTACTCCTCCCGCCTTCACATATAAAATATATAACAAGTCTGGGGAAATAGCTGGATGGTTAAGGTGCTTACCTGCCATGTGCAAGACACTGGTTCAATCTCCCAGCATCACATAAAAATTAGCCAGGTGTCTAATGAGAGAAAGAAAGAGAAGGAAAGATGGGGCTAGAGGAATAGCTCAATGGTTAAAGTGCTTGTCTAGCAAGCACAAGGCCCTGAGTTCAAATCCCCATCATCACATATGACAGGCGTGGTGGTATATACCTGTAATTCCAGCACTCAGGAGACTGAGGCAGCATATTGCAGTGAGTGAGAGATAACCTAGGTGACACCATGAGTTCAAGAACCAGCCTGGACTACAGAGTAAGACCCTGTGTTTAAAGAAAAAAGGGGGGGAGAGGGGAGGAAGGAATAAGTAACTGGGGCCCAGTGATGCAGGCCCAGAATCTCAGCTCTCTGGGAGGCTACAGTGGGAGGATTCCAAATTAGAGTCCAGCCTGAGCAATTTAGGGAGACCCTGTGTCAAAATCAAAACCAGGGGCACGGGAGTATATGTGCTTGCCTGGTAAGCTCAAGGCCCTGAATTCAATTCCTTAGCACCACAGAAGCAGAGTGTGGTGTTACATGCTTGTAATCCCAGCACTTGGGAGGCTGAGGCAGGAAGATCACCATGATTTTGAGACTAGCCTGGGCTGCACAGTGAACTTAGGACCAGCCTAGAATGCAGAGTGAGACCCTGTCTTAAACAAAGAAATAAATAAATCAAACGAACAAGCCAACTCCGCCAAACTCCTTCCTAGAAGCTAGTATCACCTTAACCCCCAAACCAGATAAACAAAGAAAGAAAAAGATAAGCCAATTTCCTTAATGAATATAGATGCAAAAATCCTTAGCAAGATACTTGCAAATAGAATGAAACAAATTTTTAAAAATCATACACCAAAACCAAGTTGACCTCATCTTGGGGGTGCAAGACAGGCTTAGCATACACAAATCAATTAATGGAATACACCCCACTAACAAAAGGCCAAAAATCATATGATCATCTCAATAGTTGCAGACAAAGCCTTTGACAAAATACAACATGCCTTTCTGATAAAAACTCTGATGAAAATAGGTATAGAGGGAACCCTCACTCGACCCTCTTGACTTCTCGAGAGCTTTCCTTTCTCAATAAACCTCTTCCTTCTTTAAATCTTCCATAAGCTCCGACTAATTATCCTTAGTGGCACCAGCTAACACCAGCAGCAACATTTTGGGGGTTCATCATCTGGGATTTGAAAGACTGTGGGTAAGGATTGAGGCCACCAAGCTAAAGACAGTGCTACACATGGAGCCTCATATGAACCAACCTTTCTACCATGGGCTGCTGGACAGCCAGCCTCTGAAGGAGACCCTCTTGGCCCCAGCATCACCCACTCTTAGCATGAAGCAGTCAAATGGATTGGTGACCTCCTCCTCCTCTGGACATAGGGTGGGTCTCCTCAGAGGGGGGAAATGATAGGAGAAGAGATTAGCATGGGGAGTAACAGGAAGAACTAAGACAGGGGGGCATTCCAGACCCTGGAGCAGAGGTGGAGTCAAGGTGAAGTCAATGTCGCAGTTAGCCGCCCACCCCACCCCACCCCCCACCCCCACCCCCTTCCAGGAACAATAAAGGAAAAGTAGCTAAGACAGGCAGGTTATCTTCCCCATCCCGGTTTCTTGTAGACACTCTAAGGTAATTAGTAGGCTTGCATTTTTCTACAGTGCCCACCACATGAGATGTCTGAAGCCACCTGAGCAAAAGTTATAAAGGACTCCAGTCTGTCACCCTCAGGATCCTCCAGACGCCCCCTCTCCACTTCTTTTCAAGAGCTTTAATTTCTTAATAAACATCTTCTTGTGAAAGAAAGAAGGAAAGATTATAAAAAAAAGTAGAAAGTAGGTATAGAGAGATCTTACATTGAGCTGATAAAAGCAAGTTATGACAATCATATCTGTGAACATCACCCTAAGTGGGAAAAAACTGAATGCACTTCCTCTAGTATCAAGGAAAGACAAGTGTTCCCACTCTCACCACTCCTATTCAACATCTTAGCCAGAACAATCATTCAAATAGAACGGAATGAAGGAAATATGCACCGAAAAGGAAGACGTCAACTATCCTTATTTGTGGATGGCACGATCCTTTACACGGAGGATCCCAAAAACACTTAGACCTAATAAACAAATTCAGCCAATTTGCAGGATATAAAATCTGTACATGGGCTTGCAGTGTGACTTGGAGGTTAAAGTGTTGCTTAGCAAGCATGAGGCCCTGGGCTCAGTTCCCTAGCACCACTGCAACTGGATGTGACGGCACACATTTGTAACCCTATAATCCCAGCACTTGGGAATCTGAGTCAGAAGGACTGTCACATGTTTGAAGCCAGTGTGGGCTACACAGTGAGTTCTGGATCAGCCTGGACTACAGAGTGAGATTCTGTCTCAAAAAAAAAAAAAAAAAATCAATACACAAAAATGAAAAACCAATAGCAAAATGGCCATACTACTGGCTATGGTTTGGATCTGAAGTGTCCTCCAAAAGCCTCATGCATTTGGGAGATAGGGCCTAGCTGGAAGAGATGCAGTTTGGGGCCTGACCTGAGAAGACTGTCAACTTGTTGGCTTGTGAGCCAGGAAGTGAGGGAGGAGCTTCCACCCTGTGTGGGAGGCCCAACCACTGGCGGCAGCTTGGTTGTATCATAAAGCAATGGTGATTAAAAAAAAAAAAAGGCTGGAGGAGGAGTAGTACAGGGGTTAAAGTACTTGTCTAGCTCAAGGCCCTGAGTTTGACTTCCCAGTGCCACATTAAGCCTCAGGAAGCTGAGGCAGAAGGATTGCCTAAATCCAAGTCCAGCCTGGGATCCATAGTAAGTTCTGGACCAGGCTGGACTGCAGAGCAAGACACTGTCTCAAACAAACAAACAAACAAATGGCACAAAAATCAGTGGAACAGAATTAGTGATGCAGAGACAGCTCCAGGTACCTTCAGCCACCTGATCTTTAACAAAGGGGCCAAAACATACACTGGAGAAAAGACAGCCTATTAACAAAGAGTGCTGGGAAAACCGACGAGCCACATGCAGAAGAATGAAACCAGACCCACATTTTTCACCTTGCACCAAAATCCAATCAAAATGGGTCCAAGACCCAGACATTAAAGTGGAAACACTAAATTGTTGGGAGAAAAAATTAGTCAAAACCCTTGAAGACATAGGCAAGGACTTTCTCAATAAAACACCCAAAGCACATAGGATAATACAAATAATTCACAAATGAGATTATATCAAAGTAAGAAGCTTCTGCACAGCCAAAAAAAAAAAAAAAAAGTAAAGCGAGAACTAATAGATTGGGAAAATTTTTTTGCCATCTACTCCTCAAACAGAGGACTATAACCAAGAATATACAAAAATCTGAAAACAATTAGACCTCTCAAAATAAAAGGTCCAGTCACAAATGGGCGATAGGAATGCATAGACAGTTCTCAGAAGAACTCTGAACGGCCAATAAATACACGAAAAACTGTTCAGCATCTTTAGCCATCAGAGAAACGCAGGTCAAAACAATACCAAGGTGCTGTCTACCTCCAGTAAGAATGACTGGTATTAAGAACTCAAGAAACAACAAATGCTGGCAAGCCTGTAGGGAAAAGGGAACCCTCCTACATTGCTGGCGGGACTGTAAACTGGTATGGCCATTTTGGAAAACAGGATGGAGACTCTTCAAAAAACTGAAAACAGATAACTCATTTGATCCAGTTATACCTCTTCTGAGTGTCTTCCCAAAAGAATTAAGTCATCATACAAAAGTATGGCATGCATTCTCATGTTTATAATAGCACAACTTATAATAGCCAAGGGTTGGAGAGATGGTTCAGGAGTTAAAGCACTTGCCTAGCAAGCACAAGGCCCTGAATTGGATTCCCCAGCACCACATAAACTGTGTGTCATGGTGCATGCCTGTAATCCCAGCCCTCAGGAGGCTGAGGCAGGAGGACTGTCATGTGTTTGAGGCCAGCCTGGGCTATGTAGTAAGTTCAGGACCAGCTTGAACTACAGAGCAAGACCCTGTCTCAAAAAAAAAGTGCCACCTTATAATAGCCAAATCATGGACTAAGCTGATAGGTTCATCAACAGATGAATGGATAAAGAACGTGTAGAATAAAAGATAAACCTAAATCATTTGTAGGAAAATGGATGCACCTGAGACCATTATGCTTGGCAGAATGAATCAGACACAGAGGTTGTGGGAGACTGGAGCTTAACATTTCTGACCACCTGGGGCCAAGTTCTTTCTTTAAAGAAGTTTTAAGTATTGAGCACCTGAGCGCGATTCCCCAGCACCACATAAGCTGGGTGCAGTAACACATGCCTGTAATCCCAACACTCGGGGGAGGATTGCCATGAGTTCAAGGCCAGCCTGGGCTATAGAGAAGGACCCTGACTCAAGCTGTCTTATATAAGCATTGTCAAGCCATCTTAGGGAGCATTATGTTAAATGGTTTTGCATAGATTAGCAGATAAGAAATCAGAATGTCTTGCGGTTTGGTGACCATAGCAATCGTGCTTATGCAAATTACCTCCCCCATACTATTCTCCTTATACACGTTGTCCTAACCTGCAATAAACGAGACTTGATCAGAAAGCCTGTCTTGTCTCCCTCCTTCATGTCTCTCTTGTCCCCCTCATTTGCGCGCCCCCTCCTCTAGGTCCCCGTTGTTCTGCCCCGGCGGGCCCGGGCAAGAGGTTATGGGTTTCTGTAACGTCAGAGAACCCAACCAGTTTCCTCAGTGTGAAGGCTCGGGGCTCAATCTCCACGGCTGTGCACATACTGGTGATTGAACTCTGAGCCTTTGCACTGAGCCACATCCTTGAACCTTTATGTGTGTGTGTGTGACAAGCTCTCAGTAAGTCCCTATGTAGCCCAGGGAAGGCTTGAACTTTTATTTAGATCCTCCTGCCTCAGCCTCCCAGAGTGGAATTACAGGAGTATTCTATCATACCTGGCGTTAAGGTTCCAGGTTATTCTTTCCTTATGGCTTATTTGATGATATATCTTTTAATGTTTAATGTGGAAAATTAGAAAATACAAACTAATATCAAGAAGAAAATAAACACTTTTGCCATTCACTCGCCAAGGAAAAGTACTGTTGAAATGGTTGTAACTTTCCAGAAGTGTCTTTTCCAAATGTCTTTAGGTATTTTTTCAGCCAAAGGAATCATCCTGCTGGGCTTGGTGGCACAAGCCTGTAATCCCAGCACTCTGGGAGGCTAAGGCAGAAGGAGTATTAGACTGAGTCCAGCATGCACAATTTAGCAACCTGATGAGAACCTGCCTCAAAAAAAAAAAAAAAAAAAAAAAGGAATGTGGATTCATACCAATCAGTGAATCATGAGTAACTGACTCACAAGAGGAGCCAACGGTCATTATTTTATGAATAGGTTTTTCCATGTTAAGAGATGACTCACTTAAACTTTTAGTTTTATTCAGGTGAGGAGTCTCTGTGACCGTGGAGCTGTGTAGAGTACTTTTCCTCACCAAAACTAAAATAGGAAGTAGAGTGAATTTCCAAGGGGCAAGCTTCTTTCCCAGGTTTTGCAGGGAGCTGCTGCCCCAGAGGGCAAGTGAGGGAGTGTGGGTCTCTACAGGCACAGCTGTGACCTGGCTAGCTGGCTGGCCGGCCTTCACACTGAGTTAGATCTCCAGCCATTTTTAGTTTAGTTTAACTTTTTTTTTTTTTTTGACAGGAACTCACTGAATTGCTGAAGTTGAACATAAATTCCTCCTGCCTCAGCCTCCCAGAGTGTTGGAATTTCAGCTGTGCAACTCCATACTTTTTCTTCTGTTCCACCCGTTTTCTTGTTCTTACAGGAAATTCAGCTCTTACAGTACTTTTAGTTTACTCAAATCTCTCTCTCTCTCTCTCTCTCTCTCTCTCTCTCTCTCTCTCTCATTGTCCTTCTCTGACAGTTTCTTTTATAGCTGATAGTAATTTTGTTTTCCCCTGAAAGCCCATATGTACCTAGGAGGATCTGGGATGCCAGAAGGGACTCCAGCCTTTCTGAAACCTTCTATAGTAAAAGCTTTTTATTCCTAGAAAACTGAGATGCAGATGTTACAAATGACAGGGATGGAGCACCGCTGGACGAGGCTTTTCAATTTTATAACTTGTCCATAGGAAGAAATTAGAAAATACGACTCAGAAAAGTATCTCAATGCAATGAGGCTCCTACAATTGGATTCAAAAGACCATTAAGACATCATATGACTCTAAAAGAAATTGTCTTTCTGACTATAAATGAACTCAGGCCTGTAACCCCAGCACTCCAGGAGGCTATGGGAAGAACGCCAAGTTCAAGCCCAGTCCAATTTAGTACCTTGGTAAGGCCTTGTCTCAAAATCAAAACTAAAAAACAGGGGACTGGAAGAACAGCACAGCAGTTAAAGCACTTGCCTTGTGAGCTCAAGGATCTCAGTTGATCCCCCAGTACCACATAAAGCTGGTGTGGTGGCACATGCCTGTTATCCTAGCACTTGGGAGGCTGAGGCAGGTGGACTGGCCTGAGTCCAAGGCCAGCCTGGGCTATACCAGTGAGTTCAGGACCAGCCTGGGTTACAGAGCGAGACCCTGTCTCAAAAATAAATAAATAAATAAATAAATAAATAAATAAAACTAAAAATGGGTTGGGGATGTAGCTCTGTGTGAAGGCCCTGGGCTTGATCTCCAGTACAAAAAGTAAATAAATAAACAAAACAGTAAAGTGAAACATTAAGCCAGAATAAAAACTCCTTGGGTTGAGACAAGCCTGTAAAGACCCTGTTGGCGCCCAGTTTATAGATATCCAGCAGTATAAGTAAAGTCTATATATCGGGCATGATGGTGCAGGCCTATAATCCAAGCACTCTAGGAGGCTGAGGCAGGAGGATTCCAAGTCCAGCCTGAGCAATTTAACAAATTAGTAAGAACCTCTCTTAGAAAGAAAATAATCAAAACCAACTAAGAATACAGCTCAGAGTGAAGACCCCAGGTTCAGTCACTAGTACCACAAAAGAAGGAGGAGGGGGCGAGGGGTTGTAGCTCAGTGTTTCCTGGGTTTAATCCTCAGTATAAGAAGGAAAAGATATACCAGGCCTGTTGGCACAAGTGTGTAATCCCAGCACTCTGGCAGGCTGAGACAGGAGGACTACAAGTTCCCGCCCAAGCTGGGCAACTTAGTGACTTAGCAAGAAAGACTCTGTCTCAGAATCACAAACCAAGAAAGCCCAGTGTGAAAGTCCTTGGTTCAATCCTCAGTACTACCATTACCAAAGAGGGTGGGGGAAAGGATTCCATTCCAGAGTTTATCATCAAAGCAAAGATTCTCAAAATGTGTTTCTCAGAGTAGCTCCCAACATTACATTTTGTTAGAAACACAAATTCCAAGCTGAGCTTGGTGATGAATGCCTGAAATCCCAGCTCTTTGAGGGGCTGAGGTAGAAGGATTGTGAGCTCAAACCTCAGTCTGAGCAAGTGTCTCAAAACTAAAAAAAAAAAAAAAAAAAAAAAAAAAAAAAAAAAGGAGGGAGGGTGAGCATGTTCAAAGGCACTGGATTCAATCACCAGGATAAGAAAGAAAGGAAGAAAGAAAGAAAGAGAGAGAGAGAGAGAGAGAGAGAGAGAGAGAGAGAGAGAGAGAGAGAGAGAGAGAGACTGATTCCAGCAATTTGTATTTTCCTAGAATTCAGTGATTATGAAAGCTAAAGTTAAGAATCTCTGACGAGCTGGGCTCGGTGGTCCAGGCCTGTAATCCTAGCACTTTAGGAGATGGAGGTGGGTGGATCACAAGTTCAAGCCCAGCTTGGGCAACTTGGCAACTTAGTGGGGTTCTGTTTCTATATTAAAAACTAAAAATAGGTAGGGTTTGTAGCTCATTGTGAAGGCCCTGGGCTTGATCTCCAGTATAATAAATAAATAAATACAATATGTCTTTAAAATTAAGAAAAAAGAACCCCTGATGACAATAATTGTTTTAATATTAAAGTGAGCTGAGGAGGAGGAAGGCGGGACTGGCTCAGGGTGTCACACAGTGGTAGAGCACTTGCCTTGCATGGAGGAGGCTTGGAGTCTAGCCCAGCTTCAAAGAAAGGAACATGCTCCCTGGACAATCAAGTGCCTGTCTATTAACAGGAAAGTCTCGTTTCAAAATTTGCTTGTTTGCTTTAAAAAAAGAAATTACAGTGTGCTCTGTTTCTCCTAAGTACAAACCCCCCTTTGTGATGTACCAAAGGTCAGCCTGGGGCACCTTCGGCCTGAGTGAACTGTTTCTGAGGACGATTAACACAGTACTTCTGTATCTGTGACTTTTTCCAGAAACCAATCTGGGGGCTGGGGTGCAGCTGAGTGGTTAGAGCACTTGCCCAGCATGCATAAGGTCCTGGATTCAGTTCCTCAGTATCACAGAGAAATTAACCAGCAGTAGAGACTAGAGAGTTCAGGAGTATCCAGACCACAGAGCAAGAGCATGTCTCAAAAAAAGCCAGAAGAGGCCAGAAGATGCCCACGGGGGGAATGCGCATACTGCCGGCGTTTTTGAAATCCCAGCTATGCAGCCAAAGGTAGTTTGTGAAGGTGAATTCATTGACATAAATTGTCAATATGTAGTCACAACGCAGAAAACGAAGGTGCCTCAGGGGAAGGTATGCCTGCGGGAACTTTCAGGAGGCTCCTGCCTCAGCCTTTTGAGTACCGGGATTATAGGTGTGCATCGCCACAATCAACTCACGTGTTTCTGAGGAATCAAACCCATGGCCTTGTGCCTAGCCAGCACTTTAACTTCTTAGCTATGTCCTCAGCCTTTTATTTTTTGTTGGTTTTCAGACAGGATCTTGCTAATTCTCTAAACTGCCCGGGCTGGGCTCAAAGTTGTGGTCCTCCTGTTTTAGTCTTCCAGCAGGCTGGGATTATAGGCCTGTGTCACTTGCTGGAATATTTGTATGTTTGTTCAGTGTTATTAAGGACTGAACTCAGGGCCTTTGCACTGAACTATCCCTAGCTTGTTTATTCTCTTTTTTTTTTTTTTTGAGACAGGGTCTCACTCTGTAGCCCAGACTAGTTCTAAACTCACTGTGTAGCCCAGGCTGGCTCTGAACACAGGAGAATCCTCCTGCCTCAGCCTCCCCAGTGCTGCGATATAGGTAGGTGCCAACATGCCCAGTACCCGTGATGCTGGGAATAAAACCCACAGCCTTGGGGTTGCTAAGCAAACACTTTAACTGCTGAGCGATGCCCCCTATTTATTTTGAGATAAGGTCTTGCTCAATTGCCCAGGCTGGGCTCAAACTTGTGATCCTTCTGCCTCACTCTCTTGGAGTACTGGAATTAGAGGCCTGTGTCACCACACCTGGCTTCAAATTTGGCAAATTTTAATTAAGGCAGTTGAGTACAAAGGGATGACTATTTGTTCAAGACTGCATACACAGACTGGGGCATAGTGCAGTGGTTAGAACACTAGCCTCACATGTGCAAGGCCCTGGGTTCAATGCCCCAGCACAATGCACACCTCTAATCTGGACGCTAAGGAGCCTGAAGCAGAATGTTGTGAGTTGAGGGCCTTTTCCTCAACCCCCATCCTCCCCAAAAGAGAGAGAGAGGGCTGGAAAAGCTCAGTGGGTAAAGTGCTTGACTAGCAAGTTCAAGGCCCTGAGTTTGATTCCTCAGCACCATAGAAATTGGGGTGGCACAAGCCTATAATCCCAGCACTTGGGAAACTGAGGCAAGCAGACTGCTGGGAGTCCAAGACCAGCTTGGGCTACATATTGAGCTCAGAATCAGCCTGGACTGTAGAGTGAGACCCTGTTTCAAAATAAAAAAAAATTAAAAATTTAAGCTGAGCGGATGGCAGTACCTGTTTGGTACTGGACATGCAAGGCAGCACTTGTTGACTGCTTCGTGATGCCCTGCCCTGTCTAGGCAATACAATGTTTGCAGCCAGGTGTGGTGGCGCATGTCTGTAATTCCAGCATGCTGGGAGGCTGAGGCAGGATGATGACAAGTTTGAGCCCAGCATGGGAAGGAAACTTACTGCTTTAGCAAGACCCTGTCTCAAGTAAAATATAAAACAATGCTCTGGTAGGTGGGTGTAGGGGCACATGCCTGCAGTTCCAGCACTCTGGGATGTTGAGGCAGAAGGACCTTGCATTTCAGTGTAACCTGGGCAATTTAGCGACTTAGTGAGATCCTGTCTCAAAGTAAAAATTATTATTGCAGTAATGGGGATTGAGCCTAGGGACTTTTGCACTGAGCTACAGTCCCAGGCTTCCCCTCCTGCCCCCCAATTTTGAGGAGGTATCAGGAATCAAGCCCAGAGTCTTCACACTGAACTACATCCCTAGCCTATTTTTATTTCATTTTTCAGACAGGATTACAGTAAGTTGCTAACTTGCCTGGGCTGAGCTTTAACCTGTGATCTTCCTGGCTCAGCGTCCTAGAGTGCTGGGATCACAGGCTTTATGCCCCTAGCCCAGTTCAGTTCCCAGTGTCTCTTTATTTTTTTTTGAAACAGGGTCTTACTATGGTTTTTATGCTGTGTGTGTGTGTGTGTGTGTGTTTCTTTGAAATTTTATGTTCTAAGTTCGCCAGGCTGGGATCAAACTTGTGGTCCTCTTGCCTCAGCCTCCTAGAATGCTGTGATTACAGGCCTGTGCGCCATCACTCCTGGCTCCAAACACTGGAGCCCTGTTGTCTATAGCTCTGCTTTGCATTTCTCTAATAATCAGTGATGTCGAACATCTTTCTAAGCAAATATTAGATCTTACTTAAAGCTCTTTGAGTTGACTTCTAAAAGGCCCTGGCTTAGAAGGAAAGCTCCACCTATGTACGAGCAGAAGGCAGAAGCCCAATCTCATTGTTCACTGTGGTGGTGGCAGGGAGGTGAGGGGGTAGGTCATATTCCCTGTTAAGGCCAGGGCCTCACTATGGCCAAATGATGTTTTATGTCCTGACTTTCCACCAGGCCTCCTCTGACACCAGCCCGGGACTGGAGGGTCACTTTTGTTACTGCCTGTGGTCTCCTCCAACATCACTGATGGTGGTTGTGGTGGGGAGGGCACAATATGTTGGGATGGCATCGCCAGGGAGGCACCATGGGCCTCCCACCTGGCTGTGACGCGTGTTGGTGTGAGTAGGACTGCAGTGTCTTCTGGGGTGTTCTGCTGACATAATGCAGCACACCTATCTCTGTTGTCTCTTCTCCGAATTCCAGTGGTCTGAGTGGACAGCCGATGTCAGGAGGGACTTCTTCTTGTCTCTGCTTGCTGGCTTTTCCGGCTTGCTGGCTCCTTTGCCTTCACTCCGGGACATATGAGGAAGCGCCGGCGCGCTCACAATCTTGTCAGTCTCCAGGGGGCCAGCCATTCTGATTCCCTCTTCTTTTTCCCCTCTCAGTGTCTTTTGGTCTTTTGGTGTTTGTTTTATATATACGTACTGTTCAACTTTTTTAGTATTTAGGAGGAGGAACAGGGAAAATATGACCACTCATCTCTCAGAAGCAGAGATTAACTTTTTTTTAAAATTAGTTTTGTGGTACTAGGCATTTTTTTTTTTTTTTTGAGGTCTTACTCTGTAGACTAAACTGGACCTGAACTCAGTATGTAGACTGGGGGCTGGCCTTCAACTCATGATAACCCTCCTGCATCAGCCTCCTAAGTGCTGGCATTACAGGGTGTGTAACCACACACAGCTAAATCTATATGTGGTGCTGGGGAATCAAACCCAGGGCCTTTCACATGTTAGGCAAGTACTTTAATCACTGAGCTACAGCCCAAGCTCAGTACCAGATATTGAATCCAAGACCTTCACATTGAACCAAATCCTGAGCCCTTTAAGAATTTTTTTGCGGGAGGCGGGGGGGGGAGGGGGCGGGCGGGTGGTGGCTGAAGAAATAGCTCAGTGGTTGAACACTTACACAAGCTCAAAGTCCTAGGTTCAATTCCTCAGCACCACATAAGCCAGGTGTGGTAACAAATTCCTGTAATCCCAGCACTGGGGAGGCTCAGGTAGAAGGCATTGCTGTGAGTTTGAGGCCAGCCTGGGCTACACAGTTAGTGCAGGACCAGCCTGGGATACAGAGTAAGAACCTATCTTAAAAGAAAGAAAGAAAGAAAGAAAGAAAGAAAGAAAGAAAGAAAGAAAGAAAGAAAGAAAGTAGCAAGTGCAAGGTCCTGGGTTTGATTCTCTAGCACCACATAAATCAGGTGTGGTGGCACACACCTGTAATCCCAGCACTCAGGCTGAGGCAGAAAGACTGCCATGAGTTCAAAGCCACTCTGAGTATATTGTACAAGTGAGTTCAGGACAACCCTGGACCATAGAGCAAGGCTCTGTCTCAAAAAAAAAAAAAAAAAGTTTTTTGGTTTGGGATGGAGGGACTGGGGGACATAACTAAGCAGTTGGAGTGCTTGCTTAGCAAGTAGAAACCCATCTAGCACTACATAAACCAGTGGTGGCATATGACTGTAATTCTAGCTCTCAGGAGGCTAAGGCAGGAGAATTGCTGTGTGTATTCAAGGCCAGGCTGGGGTATACATAGTGAATTTAAAACCAGTCTGGACTACCCCATCCAAATCCTGTCTCAAAAAAATTATGTATCACAAATTCACTTTAATAAAAACAAAAGATTTTTTAAAAAAAAATTTGAGATGCAGTCTGGCTAAGTAGCTAAATCGCCCAGGTAGGGCTCAAACTTGTGATCTTCCTGCCTCAGTGTTCCAGAGTGCTGGGATTACAGGCTGTGCCATCACACCAGGCTGATTTTATTGTTTATTTTGTGGTGCCGCAGACTGAGCACAAGGTCCTCACTCTGAGCTGCATTCCAGCTCCTTTTCATTGTTTATTTGAGTCAAGGTCTTGCTAAATTGCTAAGTTGCTAAAGGTTGGCCTCAAATTTGCCTCAGCCTCTCAAAGTGCTGGGGTTAAAGATCTGTGCCACCAGGCCCAGCTCCAGCTTGACAGCTAAGGTTGGTTTCATTTCTTTGCCTTTTAATTTTTATTTATTTATTTATTTTGAGACAGGGTCATGCTCCGAAGCCCAGGCTGGTCCTGAACTCACTATGGAGCCCAGGCTGGCCTTGGACTCATGGCAATCCTCCTGCCTCAGCCTCCCAAGTGTTGGGATTACAGGTGTGTGCCACCACACCTGGCTTATATTTTTCTTGGTTTTGAGACAGGATCTCACTCTGTAGTCCAGGCTGGTCCTGAACTCACAATGGGGTCCAGACTGGCCTTGAACTCAGGACAATCCTCTTGCCCCAGCCTTCCCAGTGCTGAGATTAATAGGTATGCGCCACCAAAACTGGTTTATGTGGTGCTGGAAAATTGAACTCAGGGCCCTGAGCTTGCTGGGCAAGTGCTCTACCCCCTGTGCTGTTCTCTAGTCCACCCTTCCCCACCCCTGTTACTTTTAATTTGGTGCTGAGAAATGGGACCCAGGGCCTTTTACATGCTAGGCAAGTGCTTTAACCACTGAGCCCTCGATTGTTGATTTTTTTTCCCCAATGTTCATTTTATATCCTGGGCTTCTGAGTGAGTTCAGGACCAGCCTAGACTACAGAGCAGAACAGTATTGAAAGAAAGAGAGAGAGAGAAAAAAAGATGAATGAATGAAAGAGAAAGAAAAGCAAGCAAGCACATAAGCAGTCTATAAACAGGGACACATACCTGTAATCACAGCACTTGGGAGGCTGAGGCTGTATCACCTGAGCCAAGGAGGAGCTCAGGACGAGCCTAGGACCCAGGCCTGGTGGCACAAGCCTGCAATCCTTGTACACTCGTAGGTCAAGTAGGAGGATCCCAAGTTCAAGCCAACCTGGGCAACACAGTGACTTAGTGAAACGTTGTCTCAAAATGGAAACTAAAAAATGGGCTGGGGATGTAGCACGGTGCGAAGCCAGCACTGCCAAATAAACACACCCAGAACTGGCCCACCTCAGGGAAGGACAAATGGATCAGGATGGAGGGCAGAGTCCACAGGCAGCTGACCCTTCAAATAGACCTTCCCGGGGCTGGGGCACAGCTCAAGCAGTTCCAGCGCTTGCCTAGCAGGCAAAAGGCCCTGGGTTCCACTTCTCAGCACCACATAAACGACATGGGGTGCACACCTGTTATTCCAGCACTCGGGAGGCTGGGGTAGGAGAATTGCTGTTAGTTTGAGGTCAGCCTGACTGTACACGGTGAGGTCATGACCTGCCTGGAGTACAGAGTGAGACCCTGCATTAAAAATAAAAATAGAATAACTGGGCTGAAGGTATAACTCAGTGGTCAGAGTGCTTCCCAGTAACTAACTGCAAGGTACTGGGTTTGATTCCCCAGTACCACATAAACTGGTTGTGGTAGTACATGCTGGTTATCCCAGTGAAGAGGCTAAGGCAGAATTGCCTTGTACTGGAGGCCACTTTGGGCTATATAGTGAGACCCTGGACCACAGAGTGAGACCTTGCATCAAATAAATAAATAAATAAATATAGAAAAAATACCTTGGTTATAGGATACAGATTTTTTCCCCCTGGTGTTGTGGATTGAGCCCAGTGCGTTTTCTCTGAGCTATATATCCAGCTCCTTTTTATTGTGTATTCGAGACAGGGTCTCCCTAATTGCTTGAACTTGTGATACTCCTGCCTCAGCCTCGTAAAGTGCTGGGACTGTGGGCCTGTGCCCTTGGGCCCAGCGACACGATACAGTTTAAGAGCTTTGAAAAACTGTCCTCACAGTTCAACAGAACTCACAGCTCACTTGTCCTCACAGAATCACTGGTCCCCTTCATGAACTTTCTCAGTTTTTCTCCACTTCCTTCAATTCTGTTATCTTCATCCATTTTCACTGAAAAGGCTTTATGTTACTGTGAAGGACTGGCACTGAGTGCCACCTTCCAAAGTGCTTCAGGAGACACTGCCTACACATAAGTACAATCTACCTTCTGATTTCCTCCAGCCAGTCAATAATACAGAACATATGAGTCCCAGCTGTCAGCACCACGCCCCAGCTCCATGCAAACTTTTCAAACAACTAAATTAGAGATGAGGAGACAAAGGTATGATGTGTGTTTACTAAACAATAAAGAACAATAATAAGCAATAATTAGATAGAAAACACCTACTTAACAAACTTGTATGTAGCAACAGATTATCAAGCTGCTGGGAGTGGTGGGAGTGGTGGGGGTGGTGTGGGTATGTGTGTGTGTGTGACGTGTGACCCAATGTCTTGCTCTGTAGTCCAGGCTGACCTTGAACTCACAACAATCCTCCTGCCTCAGCAGCTCAAGTGCTGGGATTCCAGGCACGCACGCTACCACATGCAGTTTATGTGGTGCTGGGGAATGAAATGTAGATTTTTACCCTTGCTAGGCAAGTGCTTTCACTGCTGTGCTGTTCCTCTAGCCCTGTAAGGCCCTTTTCCTTGTTTTTTTGTTTGAGATAGGGTCTTGCTCTGTATCCTGGACTGGACTTCAGCTTAGGTTAGTCTCAAACTCCCAGCAATCCTCCTGCCTCAAGCCCCTGAGTGATAGAATTACAGGCACGTCACTATGCTGACCTTTGATGTAGGGCTAGGGAGTTGGGAATGGGGCTTTGTTTAAGTTCGGCAAGCTCTCTAACCACTCAGCTCTGTAAAACTTTAGGATGGCATAGAAACGCCTCCCGATGAAAGAACATACAGCATTTTCTGTAGGAAGATTTCATTATGTACAATAAATGCTTTCAAGCCTTTGTTTATCAATGTAGCACTGTAAAATTTGTTCCAATTCCTCCTTTCCTTTGGTGAAGTTTGGCTTATAATTGCTAAATGGGTTTATAATTGTCACCTGAGCTTGCATTAGTGGTAATTTCAATACTCTGGGAGGCTGAGGCAGGAGGATTGCAAATTTGAGCCCAGCCTGGGCAATTCAGTGACTTAGCAAGGACTCATTTTAACATAAAAACAAAGAAGTGGACTAGGGATATAGCTCAGAGTGAAGGCTCTGAGTACAATCTCCAGCACTGCAATAAATATAAATAAAAACAAATTTTAAAATACCCCTTAAAAATAAAAACAAGGTGCTCCCCATAGCACAGGCCTATCATCCTTGCACTCTTGAGAGGCTGAGACAGAAGGATTCGGAATTTGAATCCGGCCTGGGCATCTTAGTAAGTAATGAGGCCTTGTCTCAAAATCAAAAATATAGAGGCTGGGGGTATACTCAGTGGTTAGAGTGCTTTCTAGCAAGCACAAGGCCTTTTGTATGATTTTCCAACACCAAATAAACTGGGCATGATGGCACACACCTGTAATCTCAGCATGTGGGAGGCTATGGCAGGCAGATTGCCAAGAGTTTGAGGCCAGTTTGGGACCAGCCTGGACTATACAGCATGATCTTGTCTCAAACAAAATAAAACAGAATCAAAATCTAAAAATGTAGAAAAATGGGCAGGGGTGGGTGGCTGGAGGAATGGTACAGTGGTAAAAGAGCTTGCCTAGGAAGTGCAAAGCTCTGAGTTCAATTCCCCAACACCCCATAAAGTGGGTGTGGTGGCAAATGCTTGTAACCATTCCCAGTACCATTCCCAGTACTCTGGAGGCTGAGACAAGAAGACTGCCATGAGTTCAAGGCTTGCCTGGGCTACATAGTGAGTTCGGGACCAGCCTGGGCTACATAGCGAGACACTGTCTCAAAAAAGGGGGGGTGGGGTGGGGTGGGCTGGGATGTAGCTCAGTAAAAAGGGCCCTCCTCAAAAAAGCCCACAAAAAATTCAGACTAGGAAACATAGCTTGACGGTTAAAGCACTTGTTAAGCATGCGTAAGGCCATGAGTTTCATTCTCCAGCATCACATAGAAATTAGCTGGGAAGCCTTAACTGCAGCACTCAGGAGCCTGATGCTGAAGGATTGCAGTGAGTTTGAGGACAGCCTGGACTAGAGAGTAAGACCTGTCTCATAAACACAAACAAACAAACAAACAACCCCCTCCCCCACCCCCAACAGCACTGCTAGCTGAGGCTGGACAAGAACAAGGTTAACCAAGATGGCTCACCTGGGGAAACAATCTAATGTTTATCATCACTGCAGTGTGACTAGCTAAGAACTTGCACTTGGCTTTGAGAAGGCTATTCGATTTAACCCCAGATTCCAGGTAAGTAGGAACGTTCATCCTAAATGAAAAGACTACATATGCTGTATGTTGGCTGCTAGACCTCATTTAAGTATCTGCTTTGATCTTTAGCTCATTTATTGCTTAATGCTATTGATCATTTGGTAAGCACATGCAAAAGACAGGGTCTCACTCTATAGTCCAGGCTCATCCTGAAATCACTATGTAGCTCGTGCTGGCCTCAAACTCACGTTTTTATCAGTAGCAGGGATTGAACCTAGTGACAACACAATGCGCTATATCATCAACCATTTTTCTTTTTCTACTCCTTCTATTTATTTATGCTTTGAGACAGAGTCTTACTCTATATTCCAGGATGGCCTTGGAGTCTTGGCAGTCCTCCTGCCTTAGCCTCCCAAATGCTGGGATTACAGGCATGTACTCTCACATGTGGCATATGTGGTGCTGGGGAATTGAACTCAGGGCCTTACGCTTGCTAGGCAAGTGCTCTAAATACTGTGCTATTCTTCCAGCCCTATGTTTTGTTTCTGAGACAGGGTCTTGCTGAATCACCAAGTTGCCCAGGCTGGGCTTAAACTTGGGATTCTCTTGCCTCAGCTTTCCATAGTGCTGCGATCACAGGTATGTGCCGCCCTATCCAGTTTCTCATACGCTTTTTTTATTTTAACTTGAAACTCCTTCAGCATCTATAAACTAAAGGTTAGCCCTTGATTATTTCCTTTTGTGTATGCATGCCTGTGTGTGTACATCAGTGTGTGTGTGTGTGTGTGTGTGTGTGTGTGTGTGTGTGTGTATGTACTGGATCTTTCCAGCCTAGTCTTTAGTTTTTATTTTGAGAGAGGATCTTGGTAGATGTGAAGTTGTGATCCTCCTGCCTCAGCCTTCCAGAGTGCTGGGGTTACAGGCCTGTCAGACTGATTATTTCCTCTTAAGAGACTTCGGAAAATGTCCCAGAGCATTTAGTAGAATAGTTAAGTAGTGCTAATTCTAAAGAAAACATTCAATAAAGAGGTATTATTAATTGTTGATTGCCATTTCTGTGATCTCTTGATGTCACCTAGACTCAAGTGAGACTCAACAGTGACCCTTTTGTGACTTAGCATTTGTTTTAGTTTCTTAGATCCAAAGAGACAAATTTTCATTTAAGAGGCAAACTCTTTAGCCATTCTTTGAAAATATCTGGCATCACCTCAGATCTGGATTTGAATGTTACCAGAGCACTTTGTCACCCTGGTGTTAATTTTTTTTGTCATAATTCCTGGCATAATATATTTTTTGAGACAGTCTCACTCTGTAGCCCAGTCTGATTCTGAACTCATTATATAGCCCAGGCTGGCTTGGACTCACAGAAATCCTCCTGCCTCAGCTTCCCAAGTGCTGGAATTACAGGCATGTGCCACTACGTCCACTTTATGTGGCACTGGGAAATGGAACTCAGGGCTGTGCGCTTGCTACGCAAGTGCTTTAACTGCTGTGCCATTCCTCCAGACCTGGGGCATAGTAATTTTCAAATAAACAAATGGCTTTTTGGTACAGAAATGATTTTTTTTTTTTTTGAGACAGGGTCTCACTCTGTGGTTCAGGCTGGCCTTGGACTCACGGCAATCCGCCTGTCTCAGCCTCCCCAGTGCTGGGATTACAGGCATGTCCCACCACACCCGGTTTATGTGGTGCTGGGGAATCGAACTTGGGTACTTTAGCGCTTGGCTTAGCGGTTGCTAAAGCACTTTAATCGCTGAGCCATTCCTCCAGTCCCCAGAAATGTTTTTCAGCCTGTAATCCCAGCATTCAGGAGGCTGAGGCATGATTGCTGAGGCTTGGAGGCTAGCCTGGGCTACATAGTGAGTGCAGAACCAGCCTGGACTACAGAGCGAGACCATCTGAAAAAAAAAAAAAAGTCTTCAGAGCCAAAGGTTTTCTACAACATAGGAAGTTAAGTGTAATCAGACTTTAGATTGGTCTTCTGAATTAATGAAGAAATGTCTACTCCAGATTCAAAATATCTTACAATGATCTTGTTTTAAAAATTAAAGATTAGAACTGGAAGATCAGCACAGCCATGACAGCACTTGCCTACTAATAAAGCACATAGACCCTGAGCTCGATTCCCCAACTCCATGTAAACTGGGTGTGGTGGTGCACACCTGTAACCCCAGCCACTCAGGAGGCTGAGGCAGGATTGCTGCGAGGTCCACGAAGAAACTTAACGATTAAATGTATTTTATTTATTTTTAAATTAAGGGGCCTATGTTGTACCTAGCTCAGAACCTCTAGAGCTTTTGAAGTCATACGTTTTATCTAAGCAGTGAGAATCCTATTGCTCCGGATTTCAATAAATCAACATTTCACTATTTGTAGGCGATTAAAAAGATCAATATAGACCAAAATCAAAATCTGCCAACTGAATAGTTCAAATGTGGCATATATCTGCCAGAAACACCAGTGGAATTCCTGTGATACAAAGAAAATTATTGGTCCTTACCCTCTATTCCATTTTGTACAAGCTAGTATTTTCACCAGGCATTTACACCTGTTGGGTTAAAATCATTAGCATCATCATGACAAAGAAGACCAGATGCCGCACGGGCATAATGAGAAAAGCTGCTACTCCAGAGGCGTTTGTAAACCGTACTACACCTTTTTTTTTTTCCTGTGCCTTCCAATCGCACCTGCAAAGCCGATTTCCTGGGACCTGCTGGGTGGCCGACATTTTCCCTAGCGGGATTTTTTCACACTTTCAAGACCTAAAGGAACTCAATGACTTGGGGCTAAATGCCGGGCGGCTCTTTACAGTCACATTAAATGACAGTGGGAACCGGCGGAGTCACCTGATTCCTCCCGCAGCGCGCTGCGCGAACTCCGCTCCGCCGGCGCCGGAGGTAGCGGCGACCGCCGCGACGCGCCCGCGGGAGTCGGAGCCGCCCGGGCGGACGCACGCAGGCTTCCGCCCCCCGTCCAGGCCGCTGCGTCGGGGGCGCGGAAACCCCGTAGGAGCAGGGCGGGCGGGGCCGCGGAGTCGTACACCGCTGCTGCAATATTCGTCCGCCGCAACGCAAAGAGTCCCGGCCCCCGACCTGGTCTCGGAAATTCTCACAGTCCCTATTACACCGAGAAATAAAGAGATCTGGGTTTTCTCATCGACTTGATTTCAGCTTTTACAGGAGGAAACAACACAACCCCAGGACCGAAATTTTTGTGGGGAACGAAGAGCGACGAGAAAATTCCTCCACGAGAAACAGGTTCCGGTCACGAGGCTATAAAAGACGGGTGGCGCGGTGCGGCTGTCTTTTCAGTCGGGTGCTGAGTGGTTCGTCGGATCATGTCTGGTGGCTCTGCGGATTATAACAGGTATGGCGCCCTTTCGGTGGTGGCGTTCGCCGGGAAGGTCAGATCGCCAGCGATTGGAGTGGCTGGCTTGGAGGCTAGAGGCTTTAGATGCATGAGCGTATCCTTAGGACACAATGCCTCTGTGTCCTTCGAGAAGCTTCTATGTTGGGTAGGGCCCCGGGCTGTGGGGAGACGAGGCTGCGGAGACCTTGGGTGGAGGGTGTCATGTCTGCCAAAGACCCTGGGAAGCACGGGGATCCTTTCCTCCCTCTTTGGGACGCTGCACGTATTGAGTAAAAGCCCGTGGCGCAGTCCGCGCTAGATACAAAACACCTGGCTTGGGAGGCTTTTGTTCGCCGTCATGGCGCGGGTTGGGATCCCGGGGCTCTAGCGCCGGGGCAAGTGGGTGCCCGCCCCACGTCCGGGGGGCGGCGGGGCCAGGCCGGGCCCCGGGGGTCGCCGGCGGGCCGTTGGCACACCCCTAGCCGGGCCTCTCGCCTGCGTCAATCACCCGGCTTGCGCAGAGTTAGGGGTGGAGCTCAGCGCGTGGAGCGCTCGCGAGACTCGCTGCCGAAACGGGAGCGGCGGGAGCTTGGGCCGCCGGGGAAGGGGCTGGTGGTGGTGGGCCTGTGTTGGGCGTCCACGGCCCCCGCCTTCGGGCAGGGAGCGTGGTGTAACGGGCCCCGCGGCGCCTGCCTTGCTGACTTAGGGAGGGTGCGTACGCGAGGGGGGGGGGGTGCCAGTGTGACGAGGCGGGTCATAAAAGGCGACCGCGGTAAGGTGAGGTTAAGGTGGCCTGGGGAGGGATGTTGCCTAACTGCCCTGTTGTTGTCGGCAGAGAACATGGCGGCCCAGAGGGAATGGACCCCGATGGTGTCATCGAGGTAAGAAATGGGTGAAGATTTTGAAGCTCTGTAAAGGTGAGTTCTTTCGTTGTTATTTATTCTTGGATTATCTTTTTAACTTAACAGAGCAACTGGAATGAGATTGTTGATAACTTTGATGATATGAACTTAAAGGAGTCTCTTCTTCGGGGCATCTATGCTTACGGTTTTGAGAAGCCTTCAGCCATTCAGCAAAGAGCTATTATTCCTTGTATTAAAGGTAAAAGAAAACTTTTTTTAAAAAAGTGAATTCACTTGTTTTATGTAGACATGTACCATAAAAAGGAAAGTAACCTGGGGGACTGTTAGCACCTCTTTGTATTCCTTGAAGTGAAATGATGGCAATCATCTTTCGGGACTGACCTGAAATGAAGAGAATGCTCATTGCTGATCACTTGAATATTGGGCATAATTAATGCTCCAACTGGAATACATGGTGTGAAGCAGAAGTGACGATTTTTCTGTGGGATCAGTAAATATGTATCCTACTTTTTTTAGGGTATGATGTGATTGCTCAAGCTCAGTCAGGTACTGGCAAGACAGCCACATTTGCTATTTCCATCCTGCAACAGTTGGAGATTGAGTTCAAGGAGACCCAAGCACTAGTATTGGCCCCCACCAGAGAACTGGCTCAACAGGTATTGATAGTGTAGTTCAAAAAAAACTGCTTGCGTGTTGCATAGGTTTCAGGTTTCACAACTGTGAAGAATTTAAAGCTTAGTATATAACTTGGTCCTGTCATATGGCCCTGTCAGAGCCCTCCTTAACTGTCAGTGCATGCAGGGAGTTTTTTGTTCAGAATTAAGCAGGGACTGGGTGTGTAGGATGGTTTGTAGGATTGTACACTTAATACTGCGAGTCCAGAGTTTTCAGGGTGGACTACTTATGTGCCCCTTTAAGTCTGAATGCAGTTGTGCAACATGAAAACTGCAGTGACATGTTACCATTTGACTGTCTCAGTAGTTTGTGATGCATCTGTTGCATGCTATATTTTCAAAGGTCACTGCCTTACTGGCTTTGAAGTAAAGCTGTGTGCTTCATTAAGGTCCCATGTTAAAAGAGTACTTTGCGGGAAGAGAAAATTAACAATATTTGCCCTTCTGTAATAGAACTTACTTCCCTTTTGACAAATACCTACAGTGAAGGATAATTTGGAGATGTACTAGTTCTTTAAGCAACTAGCTGATAGCTGGGGCAACAGGGTCCCTATGACAAGGCTTAAGAAAAAAGGTTATTAGGGGAATGAATATCTTAAAGCAGTTGGGTCAGTCTGATTTAAGCTTGGAAGTAGTTTGCTGTGCATGCTTAAAAGTGTTAGCAAGCAGTCCAGGTTTTTGCCATTATGCTTTGGAAATACTGAATTTAAGATGCTGCAGGATAATAAGGTTTTTGGCTTTTAGATCCAAAAGGTGATTCTGGCACTTGGAGACTATATGGGAGCAACATGTCATGCCTGCATTGGTGGAACAAATGTTCGAAATGAAATGCAAAAACTGCAGGCTGAAGCACCACACATTGTTGTTGGTACGCCAGGGAGAGTGTTTGATATGCTAAACAGAAGGTATCTTTGTAAGTATTGTCGTTAATATTTAAGAGTAAGACTTCCCATTTATAATTGAGTCACAGTATTGAAGAATTTGAGATGATACAAAGTGACTTTGTTGTTAACAGCTCCAAAATGGATCAAAATGTTTGTTTTGGATGAAGCAGATGAAATGTTGAGCCGAGGGTTTAAGGATCAAATTTATGAGATTTTCCAAAAACTAAATACAAGCATTCAGGTAAGCCTTATTTTTCACCCCTTCACAGATAGGAGATTTGGTTTAAAGGCAGGTACAGTTACAATATAACTGAAGTGTTTTATTGTCGTTCCCCCTGCTTAAAGCATTTGATACATTCCTATCTCTGTTTACCTCCATTCCATGGTGAGACAGAGACGCTTGGTCTCAAACAGTTTATCTTGAGTATTGTATTTTTCTACTACCGAGGATTGCACTCAAGGCCTTCACAATGAACTAATACCATACGTTTTAAAATTTGAGATAGAAGGCTTAGTGCTGAGTTGCTTACATTGGGCTAGAACAAGTTATTACTATGTCCTGTCAGAATATTTAATGATGTGATACTGGGGATTGAACCCAAGGCCTTCAAATTTAGCTACATCTCAGCCCTTTTAAAATTTGAAACGAGGCTCAAAGCACTTGTGCCAAATACCTGAGTTGATATCCCCAGCATATAAGCCAGGTGGTGGCACATGCCTGTAATCCAAGCACCTGGGAGGATGAGAGGATCAATGTGAGTTCAAGGCCATCCTGGGCTCCTTAGTGAATTCAGATCAGCCTGGGCTACAGAGTGAGACCCTGGCTCAAAAAAAAAAAAAATTGAAAAAGGGCCAGAGTATTTAGGGTGCATTAACAAGCAAGCACAAGACCTTGAATTCCATTCCCCAGCACCAGTGAGGGGTGTGGTAGGTGACACATGCCTGTAATCCCTAGCATTTAAGGAGAGGTGGAGGCTGGATTGGTGTGAGGTCAAGGCCAAACTGAGGTATATAGCAAGTTACAGACTGCTCTTGTTCTGCAGAGCAAGACTGAAAAATACTAAAATTCTCAGGCAGGACTGAATCCTAAATTTGACTAGGATGGGCAGGAACATGTTCCTGCTGCTTCACATTATTATCAGGATACTGGGATTACGTAGGTCTTTACCACCACAACCAGCTCTTAAGAGTATTAACTGAAAGTTGTGCTGTATATTTATTTGATAATTAATTTTCTTTAGGTTGTGTTGCTTTCTGCCACAATGCCAACTGATGTGTTGGAAGTGACCAAAAAGTTCATGCGAGATCCAATTCGAATTTTGGTGAAGAAGGAAGAATTGACCCTTGAAGGAATCAAACAGTTTTATATTAATGTTGAAAGAGAGGTAATGTTATGCAAAAAAGTCAGCCACATCTTACCTTCTTGTATAAGCACTGTGCTAAAATTACAGAAACTAGGATCATATCTTGGTTTTTGTAATAATGCTAGCAGAGTACACACAAGAAGAAGAACAACTGCACTAGATCCTAAAGACTGGGGTGGACCTCTTTCTTAATGTCCAGTGTCCTTTGTCTTAAGATATGGTGCAATATACCTTTAGTTTATTACATTTCTAGTAAATGAATTCCTCCTGGTAAGTTAACAGAGCTTAAATCTGGCACCTTAAATTCTAGGAATGGAAGTTGGATACACTTTGTGATTTGTATGAGACGCTCACCATTACGCAAGCTGTTATCTTTCTCAACACAAGGCGCAAGGTAGACTGGCTTACAGAGAAGATGCATGCCAGGGACTTCACCGTTTCTGCTCTGGTAAGAGATGTTTCAACTTCAGTGAATTTGATTCAGATGTATCCCATTAAAAAAGCAGGATTCAGACTACAATATAGCTGTTAAGTGCTGTGTTGTCGTTCCCCCTGCTTAAAATAAAGCTTGTTTCTTAACTATACCTGTCTGCTATACCTGTGTAGCAGCCAGGGACGCTTGGTCTCATACATGTTAAAAATTAAATGGTGACCTGACTTGTGAATCTTGAATTAGATTTGCTTATTTACAGCATGGTGACATGGACCAGAAGGAAAGAGATGTCATCATGAGGGAATTCCGATCAGGGTCAAGCCGTGTTCTGATCACTACTGACTTGTTGGTAAGTCTGAGTCACTAACTTGCTGATACCAAAAGTTAATTTTGGGGAAAGGTTTTTTTAATAACCTTTACCAGCTTCAGCTGTTTGGGAGAATAAGAGACCACACTCCACAGTGGGCTATACCACTTAGTATAGTTCATCACTATTTTGTGGCCTACAGTACACAGGTGTCCATTTTCCAGTTTATTTTGAGACAGGGTCTTCTTGGTCTGACTTTAAGCTGGTCCTAGACTCAACTATGTAGTCCATACTGGCCTGAAAGACATGGCAATCCTGCCATAGCCTCCCAAATGTGGGATTAAAGGCATGTGCTCCAGTTTATGTGGTACTGGGTGTCGGACTCAGGGCCTTGTACTTACTTGCCAGGCCTAGTTCACAACTGAGCTATTTAATACTCTAGCCCCCATCCATCCAATTTTTAAAATTAGGATTCTGAATGTACACCTTTGCTTTTCAGGCTCGTGGGATTGATGTGCAACAAGTGTCTTTGGTTATAAACTATGATCTACCTACCAATCGTGAAAACTATATTCACAGGTGAGAAAATGGTACCTTGACCATTTGTACTGGTGAAATTCATGAATTGCTTTTCTGCTATGACTTGTGGGAATAGATTTGGTGAAAAGGTACATAGTAGCTTAGGAAGGTATAACTGAAAATGATTGGGAAGATGAGTAGTCACAACAAAGTGGGAAAACTTGGAAAGGTCATGCAGGTTGGTGCATGTATGTATGCATACAGACCAGATTGCTTTAGATGTTTTAGCTTTTGAGCTTTATTATTTAGTGATGCTTTTGTGTCCATGTGCTTTTTTTCTTGGTGATTCCTCTAGTTGGGATTTTTCTTGGTGTTGCCTGGTAGCAATTTGAGTGATCCCTGGTTTAGTTATAGTGGCTTTATCCCTAAAGAAATTGAATTGTACTTTGTTATATGATGTAAAAAAAGACTTTTTAAAAAATACAGGAGTCGATAGCAGCAGTTGATGACGAGATGGCGCTCAGAAACGGCGTTGACGTAATTTAGGACGTGGAATCATAAGCGAAACAGCACTGTTTGAATAAAGAGCGAGTCGGTATTTATGATTTGTTTTTCTTTTGTCATGATTATTTATATTTTAAGTTGTTCAGCCAAGACATTTTGTATGTTCACATTTTTGTTAGGGAGCCTGAGGTGGCTTGTGTTGTCTGGTTTCTATAGGAAAGTAGAGAGCTTGTGGAATAATCAGTGTAATGTGTGAAACTGAACAAAGCAGTGATAAGTTTGGGCTACCATACCAAAATTAGTTTTCCCACTGAAAAGTAAGTTTTAGAAAATAGTTAACCTTGCAGCATTTGTATTTACAGTTTACAGATCCAGAAGTGCGTCGAAATGGATTGTTACATAACTTCTTTGTTTTATCCCTGATGTTCACATCTGTCCCAGGCTGACAACTGATCTTGGCTGGCTCACTTTAGTATGGGCTTTAATTTCACTACCCCAAACAGTACTGTCATCTGCTTTATAAGTAATGCTCAAGATGCCCGATAAAAATCTCATTTTGCAGCCAGGCAAGCCTTGAATCCTTCTGGCGCTAACTGCAGAGGAAGATTTTTTTCTCTAGATAATGATTAGCAGCTAGTGCTCCAATTAGAAGCACGAACTATAACCTTGATAAGTAAACAGCAGCTGATGGTTAACAGTGGATCCTCATGTTCAATAGTTCACAAAAATATAGGAAGTGACATTCTGATTGTTGGTTTCTTTCTTTTATACAGAATTGGCAGAGGGGGTCGATTTGGGAGGAAAGGTGTGGCTATAAACTTTGTTACTGAAGAAGACAAGAGGATTCTTCGTGACATTGAGACTTTCTACAATACTACAGTGGAGGAAATGCCCATGAATGTGGCTGACCTTATCTAATTCCTGGGATGAGATAGCTTTGAATGCAGTGCTCGCTGTTGCTGAATAGGCGATCACAACGTGCATTGTGCTTCTTTGGGAATTTTTGAATCTTGTCTCAATGCGCATAACGGATCAGAAATACAGATTTTGATAGCAAAGCGACATAAGTCGTGAGCTCTTGTGAGGAAAGTCATTGGCTTTATCCTCTTTAGAGTTAGACTGTTGGGGTGGGTATAAAAGATGGGGTCTGTAAAATCTTTCTTTCTTAGAAATTTATTTCCTAGTTCTATAGAAATGGTTGTATTAGATGTTCTCTATCATTTAATAATATACTTGTGGACTAAAAGATATAAGTGCTGTATAAAATCAGCCAATTATGTTAAACTAGCATACCTACCTTTATTGTGTTTGTCATTAGCCTGAATATAAAGGCCTTTAAAATTGATTTTTTTTAGAAAGCATTTGAATGCATTTTGTTTGGTATTGTATTTATTCAATAAAGTATTTAATTAGTGCTAAGTGTGAACTGGACCCTGTTGCTAAGCCCCAGCAAGCAATCATATCCTAGGTAGGGTTGAGTCCCCTAGTAAAATTGCCATATTGCACATGTCTTAATGAAGTTTGAATGTTAAATAAATTGTATATTCACTTTAGAGGTCCTTGTCATCTTTATTTTCACCATAAGCATCCTGTACTTTAAAAAGCCACTGACAATCAACAATTCTGAGTTAATTGCTGCATCAAAGTTGCACAGAGACTGATCAACTGCAGGTGTTCATCAGCACCATCAGCTAGACATTTGTCCACTTCCTGGAAAAAGTAAAAGCCATAATTGAGGTATAGCTAAGTATTAATAGCTAAATTAATGACACCCCAGTGGCTACTTACAGCGAGTTTTTCTGTAATAACAGACTTCTGTTTGTCAGAAAGGTTCACGTTTTCTACAATCACATCATGAAGTTGGTTTACCAGCTGAGTTGCTGCATGGCCTTCATCTATTACGCTCTATAGTTTAATAAAAATTAGCATTAATCACAGAATTTTGCTTTCCCAAAGTCCCAATAAAATTTGAGTTTACCTTTACCACAGCTTCTAGTTTGTCAAAAGAGCCACTCTGACATGCGGTAAATATTCCATCAATTGTTTCAGCTGGTATTACCTAAAGGGTTTTAAAAGTTTTTGGGTGGAGGCACACAGGTAATCTGCCAGTAATTTCCCTTGCTTCTAATTTGTACTTCCTGATTGGGTGGCTTAAATACAGAAGGTTATAGTACTGCCTTCAGCTTAATGTTCCTTCTGGCTTGGGCAGAAAGTGAGAGCCCTATTTCAAAGTCTTAAGGGTTCCTTTGTAATAATAATAATAATGAAAAAACCTATAGTCAAAATAACAGTGTGGAAACACTCAGCAGTGTCCAGAATCAGGCAAATTGAAAGTGCCTTTTTGGGCCGGAGGAATGGCTCAGCAGTTAAAAAAGCGCTTGCCTTTCAGGTGCTCAGCCCTGAGCTTGATTCCCCATCCCAGCACTTAAGAGGCTGAGACAGAAGGGCTCCATATAGTGAGTTCACGATCAGCCTGGGCAGCAGAGCAAAAGACCCTGTCTCAACAAAGTGCCCTTCACAGAGTTTCCATGCTGAGATTGGTGAACAATGCCCTGGAAACCAACTTTTGAAAGTAGTGGTGATAACAGTTGATGGAGGACTGAAAGACAGGTGTACTCCTTTTAAGTATTAGGAAAATTTTCTGAGACTGAGTCTTCCTCTATTGTCCTGGCTAGCCTTGAATTCATGGCAGTCCTGCTTCAGCACCAGAGTGTGATTACAGACATACGCCTTGTTTATGTGGTTCTGGGGGATGGAACTCTGCCTTGTGCTTGCTAGGCAAGTTCTTCTAACCACTGTGCTATTCCTTCAGTCCTATTTATTTTTGAAACAGAATCTCTAGTCTAGGCTGGTCCCAAAAAATCACTATATAGCTCTGGCTGGTCTCAACCATAGTGAGTGCTGGGATTACAGGTGTGTACCGTCAGGCCTGATATATGTAGTGTGTTGAGAAATCAAGCCAGGGCCTTACGCCTGCTAGGCATGCACTTCACCCACTGAACTATGTCCCTGGCTGTTTAATGATTTCTAGAATATGGACATGCTGTTGTTTACACAGCTGGGCCTTAACACATGGACTCAACTATTAATAGAAAGTCTTTTAAAAATATTACATCTATATTAGCATGCAGATCCTGTCATTTGGTAAGCAATACAGTGATAACCACTTAGTATTTATATTAATAGGAATGATCTATAGATGATTTGAAAGTCCATGGGAAGCTGAGCATGCCTGTAATCCCAGAATTCTGGGAGGCTGTGGCAGGAGGACTACAAATTGGAGCTCAGCATGGGTGACTTCGCAAGACTGTCTCACAAAACAGAAAAAGGGTTGGGGATATAGTTATAAGGCCTTGGGTTCAATCCTTAGTACTGGGGAAAAGTACACAGAAGAGGAACGAATGTAGGTTACATGCAAATACTATGTCATTCTACATATGGGATTTGTGCATCCTCTGGTTTCCTATCTGTGGGGAGGTGTGGAATGGGGATGACAAGGTTTTACAGAACAGGGTACTTGTGGAAAATTGACTTTTTAGGTGCTACTTAGCTCTAACAAATATAAGCCCTTAAAATGTTTTCTGAGGTGTTTATCACATACCTAACACACTGAAAGGTCACTGCTAACTCCTTCCTAAAGCATTCTGCTGATTATTCCCTTACTACACCTTATAGTGTAGTGCTCTGCATATAAGTACTCTGCACAAAAAATTCACTTTCAAAGAACTGAGAACATTCAGTAGTCTTACCCCAGCAATGTCTGTGATCACTTTTTCCGTGACTTCTTTTCCACCTGACAATCGAGTAGCACTTTGAAGAAATGTAATGGCTTTCCTTAAGTCTCCTTCTGACACTTTAACAAGATAAGCTATTCCCTGAAGAGAGAAAAGCTGTTTTAAACCTTCAATAGCCAGTTAAAGAATTTATTTATTTTTTTTTTGAGACAGGGTCTCACTGTAGTCCAGGGTGGTCCTAAACTGACTAACCCAGGCTGGCCTTGAACACACAGCAATTCTCCTGCCTCAGCCTCTTCTGGGATGTGGGACAATAAGCATAAGCCACCATACCCAGTTCACGTGGGGCTAGGAATTGAACCTTGTGTTTGCTACACAAGCACTTTAACTGCTGAGCTATGCACCCAGCCCAGTTAAAGCTTTTTAACTTTTAAGAAAAATGGAATACACTGTTTAGAATAAAGGAAAATTCATGGGGACAACATCTGTCCGATGGAAGAATACAGATTTCTTACCTCTGAAAGAAAATTCAAATTTTGGTTAAATTCTATGATGAGTAAGGACCCTACCCTATCTGTTCTATCAGTGAAGTCAATTATTGGGTAAAAGACTAAAAACTTGTCATTATATAGACTGATTGCCAAATTTGGATTGTATGTATGAAATCTACCAGTTTTGAGTCTCTGAAATAAACTTTACTCAAAAAGTTAATAGCTAAGCAGAGATGGAAGACACAGTGGCAGCTGAGTGCGGTCATCTGCTTAGCGGCTCCTCACAAGCCCATCGAAACAGCTGAGACAGTAAAAAACCATCTGAACAACTTAGCTTAGAGAACGAAAAGAGCTCCAGGAATTACAAGAAGGCCCACAGGGAAGTTAAGAACTTCAGGGAAGCCACAGAGCTGCAGACGGGGAGAGAACACCCCAGCTGGGAGCTGCCTCAGGAAGGGCCCCCTGGAAGGGCTGAGTGGCTGTGGGCAGCCACAAGCACGAGCTAAGACACAGAAGAGTAGGAGGCCACAGATATAAATAGCAGATGGGCAGAACTGGCCTTCGGGACAAACAACCCTACAGGTAAAGCAAAATGCAACTGCATTATGAGCTTTCTCCCTGAAAACGCCTTGCCGTAGCTCAGCAGACCAGTGAGGAGAAGCAGTTCTCAGCAGTGCCACACTGGAAAGTGATGCAGACAGGACCATTATGACGAGAACCTAGTTTGATCTGCTTTGGAAAACAAAAGCCACTGATGGGAGACAGAAGGGACTCTGGGGACACTGAGTTAGTGACTGGGAAGGAGCTGGTGTAAGAGACAGTGGTGGAGAAGGGAGAACAGGCTGTGGATCTCCTAAGCAGGGAGCAGGTCAAGGAATATTGAGGGCCCTGCCCACAGAGAAGAAAAACCAGGGCAGCCTGGGCAGTTTGCTGGGATGGATGGTCCGGAACAGGACTGATTGCAGGCCATCAGACTGTTTGGGGCTCCCTGTTGCACATTTGCAGCATAGAACTCAGTGAGCTTTTAGCCTTCCCACTTTCTCCTGGCCCAGTAAATATTTGTTCACAGAAATACCTAGGCTTGGACACTGGAATGAAGACATGCATTTCTGTGAATTCATACACGGGAAGGGTAGGGACAGGGGTCATCGGTGGACATGCAGCTGACTGAGCAGGGAACTATACTAGACCACGGTCCCTGGCTACTCCCATCTTCCGTATCTGGTGGACAGTGGATGCCAACACCAAAGGATCTGGAAAGAGACTACTTTCCAAATAGGAGAAAATTTTAGACTCAACTTGTTAGTTCTTTGTATGTACTTCGGACTTGTGCTTTTTTGTTGCTGTTTTTTAGTGCTTTCCACCTTTTTGAACTCAAGGCCTTGTGCTAACAAGCGCTTTAACCACTGTGCCATTTCTCTAACATCTTAATATCCTCTTTATAGATTTCTGTCTATATTCTCTCCATTTTTTCCATTTCTTTCTCTTGTACTTCTTCCTGTGTTACTTTTACCTAGTTCTATTTAGTTTCTGCTTGTCGACTAGAATTTCATCTTTTTCTCTTTTACTCTTCTTCCTTTTCTTCTCCAGAACTAACTCTAACCCTGTCTAATCCCCCTCTTCCCTATCCCTCCCATTGTTAATATTACTATTTTTTTTTTTCTTTGAGACAGGGTCTCACTTTGTAGCCCAGGCGGGCCTTTGACTCTCAGCAATCCTCCTGCCTTAGCTTCCCGAGTGCTGGGATCACAGGCATGCGCCACCATGCCTGACTTATGTGGTGCTGGGGAATCAAGCTCAGGTACTTAGCTAGTAAGCGCTTTAATCACTGAACCATTCCTCCAGTCCCCATTATTATTACTGTAAGCACTAATAAGATATAGCTATCTAGTTTAACCTTTTTTTTTTCTTTTACAGGTTGAGAATACTATATTGGGATATAGAAGAGGAAAGAAAGATAAAGCTTTTGCTAGTCAGAAGGGGGACCCAGAAATATAGGCCAACCCTTTAGTTTAACCTATTAAGAGCAAATGACTTGTTGCTCTTTTGTTATTGCAGGCTTCTTTACAGTTATTAACAATGGTATAGTGTTGCCTTCAGTAGATCTGTTTTCAGTGAGATACTGTTTGTCTAGATAACTGTAATAGTAGTATAGCTCATATTTGAGACACTTGCATGGTCCTTATCTCACTATGGAACCCAGGCTGGCCTCGAACTCATGGCAATCCTCCTGTCTTAGGCTCCTGAGTGCTAGGATTATAGGTGTGTGCCACCACACCTGGTTTATGTGGTACTGGAGAATCCAATTTAGGGCCTTGCATTTGCTAAGCAAGCACTCTAACCACTGTGCTATGTCTCCAGCCCTAAGTCGCATTTCTGATGAAATGAAATTTCTAGAATAGTAGCATTTAACGGGTTATTATGATGCCATTAGTTGTCTTTGACAACATAACATTCCTGTCTTTTCTTACTACGAATCATGGTGGCATTATGGATGGAGCAGCATATTAAGAGTAGTAACTTTAGCCATTTAGTTTAGCTTAGCCAATAATACAGATTTCTTTTTTCTTTCTTTCTTTCTTTTTAAAGACAGGTCTCACTCTGTAGCCCAGGCTGGTCCTGAACTCACTATGGAGCCCAAGTTGGCCTTGGACTCACAGTAATCCCTCCTGTCTCAGCTTCCCAAGTGCTGAGATTACAGGCATGTGCCACCACACCCGAGTGATGGGGAATTAACTGGGTACTTAGTGCTTGTTAGGCAAGTGCTTTAACCACTGAGCCATTTCTCCAGCCCCTCTTTTTTCTTTTCTTTTTTTTTAGACAAGGTCTCACTCTGTAATCCAGGTTAGTCCTGAACTCACAGTGCAGCCAAGGCTTACCTTGAAGTCATGGCAAACCTCTTGTCTCAGCCTCCCAAGTGCTGGGGTTATAGGCGTGCATCACCATACCTGACTAATCTTTATGTGGTGCTGGGGAACCAAACCCAGGGCCTTGAGCATGCCAGGTAAGTGCTTTAACCATTGAGCTATGTCCCCAACCCCTTCTATTATAGTATTAATGGTGGGTGGTATAATGTTTTCTTTTGTAGATCTTTTCAATAAGTCAATATTTGATTTAAGTGTAACTAACTGTATTAATAAAATAGATCACATTTCTAATTTAAGGATGGAATAGTTGTAACATTTAATTGGTTATTATGTTATGTCTAACTGATTTAACTTAGATTATTATTGTAGATTCTGTTCATGGTGCTAATGGCAGCATAGTGATTGATTTTATTTTTCAGTGTGTGCCAACAGCTGGCTTGTCTTTGAGTCACTGACATTACTGTGATTTGTCTTTCCTTCACTGAGAATTGTAAGGTATTGGGAAAGAGGCAGGGTGATCTAAGCTATTCACATTTAATAGACAAGTAGATTGAAAACAAGAATAAATATCAAAATATAAGAAAACCCAAGGAAACTACAAAGAGGGACATAATCTAACTGAAAAAGTGTACACAGTAGAGAGTGGGTTTTTCTACCCTAATTGATCCATAATTCTCAGCAATAGCACCACAAGAAAATAAGGCAAAAGACACCCAGGGAAATTCCTAACTCTGGGCTGGAGGAATGGCACAAAGGTTAAAGCACCTGCCTACCAAGGTCAAGGCCCTAAGTTGTTTCCTGAGCCAGATGTGGTGGCACATGTCAGTAATCACAGCACTAATTCATTTCTGTGTAGTCGCTGTGTAAGTCTAGGATGGACCTGAACTCGCTATGTAGCTCCATCTGACCTCAAACTCATGGCAGTCCTGCCTGCTTCTGCTTCCCAAGTGCTGTTATTATAGGCATATACCATCATGCTTGGCTATTTTCTTATGTGGTGTTGGGGACTCAAACCCAGGGCTTTGCACATGCTAGGCAAGCACTCTAACTGGTGAGCTGAGCCCTGGCCTCAGAGGTCTGTCTTGAGTTCAAGACAAGCCTGGGCTACACAGTAAGTTGGGTGCAGGACTCTGTCAAAACTAAACCAAACCAGCGTGGGCTACATTGTGAGTTCAGCACCAGCATGAATTAAAGAGCAAGATCCTGTCTCAGAAAAAAAAAAAAGAAAAAAAAGTGGAATGATCAAGTGAGAGCAAGAGAGAAAGATATATGAGATTAAAAAGTTTCTGGGGAAATCAGAGTGAAAAGAGAAGCAACCAATGGGGAAAAAATATTGCCAGCAACTCCTGGAAAGAGAGCTCTTATCTAGAATATATAAAGAACCAAAAACAACTAGACTCCCAAAATAAAAGACCAAATCAGCAATGGGCAAATTAAATGAATAGACAGCACAGAAGAAGTATGAATGGCCAATATATACATTAAAGAGTGGCTGGTAAGAAGACATGGTATATATGCATGGTGGAGTGCTACTCTGCCATAAATACAAATGGTGAGTCATTTTTAGGAAAATGGACATATCTTACGACCATTACGCTTAGTGAAAACAATCAGACAGTGAACATTAAGAATTGCATGGCTGCTCTAATATGAGAAAATCAAAATGGAAATAGGTAATAGTGCAAAATAAGAGAGCCATGGAAGGAAACAGGGAGATAGATTTGTGGATAGACAAAAAGGATGTGGGGAGGGAAGAGTGTGGGAAAGGAGAAGGGAAGTGCAAGTGATAAAGATGCAGTAGCTGCAGGAATGGCTCAGAGGTTAAAGCGCTTGCCTCACAAGTTCTAAGCACTCGAGTTCGATTCCCCAGCACCACATAAGCTGGGCATGGTGACACACGCCTGTAATCCCAGCAGTCTGGAGGCTGAGGCAAGAGGATTGCGTGAGTTCAAGGCCAGCCTGGGCTCCATAGTATGTTCAGGACCAGCCCGGGCTACAAACTGAGGCTCTGTCTCAATAAAAAAAAAAAAAAAAAAAAAAAAAAAGAAAGAAAAATGATATAGATGTAGTATGTGTGTGTAGTACCAATTTCTCAAGTTTAATGTATTACATACTACAGATACATACTAATAAAAAGAATACTTATGGGACAAAAAACAATGAAAGAAAATAGGAAGATAAATGCTGTAGAGACAGAAAAGGTATGTGGAGGGGGGGAAGGTATGAAGGGGGATTGGAAGTAAAAATTAAAAGGTGTGACATGTATATGCATGAATTCCTCAAGTTGAATGTAATTATGTAGCACAAATACATACTAATGAAAGGAATGATTTTAGAAAAGAAAATAGCCCATTACCTAAGCCTCCTAACTCCCGACATTCCAGCTACTGCTCATTCTGCTTAACGCTGCCTGAAGAACCAATACCACACATTTACCCTTTCATGACATCTTCCCCAAAGGAACTTACTAGTAATTACCTCATTGCTAATTTTGACATTTTCCTTCTCAGCAATGTCTAATAATCGCTGGTGTTGAATTTTATCTGACAGAGGTTTGAAGCGGAATTTTGAACATCTAGAGGTCAGGGGTTCAATTATTCTGCAAAAGATTGGAAAAAACATGTTAGTATTTAAAACAGAATTTTCCAGAATTTATTTTTAGGAACAAATCATGGTTTGACAAAGAAAATGCAGTCTTAAAAAATTTAAAATTTTTGACTGGAGGTACCGCTCAGTAACAACTAAAGTACTTGCCTAGTATGTGCAAGGCCTTGGTTTTGATTTCTGAGCACCACATAAAAAAAATCTGCTGGAGAGGCTGGAGGAATGGCACAGCAGTTAAAGTGCTTGCTTTGTATGTGCAAGGCTCTGGGTTTCTGAGTTGATTTCCCAGCACGGCATAAAGTCAGGCGTGGTGGTGCAGAATGTAATCCCAGTACTTGGGAGGCTGAGGCAGGAGGATTGCCATGAGTCCAAGGCCGGCCTGGGTTACTGAGCAAGACCTTGTCTCAAAAAAAAAAAAAAAAAAAAAAAAAAAAAAAAAATTGCTGAGAGGAATAACTCAGTGGTTAAAACCTTGCCTAGCAAGCTCAAGGCTCTGAGTTTGATTCCATAGCACCACATAAACTGGTTGTGGTGACACAGGTCTGTAATCCCAGCATCTGGGAGGCTGAAGAATGAGGATTGCCATGAGTTCAAGGCCAGCCTGAGCTACACAGTGAGTTCAGAATGAGTTCAGAATGAGTTCTGGACTACAGAGTGACACTCTGAGTCAAAAATAATAAGTAAAAATTTTCTACCTCTAACAAGCAGTCAAGTGCTATATACCTACGCTAAGTACCCAAGTTCATTCCCCAGCGCCACATAGGCCGGGTGTGGTGGCTCACATCTGTTATCCCAGAAATTGGGAGGCTGAGGCTGGAGGATTGCCATGAGTTTGAGGCCAGAGTGGGCTCCATAGTGAGTTCAGGACCAGCCTGGGCTGCAGAGTGAGACCCTGTCTCAAAAAAGAAAAGAAAATTTGTTCAATACAAATGATGCTTCTGAGGTGAAAGATAATGCCAAGTGATCTGATCATTATATTTTATCTTTTTCTTTTTTGACACTAGGTCTCACACTGTAGTCCAGGCTGGTCCTGTACTCAACATGGAGCCCAGGATTGCCTTGTACTCATGGTAATCCTCCTGCCTCAGCCTCCTGAGTGCTGAGATTACAGGTGTGCACCACCACACACAGCTGTATGCTGAGGAGTTGAACTCAGGGCCTGTGCTTGCTTTAACCACTGTGCCCCTCATTATATATTAAATACATTCCTTATAAATAGGTACAATGTGTCAATATAAACAGCTACCCAGCATCGACCTTCAGGGCAATGTACATACCGACTGACATAGTTACAGACGAGACAGAACCGTGTGGTTTTAGACTCTTTCTCCATTGTACGTCTTAAAGCTGCTTGAGCGGCTGAAGTCATAGAATCAGCTTCATCCAAAATTACAATCTTAAAAGGGGGACATGGCTTCCCACTAATTCAGAGAAACACACAGGATTTGAACATTAATGTGTATTGTTTTTAACAGCTTTGCTGAACTATAATACACCACAACTCACCATTACAGTGCCCAGTGCAATACTTACCAGTACATGATAGCTCGGGATATGTTCCAAGAACCTCTCTGGGTGTCTGCAACCAGATAATATCTAACCCTTTACATACTATATATATTATGTTTTTTTTTTCCTGTACACATATATACCTATGATAAAATTTAACTCATAAACTAGATACAGTAAGAGATTACCAATTCCTTAAAGTCAAACAATTCTAATAATTTAATATAATAAAACTGTCAACATAATTACTGTTGTACTTTGGATTGTTAGCTAAAATAAAGGTTACTTGAACAGAATCACTGGGGCCCTGAAATGCTGATGTAACTGAGACGGCTAATGATTGGCCCTAAGCAGAACACGGACAGTGCAGACACGCTGTGCCAAGGGATAATTCCTATCCCAGGTGGCACAAAATGAGATTTCGTCATGCTACTCACAATGCCATGCAATTTAAAACTTATGAATTGTTTATTCCTGAAATTTTTCATTTAATATTTTCAGGCCATGGTTGACCACAGGTTAACTGAAACCACAGAAAGTGAAACTGTAGAATATGTTAAGAATAGTGTAACCATCACGATCAAGTAATTTTAGGGTATTTCCAGAGTGGGAGGTGTAGCTCAGTGGTTAAAGTGCTTGCCTAACAAGCTCAAAGCCCTGGGCTTGATTCCCTGATACTACACAAGCTGTGTGTGTGGCACATGCTTCTAATCCCGGTACTTGGGAGGCTGAGGCAGGAGGATTGCTGTGATTTCAAAACCAGCCTTGGCTATGTGATGAGTTCAGGACCAGCCTGGACTACAAAGACTTTTTTTAGAGCATTTTCCATCACTTCAAAAAGAAACCTGGTGCCCATTCGGAGTCACGTGTGCTGCCCTAATTCTCCCAGCTCCCAGCAATCACTAGTATATTCTTTTCTCTAGATTTGCCTATCTGGATATTGCATATAAATGGAATCTTATATACAGCAAGTGGTCTTTGTGGTTGGCTTTCCTATTCAGACTATTTTCAAAGTTCATTTACGTTGTAATGTGCCACTGCTTCACTGCTAAATATGACAAATGAGCCAGGTGAGGTGGCATATGCCTAAAATCCCAGCACTCTGGGACTGAAGCAGGCAGACTGCAAGTTTGAGCCCAATCTGAGCAATTTAGTGACTTCATCAACATCTTGTATCAAAGTGAATAATGGGGATGTAGCTCATACCACATTTTATTAATCTTTTAGTCACCCATTAATTGGCTGGACACGGGGCTTTCCATGTCTTGGCTGTTAGAAATAAAGCTGTCATGATGTTTTTGAGCACTTATACTTCTTATTTTTTGGAGACAAGGTCTTGCTCTATAGTCCAGGATGGTCCTGACCTCCCTATGTAGCCCAGGCTGCCCTCAAACTCATGGTAATCCTCCTGCTTCTGCCTCCCAAATGGTAAGATTATAGGCATGTGCCACCACATGTAGCTAATTTTTACATGATGCTGGAAATTGAACCAAGGGCCTTGCACATGTTATGCAAACATTTTAACCACTTAAATCACTGATGCTCCCAGCCCTGGAGGCTTTTGTTGTTTTATTGTGGTGGTGAGATCAAGCCCAGGACCTCTGCAATATGCAATATGTTTATTTGTTTCCTTTTATATTTTTTGAGGCAATCTTATTCTATCGTCCAGTCTGGCCTCAACCTCACGGCTATCCTCCTGTTTCAGCCCCCTAAATGGTATGATTACATTGTGTGCCATCACACCCAGCTTATGTAGTGCTGGGGGAAGGAATCAAACCCAGGCTCTTACGCTTCTTAGGCAAGCAGTCTAACTGAAAAGCTATGACCCCAGCTCCCCCTAGCTTTTGGTTTTGATTTTGAGACATGGTCATACTAAGTTGTCAAACTGTACAGGCTGGGCTCCAATTTGCAAGCTTCCTACCTCTCCCAGAATGCTGAGATTACAGGGATATGGCACCAGGTCTGGCTTTGTTTCATTTTATTTATGGGCATCCCTAGAAGTAGAATAGCTGGCTTATATGTTACTTCTGCTAACATCTATTTCCCCATTTATTTTTGGTACTAGGAACTGAACCCATTGCCTTTGCAATAAGCTATAGGCCCTCCTCTCCGCTCTGCCCCCTGCCCCCGTCTTTTCTTATCTTAAGACAGGGTCTTGCTAAATCACTCAGGTGCCCACGTGGGTTGAACTTACTACTTCCCTGCCTCAGATTCCTGAAGTATGAACACGTGTCACCATGAGAAAGTGTCAAGATACTGAATTATGTTATACCCCATTCACCAATGCATGAGGTTTATGCCTTCTCCTCACTGGCAATAGTTATTTTCTCTTTATGATTTCAGCCTTCATATAAAATAGTATGACATCATGATTTTGATTTTCATTTTCCTAGTGATTAATGATATTATTGAGCATTTTTTTCATGTATCACAGGCTGCTTTTGTTTTGGTACTAGAAATCAAATCCATACCTTTCTTTGAGAAATATCTATTCTGATCCTTTGCCCAATTTTTAGTTGGTATTGCTACGTTGTAAGAGTTCTTAATATATTCTCCATATAAATCTCTTTCCAGATATCCAATTTGTAAATACTTTCTCTTCCTTTTTAGGCTTGGGCTGGAGGTGTGGCTCAGTGGTAGAGTATGTGCCCAGCATGTACAATCCTCAGCAGCATGTACTAAAAAGACTTACCATATTTTGGGTTTTTACTTTATATACATTGATTTTTGGTAATCTCCATTTTTTTTTTTTCCCACCAAAAGTGGCTTTAACACAACTGGATGAAAATTATACCAAGAAGGCAGATTTAAGATACTAAAGATGGGTTGGGCCTGGTGGTACAGGTCTATAATTCCAGCACTCCTGGAAGCTGGAGCAGGAGGACTGCAATTCAAGCCTGGCCTGGGCAACTCAGCGGGACCCTGTCTCAAAATCAAAACTCAAAAATGGTCTGGAGATGCAGCTCAGTATGAGAGCCCTAGATTTAATCCTTAGTACTCCTCCCACCCTAAATGAAAAGTATATTAAAGAGGGAAATGCTTTTGAGGTCTTGTCCTAGTCATCACTCAATGTAAGAGGAAACTGAGCACTAACAGAGGTTGTAAGTACATAATCAATTCAAGTGGAACATAAAAGTTAGTCTCCTTCTACATATTTTAATTTTTTCTTTTTAAAGAAAAGGTATACAGATACATGATGGTAAATGCTGTACATATTCGCATAGAGACACAATGTAATCTCTGAACCCAATATTCTGACAATCTATAGGTTTTTTTTTTTGTTTTGTTTTTTGTTTTTTTTTTTTTTCTGAGACAGGGTCTCCCTCCGGAGCTCAGGCTGGTCCTGAACTCACTATGTAGCCCAGGCTGGCCTTGGACTCACAGTAATCCTGCCTAAGTTTCCTGAATGCTGAAGTTAAGAGTTATGCGCCACCACGTCCAGCTTTATGTGGTGCTGGAGAACTGAACTTATGGCCTTAAACTTGCTAGGCAAGTACTTTAACCCAGTGTCATTCCTCCAGTCTGGAGAATCTACACATCTTAAAAGATGTAAAATTTAATCTTGTGGAACTTTACAACCTATGGAGTGTAAGTAGTAGATTGAAGTTCCATTTGTCGTAAGCAGGGCATTCTTATTTTAGTTACATGAGCCCTGGTTTGAACAAGGACTTATACGCTATAAAACATACACTAAAGCTTAATATATGATAGAAAGGGGAGGTTACACTGTCCCTGTGAAACTCAAAATTTTTATTGAATGCATACTACTAACCTAACAAATATGACTAAGTACTCCTTAGACAAAATATCAGTTAAAAATATCAAATAGTCTAAAATTCATTATTGTAAGAAATAGGTCTTTTTAAAAAATTTCTTTGAAAGGTCATCTTTGGGCTTAAATTATTTAGAAAAATACATTTTACTATATAAAAAAAGGAGTTGAATATTTGGTAGAAACACGTATCGTACTATTTCATTTTGCTACAACAGAATACTCAAGGACTGGGTACCCCATCAAAGAAAAGAAAGTGATTCCTCACATTCTTTTCCTTCTTTTCTCACTGTAGTCCAGGCTGGTCCTGAACTCACTATGTAGCCCGGGCTGGCCTCAAACACAGGGCAATCCTCCTGCTTCAGCCCCTCGAGTGCTGGGATTACAAGCATGTGCCACCATGGCCCAGTTTATGTGGTGCTAGGGAATTGAACGCAGGACCTTTTACTTGCTAGGAGATAATAGCTTTAACCACTGAGCCACACCCCTAGTGTTTCTTACAGTTCTAAGGCTAAGAAGTCCAAGACCGAGGAGCGGCTTCATCTAGTGAGGTCTTCTTATGACATGGCAGAAGGCATCACATGGCACAACAGGGTAGGTGTGCTAACTTTCTGTCTTCCTCTCTTCTTTGTGGTACTGAGGATTGAATTCAGGACATTTACATTGACCTACACCCCCAATCCCCTTTTTATTATTTGAGTCAGGGTCTCATTAAGTCGCAAGGTTGCTGAGACGGGATTTGAATCCACCACTCTCCTGTGTCAACCTCCCAGAGTGTTAGGATTACAGGCCTACACCACTGGGCCTGCTTTGTCTCCCTCTTCTCATAAAGCCATGTGATGCCACCATGGGTGATGTACCCTCACATACCCTCTTCAAATTCTAATTATCTCACAAAACCCCACCTCCAAACACCATTAACATATGCATTTGGGAATAAGCTTTCCAACATATGACCTTTCAGGGGACACATTGAACCACAGCCCATATATGAAACAAATACAGTGACATGCTATGGAGTACAGAAGGCAAGTTTACTTACTCTGACCGACTTCCTGACACTGTCAGCTGAGCAAAATTTTTCACTTTCTCTCGAACTACTTGTATTCCACGTTCATCAGATGCATTTAACTCAAGAACTCTTGATCGAAACAGTTCAGGCCTGTTTCCCAATTAAACAAAAATGAAACATCAGAGAGCATATGTGCAATCAGATCTATATTAAAATTTAACATTTACACTTGGCAGTAGTTGGAAATCTACCTAGTAGAGAACATAAATATAAGGCATCTAGTAATTTCTATTAATTTGTCTCTTTAGTGATTATGTTGCTAAGGCTGGTTTCGCATTAATTCAGCTGATCAGGTTGTGCAATAACTGGAAAAGCTCTGACAAACAAAGTTGCTCTCTGCTAAAGGACTAGTCTACCAGCAGCCTCTTCTTTTGTCTTCCTTTACATTTTTTCACAACTAATTAACTAACCTTATACATTTGGTGGTTTCAGAGGCAGCTAAGTATTTTTCATATGCAAGATTTCAGATGTATTCTTTGACTACACATTTGACAAAAAATTCTGGTTAAGTTTAAGATAGCCTTTGTTATGTCGGTCATTGATACCAGATCCAGTACCACAAAAAAAAGATGGTTGCAAATAAATAAAAAAAAGTGGACCTGTACATTTGAAATTCAGATTGTTTAGGGTAAAAACCTTTTTTTTTTTTTTTTTTTTTTTTCCCCTGAGACAGGGTCTTACTCTGTAGTCCAGGCTGGTCCTGAACTCACTATGGAACCTAGGCTGGCCTTGGACTCATAGCAACCCTCCTGCCTGAGCCTCCCCAGTTGAGTGTACAGGCATGCACCACAATACCCAGTTAATGTGGTGCTGGGGACTGAACCCAGGGCCTTGACCTATGCCTCCAGCCCCAGCTTGAATAGTTTTTAATTCTAGGTAAAGGTTCCTCTGGATTTATTGGCTCTTATGGTTTGGATCTGAAGTGTCCCTTAAAAGCCTCAGGTATCTAGATGTTGTAAAATATCAACAAGCTGTTGGGAGGTGAGGCCTGGTCAGAGGAGGTAAGGCACCGGGGCTGGACCCTGACGGGGTAGGTCAGCGGGGCCGGACATGGAAGGGTAGCTCAGCCCTTCCTCCTTCACTTGCCTTCGTGTCCGCCATGCCACAAACAGGCCCTTTCCTGCTCTTCCTGCCACATGTTTCTATCACTGCCAGCTGCCCACGTATGGACTATGACCTCTGAAACTGTAAGCTAAAATAAGTATTTCCTCCCTTGAATTGTGGATGTCGAGTATTTTGTCTCAGCAATGAATAAGCAACTAAGACATAGGCTAAGCCAACGCAGTCAATTTAGAACGAGGAATGTAAGAAGGAAGGTCATAGGGAAGTTTTCTGGTGTACCTGGAATCATACTCACCAACTACTACCCACTCTGCCACATTCAGGAGGCCTGAGGCAAAGAGCTGGCCCAGCCCCTCAAGGCAGGGTCTAGGAAGCCCACAGCACAAGGAACTCAAGATAGCACCATCACATTCAGTGGACTCTATCCCAAAGCCACAGACTGCCCCAGGGCAATGAAACTGCACTGTGACCCAGAGAGGTTCTGTTCTCTTGAAGGAGGTTCAAATTAAAGGTTACAAAAGATGTAGGAAGCTAATTTATTTTGGGGAGGGGACAAAATAGGTTCATAGGATCAAAAAAAAAAAATCAGAAGTACAAGTAATTCCAACAACCCCATGGAAAAACCAAATGTCAATTTTTGTTTTGTTTGTGGTGCTGAGCTTTATGCATTCTAGCAAATGCTCTACCACTGAGCTATTCCTTGGCCCTAAATGCAACTTTATAGAATTAAAAAAAAATAGTACTAAAGATTTTTGGTCTTATGTCTTTAAAAAACAAGAGACTGATTGAAACTCACCCAAAGAGTTCTCTAGCTGCTGCCAAAATAGTGGATGTCTTTCCAGTTCCAGGTGGCCCATAAAATAAGAGATTAGGGAGCTGTAGAAATTAAATTTCAATATTTATAAATTATATTCTGCCACAAATAGATAAAAATGATGACAGCAAATGTCCATGGAACATTGCAATTACTTCCAACAGAAAGGGTGAATGTACCCAACTATAAGGCTTTCTTAAAATAACTAATAACATATGGTACTGAAAGTTCTAAGTCCCACCTTTTTGCATGCTATCACTTGTTTCCAAATATCTTTCTAGTCAGTATTTATCTGTGTCAGTATTTATCCTACCACAGAGCTGGTACATGTGACTTTTTCAAACTAGAATTAGAAATTTCATTTCTGAACGGAATTTCAAGCTTCTGGGGTTCCTTTAAAGGTGTCTTGCAGGAATTAGTGGCACAGACCTATAATCTTAGCACACTGAGAGGCTATCGCAAGAGGATCTCAAGTTCCAACCCAGCTTGGGCAATGGTAACAACTTAGTGAGATCCTGTCTGAAAATAAGGGGAAAAAAAAAAAAAAAAAAAAAAAAGGCTGGGGATGTAGCTCAGTGTGAAGAACCTGAGCTCAGTCTTCAGTACCCCCCAAAAACCCAAAAACCCAAATACATAACAATCTCTTAGGTTTCTTAAGTTTTTAAGATTGTAACTATTATTTTGATCTGTGCATACTTCAACATTTGTAATGATTCATTCAGGTAAACAAAATAGAACAATTTAGATTCTTTAATGCTAACCCACGTTTGGTAGTACACGCCTGTAATCCTAACACTCCAAGAGGGTGAGGAAGAAGGGCACAAATTCAAGTTCAGCCTGGTAACTTAGTGAGATTCCACCTCAAAAACATAAATAAAAATAAAATAAAATAAATGAGATGTAGCACAGAGGCTGTAGGTTCATCCTAAGCTAGGTTTCCAAGGTATGCTGTTGAAGGGACACTCAGCCCCAGCCCTTCCTCTTGCTCTGCCGTGGGGCCCTATGAGGTAGCAGCCAATGGTCTACCACATGCTCCCCTGCCATGTTCTTTAGATAAGCATGGACCAAAACCCCTGACATATGAGCCAAAATAAATCGTTCCTCCTTCCAATTTGTTTTTGTCAATATTTTGTCACAATGATAGAGTCAGGCCTGGTGGCACAGGTCTGCAATCCTAGGACTCAGGGGGGGTGAGGGTGGGGGCTGAAGCAGGCAGATCCCAATATCAAGCCCAGTCTGGGCAGCTTAATGACTTAGTGAGACTCTGTCTCAAAAATAAAACTAAAAAACAGGCTAAGAATGTAGCTAAGTGCAAAGGCCCTGGCCTTAACCCTTAGTACCAAGGTGAAAAAGAAAGTAAAAAATAAGCTGGTGAGTAGGTCAGTGTTAAGGCCCTGGGCCCCAGTACCATAAAAATAAATAAATAAATAAATAAATAAATGATGTAAAACTCACTAATATAACAACTATTCCAAAATTCAAAATCTTTCTGGTTTCAAGCATTTCAGGTTAGAGATACTTTTAACCAGTAATATAAGTCCAGAAAGAGAATAATGGTATCAAAATCTAAATGAACTTCTAATTAAAAAATCAGGCAGATTCAAGCAAACCTTGACAATGGAGGAAAAACCACATCCCATTTTCAACTCTGACTCTCTCCCTTCACTGAGAACTTAACAGCATCTGGACAATTAATCATACACAATTTAAAACTCCTAATTCTTCACATGAATTTATCTTGTCTTCGAATGATGACTTTTTTTAGCCGACATATCTAGTAGGAGACAGAAACAGAATTAAACACTCAAAGTTTTGTTTTCTTTTTGGAGACAAGGTCTTGTTCTACAGTCCAGGCTGAACTTATACTCATGGCAATCCTCCTGCCTCAGCCTCTTGAATGCCAGAATTACAGGTGTGCACCACCACGCCCGTGTTAATCTCCCAATGACACTGAACACCATCTGCTACTCACATCAGCTCCTTCTAAAGATTTTTTCAACACTGCAACTACTTCTTCTTGGAAAGCAACTTCATCCACACATTTTGGGCGGCTGAGAGAATGTGGAAGAGGTTATTAAATATATTATTATAACCACAGAAAAGTTTCAAATGTTTCTTATGTTAAAAAGTCAGTACTTCTCTCACAATGGCAATGAAATGTGAAACTGTTTCTTAACTGAAAGTGGAAACTCCATTTGCATTTACCTTAAGCAAATATAAACTAAAGGAGCAAAGTAATTTTTAAAACCTAAATCTGCAGTGTTTGCACCAAAAATTAAGCAGAAGAATTTTACTTTACATATCACAAATGCCATATGGCTAAAATTTAAATCGACCACTTGCCAGGAAAGTGATATCACACATATACTAAGGTCATGAGCCTGATTTGAAAAGGAAGAACTACTTAATAATCTAAGGAAAGGTAACTACTAACAGTTACATGTATACATCTAATGCTTTTTTTTCACCTGATGTTATTAACTGGTCAACATAAATTTTTCCATTATCAAAGTACATGAAAAAAGAAGAGATTGATTCACTTCACTGAGGGCTAAAAAGTCTAACCAATATCAAATAAAATAACATAATTTTCATCTTAAATCATTAGTGATTTTAAAGAAACCTGGAACAACATTAAATTCCCAAACCTATGACCAGATATTGTGCTTATCAAAAGTTCTTTGATTCATACTTTTTTTCAGCACTGAAAATTGAACCCAGAGTTGTTCTACCACTGAGCTATAGCCCTAGACCTTTTCATTTTCACTTATTATTTTAAGACAGGGTCTTATTAAGTTGCCCTGGTGGAACTTAAAACTTATGATCCTCTTTTCCTTAGCCTTCTTCAGGGCTAGGATTATAGGCACGTGCCACCGTGCCCACTTTGGTCCATACTTTGTAATCACTCAGGTGAATGCCAGGTAAGAATAACATCAGTGTTATAATGAACCACAGTCTGACATTCATATATCGTAGGCATCAGGTGGATAAGCATGAGGAACATGAAGCAGTGTAGCAAGAGGATTTGCAGGCACAGACATGCCACTATGAGAAGCAGTGCCCACATTCAACCAACTGTCATGTAAACACCTGAGTCCACTATGCCTGATCAATGATGAAAATATAGATGCTCGTCTCAAATTAATTTCTAAATCAAACAATTAGTCAGACACGGTGGCGCATGTCTGTAATCTCAGCTACTTGGGAGGCTGAAGAGGGAAGTCTGCAAATTTGAGGCCAGTCTCCAATACTTAGCAAGTGTCTAGATTTTTGGACTTGAGGTGTAGCTCAGTGGTACAGAACTTTCCTAGCACTTATGAAGCCTAATGCTTGTTCTTCAGTTCCACCAAAAATATACAAATTACAAAAAGCAAAATCTAATTTTATTTACTTCTCTATTTAATAAAAGCCAAAAAGAATTGTTGGTGCCAAATAAAACATGTGACAGTCTTATTTGGCCTGTAAATTATCTGCAAATGCTTGGTAAGAAACCAGTCAATGGTTATAACAATTCACAGTATCATTTGCCTGATGACAGTTTAAAAGTGCCACACCAAGTATTGTTTTTGCAAAAAATATATACATAAACAAAACTCAACAGTTTCTACCTTAATAAAATGGGAAGGGGATGAAAAATACTTGGATTTAAGAACAACTCCTAACCAAGTATTTACGGTAAATTTATTTCAACAAAAACACAAGTGTTCTTACTATTTTTCCACCCATGGAACAGGTTTGACTTTCTTGTTTTCTCCACTGCTTCCTGCAGTGGCAGCTGGTCCTCGATCCTTGGTCAATGGCGGCTTAGTACCAATTGTTGCACCTTTTAGAAATGCCTGCATGGTTACTTCACTCTGACCAGGTGCCAAGACAAAAAAGGTAAAGCTGTTTTGAAACCAGTATGAGGAAGTTCAGCCCGAAAGTACACTTAGCCTTGTTCAAAGATACTTATAATTACTAATAAAGGATACTACCTCATGACCTAGGATGTTCTGACTGTACTGTGCCGAGAGATATAGAACATTAAATAGATCAAAGTCCTTAAGAAACTTACAATCTATTGTGAGTTATTTACAGAAGATAGATCAGGTTAGAAAAACTTTCAAGAGCTCCAAATGCAGTGATAAATATGACACCTCTGGCCAAATTGTACACAGGCCTCTACAGTTGCGATCAAGGAGTCACATTCCTACCTTTAGTCACACCCTGAAATAGGATCAGAAATCACAAGTGATGGGACCACGAGTGAACTCTACTCCCTCCCTTCGGCCTGGAGCTTACTCAAGCACCTGTTACACTGGCAAAACCCATACACACATTCAGATTTCTGAGGGGAAGAGAGGATGGAAGACTTGTTAAAAAACAACAAAAAAAATTTTTTTCCTAACATGCTCAACTAAAGACCTCAAAACAATAGAGAAAAAATTAAAATTCACACAAAATCACACAGAGAAGATAGCCACGACTAACCTTTTGCAGGTTGTTTTCAGGGGTTAAAAAAAAAAAGCATCAAGCCAGGACTGGCGGTGCAGGCATGTAATTGTTGCACTCAGGGAGGCCGTGGGCAGGCGGAATGCAAGTTCAAACCCAGCCTGGGCAATTTATCCAGACTGTTTCAAAATGAAAAGGACTGGAGATGTAGCTCAGTGTGAAAGCCCTGCCCCTAAGGTATCATTAGCTTGCCTAAAAATCCCTAGCATTACTGTTAAGTCTCTCTCTACGTAAATAAACGTAGATACAGAAAAATACATTTTTTCCCCAGTGCCCACAAGTCCCTGGGATCCGGTAGATACTCCATGATATTTGGAGAATCAATTACCATCTATGAGATTCTACTAAAACTGATTAGGCGTATTCAAAACACTACAAACAAGCAGTTTTATGCTTGACACATGGGTACTCAATAAAATAAAACATATTGTTAGTATTTGTAAACAGACAAGGTTTTAAACATTATTGGATGACTCCCTTCTCGCCAGGGGCTGCTAAAAAGTGAAACAGCCAGGCGTAGGGCTCCGAAGGATGCTGCACAGAACCACCACTGCCCCGGGAGGCGCGGGCGGGCAGGAGGGCGGCCACGGCGGGGCTGCGAGGCGGCGGGAAACCTCACAGAGGAGTGCGGAGAAGGCGAGGCGAGGCCTGAGCGTCCCCGCGCGATCACCTGTGAACCCGGCTCTCCCGCGCGGGACCCGCACTGCCCGGGCCTTTCAGCAGCTCCTCAGCGGAAACAGCACGCCGCGCTCGTTCCCGGGGACCAGGACGGGAAGACGACCAGGCGGTCGTCGCCAAGACTCCCTCGGATCGTCCCCAGTCTGAGAACAACGGCCGAGAGGAACCACGGAGACGACAGCAGCCTTGATGGCCTCCCTTCCCGCCACAGGGCGAAAGGCAGGGCGGGAGAGCGCGGTCACGTCATACGTCACTTCCGGCGCGCCCGCGCTGCTACGCAGCGGGCACTGAGTTGCTTTTGTATAAACCCGCGGTGTGATACGGACTGCAGGGCCAGAGTCGGTGCTAATGAAAGTTTGGCCTGCTCCTCCCCCAGGCTGTGCTGTCACTCGAGACGACAGGACGAGGATGAGTCGCCGGAGGCGCGGGGCGGCCGGGCGCGGCGCTCGGGCGCTCGGCGCGCTGGCTCCGCTAGTGGGCAGGGGACGGCGCGCGGGCTTCGGGAGCCCACGGTCCGCGAAGGGTCTCGAGGGGCCCGCTCTTCTAAGGTACGGGTCAGCTGTGTGACTTCTTTTAGACACGTGGGGCGTCCCACGGACATTTCTTGGGCGGTAATCTGTTTTGCAGCTTGCTTCACCTCGAAGTAGGACGGAGATTGGAAAGAGGGAGTCGATTTTTTGCCGGAAGAGGGCGCTCTCCGAATCATTCTCCTTTGTTCCTGCTGTTTTAATAAGAGCGCAAACTGGGGTGCCTTTTTTTTTTTCGGCACTGGGAATAGATCCAATCGAGGGCCTTGACCTTGAGCCATATCCTCAATCCATTTTTTATATTTTAAATTTTGAGACAGCCTTGCTAAGTCCCCGAATTGCCCAGACTAGATTTGAATTTAAGATCCTCCTTCCTCAGCCTCCCAGGGTGCTGGGATTGCAGGCTTTAGACGTCAGGTAAACTATTTAAAGGGCAGACAGTTGAAGAAGATGTCTTTCTTGGCCTCTTAGAGGACATGTCTTATATAAAAAAAATAAAGATCTGGATTATCCTATTTGGTTTAGACACCAGTTGTATTCAGCTCTTTATGGGATCAAAAGACTTAATAGATTGAGTTGAATTTCAGCCTCTACTTGCCCCTGCAGTTGGCCATTACATTCTTTTATTTTTATTTTTTTATGATGCTGGGGATGGAACGCAGGGCCTTTCCACTATGCTGTTACACATCCCTAGGCAATTTTTTTTTTGATTTTGAAGTGGCCTCACTATGTCCCGAAATTTCCCAGGCTGAGTTTGACCTTGAAGTCTTCCTGCCTCAGCCTCCCAGAGTGCTGGGATTATAGGACCGTGCCACCGTTCTAGGCAAGCATTCATTCTTGTAAATGACTACAGGTAGCATCTGAGCCCAGAAGATTCTTAAATTTGTATGCACACCAAGCATTGCCTCCATCATCAGAACAAGTATCTGTATATAGATATATTTAAATATATAACATTTATATTATACACATGTGGGTGATCATGATTAAAGGTTAATTTTATAATAGCTTTTGCTTTTTTAATGGTTATTTCTGTGGTGCCATTATATGTAGGTTTGTGAGTTTTTTATTTTTAAATGTGGAAGGACTTTCAAAAGTTGAGTAGAGTTCAACTTACTATGTTGCTCTTTGAAAGAGATAAAACAAACGATACCTGGGTTGTGTATTAGGACACTAGGAAAGAAAAGGAAAACATTTGGGTGGAAAAAGAAAGGTTGTGAGGAATGGGAAGGCTTCGATTGTGGATGGCGATGCCACTCATTTCCTACGGTGTTTTGATATGGTTAAAGTCTGATGTAGATTTTCTCGTGTGCCATCTTTGAGGCATGAGATACTTCTGCAGCTGCTGCAGCTGAAAGCTGTCAGCTGAGGCTTAGGCAGTCATGTTCAGCCAAACTAAGCCGCTTCCTCCAAAGTTGTAGTCCCTCTCTGGGGACAGCCACCTCCTAGGACTAGACTCAGAGGGTTATCGAAGTTTAAGCCACTTTGCTTTTAAGGTGGCAGAGTTCCACGTTATCTCAAATTTAGCTTGTGTTGCGCCTGATCACAGTACGATTTCTTCTGCCTAGCATGCTACCTTCAGCCCTCTCCCATGTTGTTTCTGAGAGTACCACACAAAAAATCTTGCATGCAAGGCCTAGGGGCATAGCTCAGAGGTTAGATTGCTTGCCTAGCATGCATAAGGCACTGGGTTCAATTCCCCATCACCATATAAATTGGGCGTGTTGGCTTACACTTGTCATCCCAGAATTCTGGAGGCTGAGGCAGGAGAATTGCTGTGTGTTCACGGCCATCCTGGGCGACCCTATTTAAAAGGAAAAAACCCCTTGCATCCAAATCTCTCCCCCCTGCCCCGTGTGTGTGTGTGTGTGTGTGTGTGTGTGTGTGTGTGTGTGTGTGTTATTGAGGATCAGACCCAGGACTTTTGCTTTGAGCTACACTTCTAGCCCCATTTTTACTTTTTGCCTGTGAGACACTCTTGTCAATTACTAAGTTATCCAGGCTCTGCTCAAATTTGTGATCCTCCTGCCTCTGCCTCCCAGAGTGCTGGGATTCTGGCTTTCATCATGGGGCCCAGATCAGTATGTTTCTTAAGGGATTCAGTCCAGTCCTGGGAAGGGCTCTCTGCCTACCTAGCATGGGTAGACAAGTTCTATCCCCAGCACTGAAAAAAAGAAAAGGGTCTAAATGAAAGTTTGAAGGTGGATTGCTTGCCAGGATGTTGGTAATGAAAACCTCATCACTGGTGGTAATGAAGTACTCAGTCTTTCATGGTTTAGATAGTTCCCCCAAACTTTACATGTTTATAAGGTGATTGAATCACAGGAGTGCTCTACTCACTAGGGGATTAATGATTTCATGTGCTGTTAGAAGGCAGGGACTGGTTAGAGGAATAGGTCCCAGGGGGGTGTGGCCTAGAAGAATATGTTCTTGTCCCCGCTCCTCCCTTCTCCCTCTTCTTCTGTCCCCCCGTGTGACCAGCTGTGTGTTCTGCCATGCCCTTTTCTGCCTTGGGCCAGCAGAACATGTTTTGAAGCTGAGCCAAAATAAATCTCTCCTTTTTAAGTTGCGGGCATTTGAGGCCAGCCTGGGCTGCATAGTGAGTTTAGGACTAAGCTGAAAAGGTATTAGCCATGGGAAAGTAACTAAGATAGAGGTTCTGGCATGTTGTGGCAACTTTTTGAGACAATATCTCAGTCTGTAGTCCAGGATGGTCCTGAACTCACTACGTAGCCCAGGCTAGCCTTGAACTCACAGCAATCCTCGTGCCTCAGCCTCCTGAGTGCTGGGATTACAGGACCCTGTGCTTTAACCACTGAGCTATGCTCCAATTTCTCTCTCTCTTTTTTGGTACCGTTGGGGTTCTCAAACCCAGGGCCTTCACACTGAGCTACATCCCTAATCTGGTTTTTATTTTATTTTATTTTATTTTATTTTATTTTATTTTATTTTATTTTTTGGAGACAGGGTCTCACTTTGTAGCCCAGGCTTGTCCTGAGCTCAGTATGGAACCCAAGCTGGCCTTGGACTCATAGCAATTCTTCTGTCTCAGCCTCCCAAGTGGAGTGCTGGGATTATAGGCGTGCACCACCACACCCAGTTTATGTGGTTCTCGGGAATCAAACTCGATTACTTAGCACTTGCTACACAAGCGCTTTAACCACTGAGCCATTCCTCCAGCCTTTATTTTTTATTTCATGACAAGTCTCACCAAGTTTCTAAGTTACCCAAGCTGAGCCTAAACTTTTCAGTTCTGCCTCAGCCTCCCGGAGGTTGGGATTTTAGGCCTGCACTATTGGGCCTGGCTATAGCAATTGTTGAAACTTTTACCAGTGGCAAACTGGAAATGGGATGCTGATGGGAGGGAATTCACCAGCAGATGCAATATACCAGAGGTTTTAGGAAGTAGTAGTTACAGGAAAAATGATTAACATGCAATATATACTTGTACTAGTTCCTCAAGGTAGATGTATTTATTGTGTGTCATAAAACATACACTGTTTTAGTTACTTTTTCATTGCCTGGACAGAATACCTGACATTCACAACTTAGGGAGGAAAGACTTATTTTAGCTCACAGTTTCAGAAGGTCTCAGTCCATTCACAGATGGGCAGCTGGGAAATGGTAGAATCACATGGCAGCTGGAGCAGGGAGCAGGGTCTGGACCCAGAGCCAGAGCTCCCAAGACAGAGATCCTCATAGTGTGGTGGAACAGAGACAAGTCTAGGAGCAAGAGCTTGACCAGGATACCCCCGTCCAGGTCAAGCCCCAAGCATCCACCCACCCCTTGCAGTCAGGCCCCACCTCCAGATGGTGCACAATATCTAGAGGTACATGAGGATTTTGGGGGACACTCCAGATCCAAACTACAACATGGACTAATAAAAGTAATAGTCGTGGGGGAAAAGTAGTAATGATGGGAGCTTTAGAATTAGCCATTCGAAGAAGGTGTCATTAAATTCATTAAAGACAATGAAGAAGGGTGAAGGTTGACTGTTCACCAATATATTGAAATAAGACCCAGTATGAGAGTCAAAGGACTTACAAAATGATTTGCATATCTTCCAGTCAGAAGGGAAAAGATCTGAACAGATTTTAAAACTCAGTTATATGAATAGCAGAGTTCCAAAGAAGGGTAAATTCTCAACCTCACCAAGTCTATGCCAAAGTCAAAGCCTCTGATTGGGAAAAACCTAGGATGCTGGGACATAAAATGGGTCCATCTAGGTTGATGCATGTAACAACCTTAAATTTCTAGATTCCCCTCAACACAACTTCTCTTCAAAAGTGGCCCACCCCTCTGCAGGGGCAGGACCCTAGGTGGGGTATAAGGCAAGGGCCCAGTCTTGGCAGAGATCAAGGCTGCAGTTGTTTCCTAGGAATGGGGCAAGACAACCAGTCACATGGATGGTAGAAGGTGGCCTGGAAGCCTTTGAGGACGAGGGAACTGCGTCCAAGCAACGTGGTTGAACATTGGAGCCCAGCTTGAGAGATTCACGGGTGGATGGAAGTGCAGTGGAGAGAGGGAAGCGGGCCTCAGGTATCAAGCTCAGGACATTGACTTTTATGTTGTCCTAGCAATGGGATGCTCCTGGAGTTTGGTTAGCTCGCCACTGGATGTCATTCTGTGGGCTGGAAGGACACCTGAACACAGGATGCGATTAGTGTCCTAGGGAATGTGTGACTCCCTTCTCATTTGTATACTTGGCCTTGTCCCTTGTATTTAGTACATACTAGCACATATGCAGAATGTGGTGAGAACCCTGCCACTTCACTTGGAATTAACAGGTGGCTCTTGCAGTCCACAGTCCAGGCACGAAGGAACCTCGAAAGATGCATAGGAGAGGTGGGAGAGGGCACCAGAATTGGGTGAGCCAGAGAATACAGGAACTTTCTGAATGTGAGACAGAGTAGGGAATCTCAAATACATACATTTAAATGCATAGTTATAGTATTACATATATGCGGTGACCTACTTCCTTTAGTACTTTCTAACTCAAATCTATATACATGAATTAAAACTCAGCTTTAGATAGTTAGAGGAATGGTATGTATAGTCATTAAAGCACTGCCCTTGCAAGCACAAGGCCCTGAGTTCGATTCTCAGCAGCACACAAAGCTGGGTGTGGTGGAACATGCCTGTAATCCCAGAAATCAGGATGCTGAGGTAGGTGGATTGTCTTGAGTCCAAGGCCAGCTTGGGCTACAGAGTGAGAACCTATCTCAAAAAAAAAGCACTTCAGTGTGAGTGCTGACTTTTTTCCTTCCTGACTGAAATTATCTGTGAAACATGCAAAAATTGCTGACTTAGGTAAATACTTTTTATTTAAAGAGGAATATCAAATGCTTTGAGTATTTATATTGATAGTTGATTTTCCTAACATCTACACAGTGTTTTTAAATATTTATGAGAAAGATTTCAACTCCTTCTTAGTGATTATTAATAACTCTGACTCCCTTTGGCCCTAGACTGGTTTTAAAAAGGTACCTAGGGCTGGAGGAGTAGCACAGAGGTTAGAGCCCTTGCCTGGCAAGCTCAAGGCCCTGCGTTCAGTTCCTTGCACCACATCAGCCAGGTGTGGTGGCACATGCCTTTAATATGAGCACTTGGGAGGCTGAGGCAAGAGGACTGCTGTGTGTTTGAGGCCAGCCCGGACTATGTAGTGAGTTCGGAACCAGCCTGGACTGCAGAGTGAGACCCTGTTTCAAAAATAAGTACTTAAATAAATAAAAAGGAAGTATACACTTCAGAGATACACTAATCTAAATGTACAGGTTAAAACTGGTTCAAGGAGCAAAGCTTTTCCAAAGGCCCGGATCCAGTGTAGCCACCTCAGTTACGCCTGAGGGTCTTCGATCGCGAGCTCTGGGTTGCTGGGAGGGCTGGCTAGGTAGAAAGGCCTCCGGCAGTGGTGGGTGAGGGGGTGCTGCAGCTAGTGCGAGGGTGCAGTGCTCTGCTTACTGAAGCTCATGCCCAGCTTCGGGCAAATCCCCTTAACCCACAGTTCCTTAGATTTTATCTTTTGTTTGTCTTTTTTGTAGTGCTAGGTATTGCATGCAGGGCCTGATGCATGTTAGGTAAGTGGCACCCTCAGACAAAGTGGAGATGACGCCTGACAGAGTCCTTTCCAAGGTGAAGTGTGCCGGACTGTGAGCACAGAACCTGGGTCGGCATGAACTTACTCTCCCATCTCCTGATGGAACCTTCTACCCTTCTCAGCAGGGATGGAAGCCTGGACTTGGGCCACACTCAAGGAATGAGAAGTTTCCTTAAGGCAGTTGCAGTTCTGCCAGCCACAATGAACCTGTTTGTGTGCTGGAAATAGTTCTGAAGTTTGTGTGTATAATGTTTATTGTTCCATAGATGAGAGAGAGGGGAGGGATGGAACAAACGCCATTATCTTGACGGGTTACTGTGGGGGAAAGAGTGGCTCCAATCTTCCATCTAGTGGACAGGAAAGGAAAAGCCAGGTTTAGCAAAATAATTGTTTTTTTTTTTTTTTTCCATCTGTATCTGTAATTTACCAAGAGTATTTTTTGATCAGTGTAATTTAAATTTTCTTTCAAGTTATTAATAGACCTGTTTAACTTTACAAAGAAAAAAACCTCAGTATTCTAACCCAGTATTCTAAATTTCCCAAGACATTCTTATAAACCATGAATCAGTCTTTCCTTTGTCTTTCCCCTCCCCCTTTTCTCTCATTCTTCTTTCTTCCTTTTTCTTTTTTTCCTTTGGTACTGTGTTTTGAACCCAGAGCTTTTGCACTTAGCCATATCCTTGTCCTTTCCATCCCTTTTTTATTTTTTATTTTGAGACAGGTCTCACTAAGTTGCCCAGGCTGGGTTCAAACTTGTGAGCCTCCAAGAATTTTGCGGTAGTAGATACACTGCTTAGCCTGGCTTAAACTATGAATTTCAAAGATTGTTTGCAGAGGGGAGAGAGAATGGGCTTGTGTTCTGATCGTCGGGACCTTTCTGGCCCACCTTTCCTACTGACACTGGCCGTCAATACCTAGCACTCTTCGTGTGTATTTTGACATACAGTCCAGAGCGCTGAGGGTGGTATCTTCCCTCAAGACACTGGATAAAATCAGTGAGAGAATAAACTCTTTCATTCACATTTACTTATTTAATTTTTTTTTTTTTTGAGGCAGGGTCTCACTCTGTAGTCCAGGCTGGTCTTGAACTCACTGTGTAGTCCAGGCTGGTCTCGAACTCACAGCAATCCTCTTGAGTGCAAGGATTATAGGGATGTGCTGTCGCACCCAGCTCATGTGGTGCTGGGAAATGGAACCTAGGGCTTTTGTGCTTGCTAGACAAGCACTTTAACTACTGTGCCATTCCTCCAGTTCCCCATTCATTTTAAAAAGATATACAAAACCTTAAAGCACTTTAACTACTGTGCCATTCCTCCAGTTCCCCATTCATTTTAAAAAGATGTACAAAACCTTAAAAATATTGTTGTAATCAAGATGAATATTTAAGGCCTGTGTGCCTGAATCCGTCTTTTGCTGCTGTATGTATATGTAGGTTTCTTATTTTGATTTTTAAGATCCTTTCCCTAATGCCCTGGAGGATATCCATTTTGTCTATGATGAAGAGTTGGGCAACTGGATCTAGAGCAATCAGTAAGAGCGGAGTGCCTGAAGCGCCTTGTGATGTACCGAGGCTCTTTGTAGCCTTGTTATTAGCTACAATATTAGCGGGCGCTATCTAGTGAGCTTCTGTGATGTGCCAGGCTCTGATCTTTTACAGTTTGCTAACCCCCACCAGTTCTCCAAAACAGACATTCTTGTCATAACTTTAGAAATAAAAATGGATGCTTGAGATCCTCCCTGGCAAGTTTGGTCAGTGCCCACGGCCTAGTGTGCATAATCATTGACTGCCGATCCTTTGTGCGTCACTTTCCTTTGCAAAATGAACATAATTTTCATCAAGGGATGTGCCCTCAGGGTGATGCTGTGGTCCGCGGCAGCCCCGACATTGGAGCGCTAAGGCTATGGGCCCTGGGGACACTGCCCGTCTGGATCACACAGGGATGAGGAGTGAGGATGTGGCTCTCTCCAGCCGACTGTCCCTCCCTTGACTGTCCCTCCCTTCCAGACCTTTCAGGAGAGCTAGCACTCTCCCATCCTTACTGTTTGCTCTTGGTAAAGGGGACACCAGGGCTGGGTAACCACCCCACAGAGGAGCTTCATGGGGTTTCCAGGAAGAGTCGCACCTGGAGGACAGAGATGGCCATGTTCCTGAGCCAGTTCCTCTTGCTTTTTCCCTTCCCTTAACTGCTTCCCAGAATGAGGACTTACATCAGTCCGACGGGAACCTCCCACATCAGGGGATTTCCTGAGGTCCTGTGCTGTTTGTACAGCCCTTGCCGCTTTGCTGCGGGGAGGGCCTGGTCCTTTCCTCTTCCCAGCACAGCTTGTGGGAGAGCTCTTAGCAGGATGCTGTGAGCTGCTACTTTATCCTGCATGCTCAGAAAGATGATTGTGTCCTCACAGCCAGCCTCTGGCTCCGTCTGGCCTGCTTGGAACCTGTCCTTCAGCTGCTCCTCTGCGAAGCCTGCCCTCCTCTCTGGTCCTGCCCGCCCCTGGAGGCCTGCCCCCAACCCTACTCTAGATTCTCACCTGAACAGAGACTCTCCCGAACTCTGATTCCTTTAACATCACAACTCCGCTGCCTCTCAGGTTGAGGTTGTCCTTGAGGTGGAAGTGCAGATGCTCCCTAACCTGGCTTGTGAGCAGAGGGGACAGAGATTGCTCTTAATTAGAGTGAGGGTGAACAGCCGGAGTGTAGTAACATCCAGCTGCAGAACTGGGCCAAGTAACTGTTGCTGTCTTACCTCAGTCTCCCCATCTGTAAACGGGGCTGCCTAACTGGGCTGTTATAAGGACTGAATTTCAGTGAACTCTTAGCATTGTACTGAGCACAAGGCAGTTCCTCCGTGTTCGGCAGTGGACGCTGTTCTCCACAGTCCAACACAATCCCATGATGTACCAGGGCAATAGAAGGGGACATCTGATTGGCTAATTCACCTGGTTACGGCAGAGAGAGGCAAGACACCTGCTTGTTCTTCAGGTTTTCCTACATAGGAGAGCTGGATGCTTGCCAGTGGCTGACAAGGAGATGGGAAGTGAACATTAGTTAGAAGAGAGAAAAAGAGGCGAGGAGGGAGGAAGTTGGGGAGAAGAGGAAGGAAGGAGGGAAGGCAAGGGGGTGTCAGGCATGAGGTGACAAAGGTCTTGGAGCAACAGGGATGTAGGACGGTGAATGTCATTCACGGGATTTCATTCTCAGTCGCAGCATTTCAGAGCTGGAGATGCAAGCAGGAGATCCCGGGGCTCCCCTCTCCCTCACAGAAGAGGCGATGCAGTGGAGGCGGGGGCCCAGGGGCAGAGGCTGGAGACGAAGAGGAGGAGTCCTGAGACAGACCCTGATTGCTGCCATCCTGAGAGTCCCCTGCACCTCACAGGGACCGAGACCCACCTCTTTTGCTTTTCAAGGCTGCTCCAGCCTTATCTCCACGGCACCCTGCGATGATGCACAAGTGCAGAAGATGCAGGAAAGGAGAGTATTCTTTTCTCCTGGCCTCATTCCTGGTTTCCCTTATTTCTGTTCACCAGCTGCTTTATCTCCTTCTCCCTTTCCTCCATTCCCTCTTACCTCTTCTCATGATTCTTCTCTATAAAGACCTGATCTAATCCAGTGGCTCTCCTCTGTCCCAGCCTTGCGCGGCCTTGCGTTGCTGGCTCATGGTTGGAGACTCCTGGTACTGGAGATTGGGCCCAGTGCTTTTGCACTAAGCAAGAGTTCCCTCCCCTTTTTCAGTTTTTGGTTTGGGACAGGGTGTCACCAAGTCACCAGATTGCACACCTGGGCTTGAACTTGCCATCCTCCTGCCTTTTCTGCCAGAGTTCTGGGATATGGTGTGCCTCGCGATGCTGGTCCAGTTACTGCTTACAGAGTTTGCTTGTAGTTAGTTTAGTTACTTGTAGTCATTTAATTTTGAGGGTTACATTTTGTGAGTTAAATAGCTTTAAAATACTTTGTTTACAATTATTTATTACTATACTTGATATCTGAATTATTATTCATAGTTTTGGCTGTAATTTTGAGTTTCTTAGTTTGTGTCTGTTTTTGTTCTGCTTGATTTTCGATTATTTTGAATTATTTTCAGCACTCTTTTTTAAGAATTGCAAAAGTTTATTGCTTTAAAATTGCCTTTATTACAAATTTAAAATCTGGAGGGCCCTTTATCCCACACTAAGTAAAGATTTGTATTTATTTATTTATTTATTTATTTATTTATTTATTTACTTATTTGAGACAGAGTCTTGCTCTGTAGCTCAGGCTGGTCCTGAACTCACTGGTGTAGCCCAGGCTGGCCTTGGACTCAGGACAATCCACCTTTCTCAGTCTCCCAAGTGCTGGGATTACAGGTGTTCACCACCATGCCCAGCTTTATGTTGTAGTGGGGAGTTGAACTCAGGACCTTGCACTTGCAAGACAAACACGTTAACCACCGTGTCATTCCTCCAGCCCCATGATTTGTTTTTAATTATTGCAGCAGTTTTAATTTTTTAAAATATTTATTCGCCATTTTAATTATTTAGCTTTTAGGTCTTTATTGTTAAAGTTATGTTCAGACTTTTAAATTGTTTTGAATTTATTATTTTCAGAAATTGCTAGTTTTCCAGCCAATCTAGCTTTTGAGTTGTCTTTCAAATTATACATTATCTGAGTTTTTTACTTAAAAATTTTCAAATTATTTTTGTTTAGTTTCATTGTGTACTTGTTTTCAGAATTGTTTAGTTTTGAATTCCAGCCATTCCTCAGCATCTATAGAGGGCTGGCTCCAGAACCCCTGAGGATACCAAAATCTTTGAATGCTTGTGTCCTTTATATAAAATAGCACAGTGTTTACATGTATCCTGTACATATCCTCCTCATGTACCTAAAATTATTTCTAGATTATGTATAACACTTTGTACAATGTAAATGCTATGGAAGTAGTTGCTGTACTGGAATGTTTAGAGAATAATGTCAAGGAACATGTTTAGAACAGATATAATCTAATTTTTTTTTTTGCTATCTGTTGTTGATTGACATTTCAAATGCAGAATTGAATAAAGATGTGGATGGGGGGCAACTGCATTGTCAGTCAGGGCTCAGTCACTGATGGGTTAGTGTAGCACATATTTTAAAATAAAAATTGTTACCAGGTAGTGGAGAATTGAGTGGGCCAAAAAGTAGTATTGAGAGTGTCATGCAGATTTCAATGATAATTAACAGCTGAGTTATCTCCAGGTGGAGAAGGAGAAGGAGACTGGGGAACAGGTTGTACTCCGGCACAGGGCACAGAGGAACAATGTGTGGCCACTGGGCCACAGAGCTCAGAAAGGCTCTGACATTTGGGCCAACCCTGGAGTTCTTCGCTGCAGGGTGGGAAGCAGCCTCTGTGCTGTGCTCTTTCTGCCCTTATTGTTCCTACCACAGTGACATTTCTGGATATTGTCACTCTGACTTGAATTTTTCTTTCTCCCAGTCACGTTTTCACTTTTGCGTTGGCTGTGAGTCCCTCCCTCCTTTGCTTTTTCATCCATGTTTCTTACACATCTGTAGGGAAGAATGAAGGTTCAGACCAGCCAGTCGTGAAGTGAAGGTCATGTCCCCTGCAGGAGAGGTGGGAGGGGGAGGCTGGGGAGTAGGTGCAGAGGAGACCTGCGATCGGGGTCTGTTAGAGGTGATGGGCCCTGGCCCTAACCACTCATGACCTCCTTCATTGGCAGTCAGCACTGGCTGAAAGGCTGTTGGGTTGCTGTTCCTAAAAGGGGAGCCTGATTTAGACCCAACCAAAGCGTGGAAATTAGGCTTTCTAATGTCGTACAGAGCTCTTTGCTTTTGGGATGGGAATAGTGTCTTAATACAAGAGACCCAAGAGACATTATTGCTCTTTCTGTTCTGAGAAGACACAGGAAGAAGGTGCTACCTATGAGCCAGAAATCTTCATCTTGGACTTCTGAGGCTTCAGAACTATAATATATTCCTGTTGTTTGCAAGCTACTCTATTTATAGTGTTTTGTTATAGTATCCCAAATAATCAGAGAACAGCCCTCTTTGATTATTATCTTGTCAATCACAATATATCCCTTTTCTGTGAAAATATGGTAGAACTGCAGGCAGTTTTGCATCTAGCTGAGCAGAAGAATCTTCAGGAGTCTGTCTTTAGAAATACTATTTAGATCTTTTTAATACACATCTGACTATTGGATTGCCAGCCACTTACTGTACAAACACAGCCCACAGCACTCTCAGCCCTCTGGACCTGAGCCCTTTCCTGAATCTATGAAACTATCTAGATTTGGTGATGGCAGGAGGCAAAGTGGCCAGACCTCTCAGGAAGAGTCTCTCTGTGGACCACTCCTCGTGGATAGGTGACCAGACTAACCTTTTCATACCAGTCATTGCTGGATGTTCGTGGGGTGCTGCCCTTGCCCCTTGATGCGCTGGCACACATCCACTATTCCACTTTGACTTTGGAGACACTGTGTTCTCTTCTTTAGGGCCTTGCCCACATCAGTCACCCAGCAAATAGATGTCGATTGGATTGCGGTTGTGGTCCTTCTTATTCTTTTGCAGTTCTGGGCATTGAACTCAGAGCCTGCATGCTGGTCAAGTCACCACTGAGCTATGTCCCTAGAGCATAGCACATTCTTTAAGCCCTCTGAAAATATGAAAAAAAAATAAAGTGAGACTTGCTTATGGGAAAAACTTTCATCTTCTTTTCATTAGATAAGAAAGAACACAGAAAAATGAGCCAAAAGTCTCCTGATACTTTTAGAAGAAGTGTTCACACGCTTCGTGGTTTTATGTTGTCTTTTGTTCCCTAGAGGAACTCAGAAAATGGGATGAAGTGGTCGGTCGAAAGGAAGCCCTGCTTCTGTGCAGCTTGGCCTTGACATACATGGTAAACACTAGCTGTGCACTATGTGATATTTAAAGAAAAGAGAAATTATCCAAATCAGCATTTTCTGAGTGATTTTCCGAACCAAAGAAAGAACACAAGAGATCAGCAATTTTCTCCTTTAAGTTGTTCTGTAGGAAAAAAAAATTCAAAAGGACAATAACAACGATGATAAGACTATCCGGGTGTGGGAAATCCTATAGGAAAGAAATATGTGCGCACACACACACACACACACAGAGACACCACCACCACCCCCACCTCCCTGCCCCTTTTCTTTTTTTCTGTAGAGAATGAACCCAGATCCTCTTCTGGTAGTTAAGTGCTCTGTCATTAAGCTAGCTGTAACACAAGCCCCATCTGTTTTTTGATTTTTAGTTTTAACCTCATTAATACCCAGAGTCTTTGATGCCAGAACTCTTTCCTTTCTGGAGACCCATATGCCATTTGTATTAGCAAGCTGCTGTAACAAAAAGCCAATCTTACAATAACTTAGATAATACTATTTCTATTTCATGTGATACGATAGGTAGATAGAACAATTATTACACAATTATTCGCAATTCCCAGCCTTCTTCACCTGGGTTCTTCACCATTGCCTGGAATATTGTCTGTATCGTTATGGTCACAGCTAGGACACAAGTAGAAACAGTTAAAGGATTCCATGGACAATCCAGAAGGGCCACACACCCCTCACACTCCATTGGTGTCTGGGATGTAATCCAGCTTGAAGGTCCTTGGCTTGATCCACAGTGCTACACGAAAGCAAGCGACAAGCACACAAGCAAGACGCTGTAATGTCTTCTCAAGACACAAAAATCCAGAAGCCGAAAGAAGAACGTTAGTAAGTTAAGCCGCCTTGAAAAAAAAAATTCATGTAATACATTTTAAAGCAAAAATACAAATAAAATTTCCATTGATACAACAAATAATTTATTTGATAAAGAAAGGCTTTTAAAAGCAAGTAAATATAATTCAGTGGGAAAGAAATGGAGTTAGCAGGAAAATAAGTAACAATTTTAAAAATGTGTGAGAAGAAGCTCACACATAATTTAAAAAATACAAATTGCAGGGAGATACTTCTTTTTTTGGTAGTATTAAGAACTAAACATAGGGCCCTTTCTACCCACCCTTTTTTATTTATTTTGAGACAGGATCTCTGTTTCCCAATCTGACTTGGAACTTGTGATCATCCGGTTTTAGCCTAAGACAGTATTTTTGAAATGCTTCATATTGATGAGGGTAAAGGGAAACAGGTCCCATTTTGAGAGGAATGCAAGTCACATTGTGGTCTTCAATTTATTATGGCTATAAAAATTAAAGTGTGTGTATAACATGTATGCATTTCTACTTCTAGAAATTCATTTTATTGACCCATGTAAATGAGCAAATATATATGCTCAAGAGTGTGATTGCTATTTAATTTTGAAAGAAACTGCCAGGATGTCTCTCAAAGTGGCTGTCATGCTTTGCATCCTCACTAGTGAGTTATGAGTGGTCCATTTTTATGAGTTCTCAATCAAATTAATATCCCTACTATTTTCAACTTAGCAATCTTTGTATAGTTTATTTCGCTCATATTTCCCTGGGTTTTGGCAGTGGTATAATGACACGTTGTCTGCCATTATAATATTTCTCACTGTGTTTTTTATTTTAGCCATTTAGCATGCAGTGGTATCTCTTTATGGCTTAACTTGCATTTCTCTGATGGCTAATAATGAACATTTTTTCTTGTGCCATTTGTATGTCCCATTCAGTGAGGTATTTGTTTATGTTCTTTGCCTGTTTTCTAATTGGATTTTGTTTTCTTTTTTTCTTTTTTCTTTTTTTCTTTTTTATCTTTTTGAGTCAGAGTCTTGCTTTGGAGTCCAAGCTAGTCCTGAACTCATTATGTAGCCAGGCTAGCCTCAAACACATGGCAATCCTCCTACCTCAGCCTACTGAGTGCCGGGATTATAGGCATGTGCCTCCTTACCCAGCACATGGGGAAACATACTCAGGGCCTTGCGCTTGCTAGGCAAGCACTCTCATCATTAAGCTATTCCCTTAGCCCCACTAACAGGATTTTAAAAACTCTTTAGTTTTGAGAGTTCTTGTATACACTCTGGATGCAAATTCTTTGCCATCTAGTATGATTTGCAAATATTTCTTCTCAGTGCATAGACTGCCTTTTCGTCCTCTTAGTAAGGCCTTTAACAGCCACAGTGTTAATTTTTGATAAAATCTCACTTAATAATTTTTCTTCAATGTATCATGCTGTTGGTTCTGCTTCTAGCCCTAGCTCCCGGTCTTGGTTTCATATAGTTGCCCTCACAAATCACAAACTAGGAGATAAAAACCAGAAATGTATTTTCACTTCGTACTGTGGGTGTCATAGATTCATTATTCTTATATATGCTAATTCCCATCACATCTCTCTAAATATAATAATTACAGATTTTTTTGGTTCTCTTTTATTAGACTTGCTTTCTTGGATGTAAATTACTCTCTTTATTAATGTTGTGGCCTACAGAAGTTTGTGTCTGTAGGTACTTAACCCTACATCACCTTTTCATATTTGCTTTATTTTCCTGGAGCTGAGCACCTAAAATGATGTATTGTAGGTGACTTTGCCACATGCACTCCAGTTGAATTCTGGGCATGGAAAACTGAAACGTGGAGGAAAGAAGGAGCTATTCAACTCCAGGCCATGTCCCTGGCAGCGGGGGTAGGGGAGCTAATTTTAGGACAAGCAGTGAGTAGGGGCTCGAAGGCCTCGTGTGCCACTACCTGATCTCAGTGATCTCTCTATACCATCTCTTTCCCAGCAAAGCCATTGTAACATATTCTTTGACCAATAAATTAGTTTACTATCAAGAGTAGTCCAAGGACCCAGGCTTTTTTAAAGGTATGAATCTGGGGTCGCTTTACTGAGGTAGCTGGGCTTGAATCTCTAATGGCCACCCGACCACTGGAAGCAGGTTCCAGTTAATTCAGACAGCATGGTGGTGACATGGTCATCACATACAGGTGTCTTGGAGGAAGCGCGTCTATAGCCATGTCTTTGTAAGAGACAAAGGCTCTCCACCTTCACCCCTGGCGCCACTCCCAAGTTCCAGGGATCAAACCTTCGTGCATGCTAGGCAAGTGCCTACATTTGCATTATATTTCCAGCCCCCAGAAAAAGGCATTTTTTCTTTCTTGCCATTTTTGGGTATTTGGTGGATGGAGAGGAATCCTGCAGGGCAGCCTTGCTCGGTAGCCTGCCCCATTCTTCAATATTACTTTTCAAGATAGGGCTGTTGAACTTAGTTATTTCAGTGAAGATTTAAAAAAATCATACCTTTAAAAAATGCTCAAGCAAAAAAGATGCTTGGCAAAACATAGCCATACTTGGGAGAAGCTGAGTCACCTGGCCCATTATTTTAATCTCTCAATTTTTCGTGACACGAGGGTTCAGCTGTAGCCATGAATCTCTGGAGGAAACTCACATTTAAGTGCTTATTTCATCCTAGACTGTAACACTTCTGTCCTGGGAAAATGACTTGCCTCAAGGCGTTCCTGATTGAATGTTTTGCAGTTACAGTCTCTTAACCAGCAGCCACAGAATTGCTCTTTCCACATGATGGCCTTTGTGGCAGCTGACAGATTTCCCTGAGGCCTCACAAAATGATGGGGTTTCACAATGTCACTGGCTGACAGCCAGATCTAGCCCTGTCTTGGTGTGACTTTTGGGGCTAAAGTTACTCCACCCCGTGAAATAGTCAAGGCTTGCTGAAACCAGCTGCATTCCCATAAGGGGAGAGGAAAACACATTTTGTGCCAACCCAAAGCTACCCTGAAGCACGTACATGAATCTTTGGGGGTTCAGGGTCCACCAGGAATAGTGGAGGACATGAGATATTAGGCAACACATGGATTTTGTAGTTGGATGGATAAACATTCAGTTCTTGGAACTATGCCTCAAACAAGTTATTCACTGTCATTGAACTGTGGGTTCTTATTTGTAAAATGGGAAATAATCATCTCTAACTCCATGGGAGGAGAAGCGTGATCACTCACTGATTCCATATTATTTTTATTTATCTTGTATCAAGCCCTTTTATAGGTGTTAGGGGCTTGACCCTTGAATAAGCAAAGCTCCTGCTGTCATGAAGTTTATGTTCTAATAAGGAGCAAGTGATAATAACAACAAGAAGGAAAATGTTAACAATAAAAGTAAAACAGTGATGTAATTGCGAGTTGCTGTAGTTTCTCTTTGGTGTAATTTTCTGCTAAACTACACTCAGCCTCATTTACATGGCCCCTGCTTAAGCCAGTGACCCTTGGAGGGAGCCTGTGATTCATATCTTCCTGGCCTAATGTGACTTTTCTAAAAAATATTTGCATATTAGCATTAGGCCTAGGTTTTAGATTAGATTTTTCCTTCCCTTATTGGTGGACTTTACTATTGGACTCTTGGGCTCTTTGGGGACAGTAGGGGGTGGTAGCTGGTGGCAAGGAGACATGTGCCTAGCCTCTGCCTGAGAGCTTTCTGTTTTGTATGTCTTGTTGAAATTGTTGCTGGTACCCAAAACCCTTGCTGGGGCCTCTGAAATTTGTGACCTCTAAGAGCTGATTCTGATTCTGGCTTTAAAATTAAAACATGGGTTTGCCAAGAGAACCCAGGGTGCTCTATGATGTTACCTCAAGCCTAGGGACATGTAGGTAGATGGCAGCTCCCAGTCTGTCAGATTGCTCCCGACCCAGAGCTGGGTTCTCCAATAGGCAAATTCAACACATGCTGAAGGTTTTGGAAAAATGGGAGTACACACACACACACACACACACACACACACACACACACACACACACACAGAGTTAATTTCTGAAACTTTATCCTGGGACTTGGAACGAGAAAATCTGAAATGATAGTGTTCCAATATCAGACTTCTTGGTAAAATTTTTGGTGTCTTGGATTTGAATTAAAATAAAGGCAATATGATTTTAGAATTCATGATTCTAAATGTGGCCTAGGTCCCACATTGCTCCAGGGATTTCCCCACACCTAAGCTCTCAGAATTCATAATTAAGGCCTTTAGCTCTTTCCTAAATCTGAGGTCCAGGCCAGAGAACAGAGGATGTATTCTATTTCCTACCCCGGAGTAGCTCTTCCAGGCAGTTTTTTTCTCCTGAGATGCTTGATTTTTAACCCCATAATCTCATATTTCATCCTACTCGTCAGTATTCCTGACTTACTAGGGCAAATCTATGGGAGAAAGAGGTTTCTTGGGCCACACAGCAGTCAATTTTACTTAATGAACTTTCTCCTCAGATGTACCTGGGGACAAATATCTGGTTGTCCTGTTGCAGTCTTTACCCTTGCCCCATCTTCTGTTGCTGTGGTAAAAGAAAAAAAAGAAGAAGAAGAAGAAGAGAGACCAGGGTCTGGGAACATGAGTGTTGACTGAAGCTCCACTTGGCCTCCCCAGACCCTGTTGGTTGTACCAGGTTCCCTGGGGTGGAGACCCGGGGCAGCTGCCAGGGGAAGGATGTCTGCCCATTGGTCTCTGGCCCTTGCTAGGCTGGCCAATGGGAAAGGCCAACTGTGAGGTGGTGTCGCCCTGCTCCTGTGAGGACCAGGCTGCTGAGGCTGGTTCTCTCTTCTCTTCCATCCTGACTGCAGCTGGTGGGTCTGATTCCATAACAAAGGGTAAGATTGTTTTCAAGGTCCAGGTTGGGTGAGGGTGGCTTGCAGCCCTGGTTGGGATGTGCCTAGGCTTTCCAGTCTGCAGCAGTGTTGGCGGGTAGATACGGTCAAAAACCTTAGGTGAAGGCAGAGAGACGTGGAACATCTTTCTCAACTCTCCAGAGCTCCAAGGGAGAAAGAATTATTCATTCTGATACTATGATGGGTTCATCTTAAATTTTGCCCAGATTACTTTGGTGGGAGGATACCTGCACAGGAATTGTACAAAGGGGATGAAGTCGAAGTAGATCAGTAGAAAAGAGGTAAGTTGCTTCTCAGCTTGACCAGGTAGGGCAAAGGAAAGGGTATAAAGGAGGTGAAGTCTGGTCTCAGACTTGAGCTGAGATGCAGTGCTACCCATTGAGTAAGTGTATATTGAGAAGAAGCTGTGGGCCAGGCGCTGGGTCAGGCGTGGGAGATACAAATATGAACATGACATTGTATGTTTGAGGATGAATGCAGGGACAGGGATACTTTTACAGAGTGATTAGAGTTCAAACGAGAGAAGACCCTACCATATAATGGGGAACTTATGCACAATAATATTTTTGAGACATTTTCTGACAGAGGCCCTGGGGATCTGCTTGGCATTTGCCAAGTCTGGGACTCACTTGCTCCAGTGAAGCTTCTGGGTGATTTCCAGTTGTAGAAGTAGAGATCAGAGTGGGAGGGATTTTAGCAGTCAGGGAAGCCTCTCCAGTGTGGGGAGATAATATCCTTAGTCTTTCGTGTGTTTTCATGTGTTGGAAATTTTTTTTTTTTTGAGACAGGGTCTCGCTCTGTATTCCAGGCTGCTGGTCCTGAACTAACTATGGAGCCCAGGCTGGCCTTGGACTCATTGGTCTTCCTGTCTCAGCCTCCCAAGTGCTGGCATTACAGGTGTGCACCAGCACACTCATCCTATGTGGCGCTGGGAAATCAAACTTGGGTACTTAGCACTTGCTGGGCAAGTGCTTTAACTGTTAAACATTGCTCTAGCCCAGAGTTCTGTTTTTTGAATCACCTCACAAGATGTACAGCCATGTCACTCCTAGGGCCCATGTTAGGCATAAGGCCTGTCCTTTCTGCCTAGGATGGGGAGCATGGGGCTAGAAGAATATGCCCAAATGAGCAGGATGGGGCAAATCACAACAATAGAAAGTGAGCCTTTGTTAGTGGTCACCAGTCCTTATGTGCAGAGACGTCTTATGAAGACACAGAACTTGCTCCTTGTCCTTTTTAAGGTGGTGGTGGAAACAAACTTACTACTTCTCTTTCTTCTTCTTCTTCTTCTTCTTCTTCTTCTTCTTCTTCTTCTTCTTCTTCTTCTTCTTCTTCTTCTTTTTAAGACAGGGTCTTCCTCTGTAGCCCAAGCTAGCCTTGAACTCAGGACAATCTGCCTGCCTCTGCTTCCCGAGTGCTGGGATAATAGGTCTGCACCACCACGCCCAGCTTTATGTGGTGCTGGGGAATAGAACTCAGAGCCTTGTGCTCACAAGGCAAGCGCTTTAACTGCTGTGCCATTCCTCCAGCCCCTCCACTTCTTGTCAAGCCTGTGGACTCAGGCATTTGGCTGAAGTCAGAACATAAAATCAGAATTTTTCAATCAGGAATTCTTTCTTATTAAAAGAGACTCACCTTGAAAATACAGTGAAAGGATAAAATTCACCAGCTCCTGGAGAGTACACATACGTGTGTGTGTGTGCATGTTTGTGTGTGTGTGTGTGTTGTATATATGTGTGTGTTGAACGCGGGAACCCTGACTGCTCTCCAAGGCTGAGTTAAAGCTTTCAAACAGCCCACCTACAAGTCAGGCAAAGCTGAGTTGATTTCTGGCTCTGCCGTTTATCATTAAGTTTTATCATGTCATGTTGCTAAGTCTACCATTGGTTCTCTAGAAATGGCAACTTCGTATCATTTATCCCAGTGGACTTTAAGCCAGTATCGCTCCCTCTTCACATCTCTGGTTCTCCTCTGCAGTAGAGTCAAAAGAAAAGTGAAATAAGGATTGAAAGTGCTTTACACAAATTTTACTCCTAGGAATGGTCACTGATTTTAAAGTGGCCTCGTGTTCCTCATGTCCCATGGGCCCATGCAGCCGATTAGAAAGCTGAGCCCAAGGAGCTCTGTCCAGTTACTGTAGAGGCAGTGCTGGAAAACTCATGGCTTGGCATTCAGAACAGGATCCTCTCAGGGGTCGTGTTCTTAATCTTTCAGTTTCCTCATGGAAAAAAGGGTCTCCTGGAAGAGTGTGGTCTTCCTTCTTGGAGTTTTTGAAAAAGTGAAAATGCTTCTTGCATGGGAGCTGGCTTCTACGAAGGCCTAATGAGTGCTTACCTCTCCCTTCTCCCCAGCTTTCCTGTTTGTACAAGCAGGGCATAGGTGATTTCTGGAGTCCTTTTGTTGACTTCCTTGCCTTCCTGCTGCAGGAACTGGCACCAAGTTGGGTGATCTCTTGCCCTCACACATTTTGTCTCCTGGCAGTCCCCAAGGGGACCTTATTCTTGTATTTCACAAGATTCTGCAATTGTTACTAAAATTCTACCAGATGATGGTAGAATTTCTCACACATTTTAGGATGAGAGAATATAGCATGGCTGCTTAGTATCACAGGAACATTGTGGTCATATTCTTGTTTATTTTATTTTACTTTGTCTTATTTTCCTGAGACAGAGTCTTTCTCTGCAGTCCAGGCTGGTCCCGAACTCACTATGTATTCCAGGCTGGCCTTGCACTCGCAGCAATCCTCCTGCCTCAGCCTCCCAAGTGTTGGGATTACAGGTGTGCAGCACCACACCAGGCTCATTTTTTAAAAAGTGGTGCTAGGGGATTGAACCCAGGCCTTGTACACACAAGGCAAGAGCTCTGACCTCTGAGCTACACCCTCAGCTCCCTTGTATAATTTAATTTTTAATTTAAAATTTTGAGGGTCTGGAGAAATGGCTCAGTGGTTAAAGAGCTCATTTAGCAAGTGCTTAGGCAAGCACTAAGTACCTAAGTTCAGTTGCCCAGCACCGCAAAAGCCAGGCTTGGTGGTGCATGCCTGTAATCCCATCACTTGGGAGGCTAACGCAGGAGTATTACTGTGAATCCAAAGCCAGTCTGGGCTCCCTAGTGAGTTCAGGAACAGCTCTGAGTGACAGAGTGAGACCTGGTCTCAACACAACAACAAAACCCAAAAAAATTTCCTTGGGACAGAGTCACTGCAATCCTCCTTCAGCTTCCTGAGTGCTGTGATTACAGACATGTGCCACCATGCCTGGCTTATGTGGTGCTCGGGAGTTGAACCTAAAGCTTTGCACTTGCTAGGCAAGTATTTTAACCACTGTGCTATTCCTCCAGACTCCTCTTGTATAATTTTATTTTATTTTTTGAGACAGGGTCTTGCTCTGCAGCCCAGGCTGGTCCTGAACTCACTGTGGAACCCAGGTTGGCCTGGACTCATGGCAGTCCTCCTGCCTCAGGCTCCCTTGTATAATTTTAAAAGGGAGCAAACTCACAGCTGCACAGGGATTGCCTGGAAGGCCGATGCAGGGGAAAGCCAGTGAGGTGATTGGGATTTCAAACTGCCCTCCACCCTCTTTCACGTGTTATTCTGGGGTGGAAATTACTGAATTTCTCTAATCCTTGGATTTCTCTTGTGGCTCTTGAGTCCAACCACCTGGCCCTTTGTGGATGAAGAGATCAAAAGGGTAGTAGAGACACACAGTGGTCCAGAGCAGGTGGTCCTTAAGCACGTGATGGCTTCTGTTCTTTTGCGGATATGTAGAGCACTTCTCTAGCTTATAAAAACCCCTCGAACTTTCCACCAACCGCTTCTCACAAGAATGTGAACTCACAGGTAAGAATTAATATCCTGCATTTGTAGGAAAAGAGCCAGAAGTTGAGAGAGGTGACAGGTGAGTCACCCAGAGCGAGGTGGAGCCTAGCGGAGAAGCTTCCACAGCTGCGGGTCTTCTGCTGTCTCCTCTCCTCCCTCTCTCCCCTGCCCACGGGGAGGGGTGTATAAGACAGCGAGCGTGACAGGGATGCTTTTCTCCTGTCTGTTGGAAGAATCTGCTTCGGGTCCTGAAAGCGCAGAGTTTGACTTCTAGCTCCTCTGGGTTTAGCTCGGGATCTTGGAAAAGCCACTTAACTTCTCTGATGTCCCCTTTCCTTACCCCTGACACAAATACCGTTATTGCTAACATTTATGGAGCATTCACACGTACCAGACAACGTTCTGAGCATTACGTCATTTAACCCTCCAACAAACATGTAAGATCGAAAACATGCTACAAGAACCTATTGTTTATGCTTAAGCCTGAATATTGAAGAGCTTTGCTTCCTTCTGAACCCTTATTGCCTCTCAAAACAGCAGTGAGACTTGAATGAGATATTAAGTGGCTTTACAGATAACAAAGATGAGGCGGTTTCAAGAGACCTTAAAATCTAGCTTCACAGCCCACGTACAGTTTTTCTTGTAGATACAAATCTATTGTTACGTATAGCCCTCTGATTCATTTGAGAATGTTTCCTCGTGAGAAATAGAAGTCTTTAAAAATGAAAGTGTAGCAGTTGCTTTGTCTAAACAAGGACGCAGATGGTTTTGAAGTCAGTTGTTTTTGAAAATTAGTCACCTCTGCACAGACCTTCTGTTATTACCAGTTCCTGATTTTCCCTCTGGAACTGGGTTGGAATGTGTCCGTCTTTACCCATCAAAATCTGCTCTTAGCATCAGGAGCTTCCTAGGGTGATGCCCTGCTCACCCTTGTCTCCTGTGCTTAGCCCCTCCACCTTATGCCTCCCCTGGGAGTCCAGACTGATTGCACCCATTGGTGCAGAAAGCCATCCCTAACACTAGGGGCTGTTGTTGCAGTGTTGGGGTCAGAACGGGCTCCCTTGGGTTAGGAGAGTAGGATCTCAATTTTTAATAGAAGGGGAAGAAGAACCAGAGACCGGTAGGTAGGGACCTTTGTCTTTCCTTGTCTGCCGGCATTTGGAGGGAGTGAACTCCCGTCACCCTTTGCCCTCGGGACCCTCCTCAGGTGCCTCTGGGGTCGGGTCCACCCATTCTGCATCCTCTCCTGCCTCCCTGTGGAGAACAGTGTAGCCACCCAGCTGGTTTCCTTCCTTCCTTCCTTTCTTCCTTTGTCTCTCTCTCTCTCTCTCTCTCTCTCTCTCTCTCTCTCTCTCTCTCTCTCTCTCTCTCTCTCTCTCTCTCTCTCTCTCTCTCTCTCAGACAGGGTCTCACTCTGTAGCCCTATTCCTGAAGAAAACAAGCCTGGAGTCAACATTCCCAGAAGTTATATTGCTGAAGTTCTAAGGAGAAAGGGCAGAGGTAACAAACAATGGGAAAGTTTAAAGATACATGAATTCTGAAAAGACCCAGAATAAACATTCTCCCTAAATTAAAAAAAAAGCATTTCCAGTCTCACCTTGTCGGTATCTCATCTGACTCACCTGTTCTTATCTGAGGACTTGCCTACGCTGCCTGTTTTTATTTCCAGCAGCTACTGCGAATTCGCCCCTAACCCTCCAAATCCAGGAGAGGGCGACAGAGGTACACACAAAATCAAAGCGAGCCTGGGGCCGAGTCCCCTGATGCCCAGAGAGCAGTGCCTGTGGCAGACGTCATTGTTCCTTTCTTCTACCTGCCAGTTTCATTCTCAAATCTTACCTTACTTATAAGACTATTCTAGAACTTGGTATTTCATAAATAATGCATAAAGCCAATAGAAAGAAAAGATCAATGCAAGATGTTTAAACAGCTAATCTTCAAACAAGGAACAATCCTTTGAGCTCCTTAGGTCCTGGACTACATTAAAACAAACAAGCCAAGGACACCTCAGAGATGGAATAAGGCAAAACATTTAAATATATCACATAACAGAAAAAATAGAATATTCACCAAGTCCTACTTCGTAGTGAGGACTGCTTACCAGTTAGAAGTACAGAAAAATACCAGCAGAGTCGGCTACATAAAGACTAGAAATTCTCTTTATCTAAAAATCAGGGTGAGGAAAAGGTGATCTATACGCTAGAGAACACACTCAGGATATGTCTGACAAAGTGCTGATTCAGAGAGCTCCCACAGCTTCCTCATGATGTTCTTCATAAATCTGGTGACAGTTCTCCTAGAAATACCAAGAATAAGGGAATTAAATTTGAGAATTGAAAGTGCAACTTTTAATGACTGAAGGAAGCCAGTGATAGCTAACAGTGAGGTTATTCTTTTGCTCACTAAAATAGCAGCAGCAACAAAAATGCTTCTATGATAATACTACAGATACAGCTGTTGAGGGTACTGCAGACAGACCCTGTCACACGCACACTAGCATCAACAGGACAGACTTGTAACATAGGTCGTATGGAACACATATCATGACACTTCAAAATGTTCATACCCCTTGGTTTAATAACAGCTTATTTCAGGGAACATATAATAGTGGAATAATCTTTTTTAAAAAGTGATATACTTAGAGATGTTTAAATATTTAAAAATCAATATGTAAAATAATTTGTTACAAATGATAAAATAATAGCTTAAAAAATAAGGTAACAGTCCAACAAAACAGAAATGGCTGCATATATTTTGACTGGACTGTCTCACAGACATTTCAGGTGGTGATTATAAAAAAACTAGAAAGTAATACAAAAGAAAACATTTTTACATGAAGGACTTCTCGTGTTTAAAAACAAATAAATTCTTAGGAGTAAGGATTACTTTTTTTCTGCTCTGGTCTCCGAAGAACTTATATAACTATCACACACACACACACACACACACACACTGATTTTTTTATTTTTTGGCAGGGTCTCACTCTGTAGTCTAGTCTGGTCCTAAACTGACTATGCAGCTCAGGCCGGCCTTGAAGTCATGGCAATCCTCCTGCTTTGGCTTCTTGAGTGCTGGGACTGCAGGTGTGTGCCACCACGATCGATTTATGTGGAGCTAGAGGATCAAATCCAGGGCCTTATATTTGCTAGGCAAGTGTTTTAACCACTGAGATAAGTCTCCAGCCCCAGAAGATGAATTTGTTATGCCACATAGAGTCCCCAAGTAATGGGCAGAGGTGCCATGTCTGTCTTTGGGGATAAGATTTCTATTCAGAATCTTTTGTGGATCTGTGCTAGAGGAGTAGATTTGTCCTGGAAATATATTTAATTCTGGAGCCTCCGTGTAATCAAGACTAGACAGCAATCTGACAAAAGACAGTGAGTTTTTAGAGTAATGTACACAGAGCATGTTCTGTTTAGAATCCAATTCTTGTAGTTACCCACCTTCCTACAGAGGCTCTCAGTGATGCCTCTGGTCCAAGATCCAAGGGTCTACTTCCATCTCTGTGGTACTTTCTCCCAACCTCTTGTTGAAGAAATATGAAGAGATTAAATGCCCATGATTCAATGTGAGGACGTCAGAATATCTTAAGATCAGAGGCAGAATCTGGAAGGGGACCAGAGGCCTTCTGCCTATGTCTGGTCCCTTTCTAGGAGATACTATGCATGGATGACCCTGAGAGATGGACTCTGTTGAACACCCATGCCACTTGAGCTCTTTCTTAGGGCTCCCAGAATATATTTTTCCCTATGTTCCAGGCTCCTTCCTCCCTCCCCTCTTCTATTCCTCCTTTTTCTCCTCATTTCCCTCCCTCTTCCTGATTTTCTTTGGCTTGTTATTTCTGCCTATGTTGAGCTAGCAGCGTGTTAGACTTGTCTTCTGGTGTGTGTTGTTTAGTGGGGGAACAGCCTAGCAGAATAGAATCTGTAGTCAGGGGCTAGAGGGCATTAACAGAGGCATTCAGGGAACTGGGGAAACAGGCAGAACACCCAACCCACATGTGGAGGGAGGATAGAGGACATGCAAACCAAAGACTAATTAGGAATCAGGAAGTTGAAGAGGGCAGCTGAAGGTAGCCCAAGCAAAGGATATTCATATGGGGGACAGTGAACTTCTGATTGTCCATTTAACCTAAGATGAAGCTCCGTTGGCATGTGTGTGCACATGTGTGCATAATGCACCAAATGGTAAAGCCCATGATGCAGGAGGGGAAGGGGAAAAAAGAGAATGGGAGAGAAGGTAGACAGTGGGATGTAGGGGTAGGCAGATTATATGTCTGTAATCCCAACACTCTAGAAGGCTGAAGCAGGAAGATTGCAAGTTCCAGCTGAGCATGGGCAACTTAGCAACTTAGTGAGGTCCTGTCTCAATTAAAGGAAGAGGCTGGTAATGTAGTTCAATGAGAAGGCACTGAGCTCAATCCCCAGTACCACAAAAAAGGAACAATAGATACAGAAAATAGAAAACGAGAGAAAAAGGGAGAGAAGAAGAAAGCAGTTAAGGGAGAGAAGTTGTTTGAAGTTGAATGAAGAGATACGGGTCCCAAAAACCTCAAGGTTGGATTCTCGGCAAGCCAGCAGTGGGAACATTCCCTGTGGCATCACGGGCCTCAGAGGAAGGCTGTTCTTGTCTTAGCCAAGCTCACCTCTGACTGAGGAAGGGAGACTACATATAGGGGACAATTCCAAGCACATTTCAAAGCCGAAAGAGGTGAAGGTAGGCTGCAGTGGACAGTGAGGGTTGAGAGGGCAGTTGTGGGAGTGGGCTGAACCGAAATAAACAGAGCCTGCTCAGGTCCTCTCTGGGCGAGCCGTGCACACTCTGCGTCTCCACGGCTGACAGTTGTGCTTGTGGATTCCAGGGCTCAGGATGCTGTTGCTGCGAGCTGCTCTGCTACTCTTTGTCCTGCCTAGCCGTGCTGAGGAACCTACCACAGAAAGGCCAGGAGGCCTGCTTCCCCTACCCAAGGGGGCCTGTGCAGGTTGGATGGCAGGCATCCCAGGACATCCTGGACACAATGGGATTCCGGGTCGTGATGGCAGAGATGGCACTCCGGGTGAGAAGGGCGAGAAAGGAGATGCAGGTGAGAACCAAGCTTTTGGCTTTTTTCCTTACAAACCTCTGGGCGATAGAGGAGGGCCTCTAGGGACCTATGTGGTGGTTGAATATGAAATGAAATCTAAGCATAAGAAAGAAGCAAAGCCTTTTTGTGTAGCCCATGAACAACCTGCAGTAGACTTTGGATTGGCTTTCTGAGGGAAAGACTAGCTGGTGCCTCAATATCCAGGTACTCTGAGATCCCATTCCACTTGTATCATCTTCCTTGTTCCCTTTCCCATCCCCTCTATGACCTCTGTTCTCAACAGTTTCATAGTCTCCCTTTCCCTTTAATCTTGGTTTCATCCAGTGGCATTCCACCACACTTAACCACATACTTCCCGCAGTTCCCTCCAGCAGTAGGAGAACTCTGGGTTTAGTTAAGAAGATAAATCTAAAGTAAGGGGCTCTAATGGCCACTGCAAGATAGTCTACTCTAAATATACCAAAGTAATGTGAACAAATGCTCTGAGTGTGGGACACAGAGAAAGTGCACTTCATGCAGGTCTGGATTAATGATGACGCTTCACGCAGGAGGCAGCACTTGAGCCAGCATGGAAGGAGGCGGAGGCAGGACAGAGGAGGGAGTACCATGGACAACTGGATGTAGTTCAGCGGGTATATAGACAGCTGGCAATGGGGTGGTGATGATGGAGACTTGGAGGATGGAGATAAGTGTCCAGGATCCTGCTGGGCTGTGGGGAATGCCAGAAGATACTTGCATGAGAAAGTAAATGAATGTGGGAATAATGGGTAAATATTGATGTCAGTTCTGAACACTGACGCCGATTGCTCCATAACCAGGCTGAACAAACAGCTCAAAAGCCAAAGAACAGGCATCTAGCTCCAGTATAGTGAAGAGTTGATTTTATTAGTTTGAGAATTCTGAACATTATTCATCCATTTCCTTATTCAGTTCTTCATTCATTCATCAAGAACACTTTTTGTGGTACTAGGAATTGAGACCACGTCTTTGTTACTAAGTTGCACTCCCAGCCCAATTTTGAATTTTGATTTTGAGACAGGTTCTTCGTTAAGTCACTGAGTGTCCACACTGGGGTTGAACTTGTGATCCTTCTGCCTTAGTCTCCCAGAATGCTGGGATCACGTGCCTGTGCCACCAAACTTAGCTAAGAAGCCTTTAATTATTTTTTTTTTACTGGTGCATACTAGTTTTGCAAAATACTGGGTTTCAGGGTAGCATTTTCATATATGCATACAACATATTTTTACAACATTCATCCCCCCTCTTGCTCTTTCTTAAATTTCCCTTTCCCCTTATTTCCTTCTTTTTGTCTACCATGATCTAAGTGCTTTTTTGGCATGTGTAAGGTTGGGAATGACTTTCTGGGGACCTGCAGGGCTGTGGGAACTATGGAAAGAGAAGGCAACATCTCTCTTGCTCTGTCTTTGGTCAGAGGTGCCGGAGACAGTGGTTTCAGTTGGACACACCTGAGGCAGGCATTCTATTTCCCGTGACCACTGATGTCTTCTTATTCTCTAGGTTTTATTGGTCCTAAAGGTGACACTGGGGAAGCTGGACAGACTGGGGTTGAAGGTCCTCGGGGTTTTCCAGGAACCCCGGGCAGGAAAGGAGAGCCCGGAGAAGGTGCTTATGTATACCGCTCAGCATTCAGCGTGGGGCTGGACACACATGTCGTCATCCCCAACGTTCCCATTCGCTTTACCAAGATCTTCTACAATCAGCAGAACCACTATGACGGCACCACTGGCAAGTTCCACTGCAACATACCTGGGCTGTATTATTTCTCCTACCACATCACAGTCTACCTGAAGGATGTGAAGGTCAGCCTCTTCAAGAAGGACAAGGCTGAGCTCTTCACCTATGATCAGTACCAGGACAAGGATGTAGACCAGGCCTCTGGCTCTGTACTCCTCCACCTGGACGTTGGCGATCAAGTCTGGCTCCAGGTTTTTGGGGATGGAAACCACACTGGATTGTACGCAGATAATGTCAATGACTCTACCTTCACGGGTTTTCTTCTGTACCATGACACCAACTGATAACTACTAAGTCAGAACTTCCCTGAGGCCAAAGAACCCACAAGTCAATCAAAATACAGTCAACTGGGGTTCAGCATAGTTAGGAGATTGATTTTACTGTCTAGTTTGAGAGTTCTGAACATTATGCAGATATTTACTCATCCATCCGTTCATTCATTCAATCATTCATTCATTAAAGTGCCTTTTTGTAAAAATAATGTATTATGTTCCGAGTCCTGAGAGAGCCTGGTTTCTGGCCTCCAGGTTTTATTATATAATAGCAGTAATAGTATAGTATTAACATTTACTGGGGACATCACATACATGATGCTGTAATAAGTACAGGGAAGTGGTTGACAATGTTATTTTGTGCCTACTTGGTCTCCATTTATGTCAGTGTTTTGAGGCACACAGGAAAGATATTGAATAATTGGAATCCTGAGCTAGAAAGAGTCAAGTGAGCATCTCAGGTCGCACAATATTAAGCAGCAGAGCTAAGAATCAAACCCACAGTCACAGATTCTTCCTATTAATTGTGCCCTTTTCCAGGAGTACAGGGTCTTTGAGGAGTATTAGTCAGGGTCTGTTCCTTACTTCTCCTGAGGGTCTCTGACTTTGCCTTCGTGAAGTTAGAGCTTTTCCCAGCCGAGCTCCCTCAGAGAAGGTGGTGATGTGACTAGTCTCATTGTAGCTGGAGTTTTCCCTGGCCCCGGAATACTCTCTACTTCCTCTTTCCTGTGTCTTGCTTCCTGCCCTTTCTCACAGTGGGAAAATTGCTTCCATTTCCCATGTTGAACTTACTGCTTACCTCTTCTTGACTAGGAGCTTCTCTGACGTGCTTATTATTATTATTATTATTATTATTATTATTTTTGCAAGGGTTCCTTTCACACTAGGCTTCAGTGTCCCAACGTGCTTCGCTACCCCTGAGAATCTGGATGTGGGGGCCAGTTGCCTGGTAAAGTCTGTGCTTCCTTTGCTTCTGAATCCTCTATGAGTTCTTGACAAATGGCTCGTGAACACTGTTTTTTGAATCTCATGTTTTCCCCAAATTATTAAAATAACCATTTCAATCTCTCCACATAACCAATTCATTCATATTCATAAAACACTTTCATTTCAGGAACTCCCTAGTGTTAAGCATCCTATCTTTGTCTAGATGGACAGTTTGAATCTTTTCCATTGAGGTTAGGGCTGGTTGTGCTTTCCAGAACCTCTAAAAAATTTTTCCTCAAAGAGTAAACTGGATAGTTTGAAATGCAAAGTCGTGGAGGAATTTGGAAGCCATTACGCCATGAGTACTGATAAAGTCAGGGAAGACTTGGATATTTTGAATTCCTTCTTTCCTTCCTTCCTTCCTTTTTTCCTTCCTTCCTTCCTTCCTTCCTTCCTTCCTTCCTTCCTTCCTTCCTTCCATCCTTCCAAATTACAAATGGTTGATGGCCGTAAACATTCTCTCAGGATATAATCACTTGAGTGAAGCTCTTCAAAACTTCTAGAAAAAGTCCTTATTACATAACAAATGAACAAAGGAATAAACCACTTCCTCCCCCCTTTCTTTACAGTATTATACTTAATACTTAAAGGTGATTCCCTTTCATATGTATATTGACATTCATTCAGGGATTATTATTTCTACATTATAAAACTTTGTCTTTTAAAGTACTTGTATTATTATTTTCTACAAACAAAGACACTACTCTATGCAAGTCCTATAAATAAAGATACAAGTAAAAGAACTTGCTGCATATGACTTCTGCTTTCATTTCTGGAGAAAGTCATGGGGTTTAGAGAGGGATGAACTTTGTATTAGGACTCTGTTCTGAATGACAGAAAACCCAACCCAAACTGGCAAAAAATATCAGAACTGTTTGGTTTTTAGGAAGCGCAAAACAATTGAGTCCTTTTTCTTTTGTTTTTGCTTTCAGTCTTACTTACACTTCACCCAGTACAGTTTTTGGCTCTGCCCTGTGGTGTGGAACAAACTGTAATTTGCCTCCCTCTTGTAGCCTCAGCCAGTCAAGTGGTTACTGTTTTTTTCTTTTCCTTCCTTCCTTCCTTCGTTTCTTCCTTCCCTCCTCCCTCTCTCCTGTCTCTTTCTTTCTTTCTTTCTTTCTTTTCTTTCTGATGGTTGCCAAAGAGAAGAGAGAAAAATACTCTTTCTTAGGAGCCCTTTGAATCTTATTGGCTTTGGCCAGGTCATATAGACATTTCTGACCAATTGTTGGAGCCAGAGGATAAAATGGACTTACTGGCTTAAGGTTGATTGCATGGTTCAACACAGGGATATTTCAAGGTAGTTTCCCCGTAGCAAGATCTGGACATGGTTACCAGAAATGGGAGAAGGGTCTACAATAGACTCTTAATATTATCATTGATTTCTCAGGCTTTGAGAGGGAAAGAGATTGTGGGAAAATTACTATTGATTTTCTTTAAAGTTTTGACAAGCAGCATATGTCTGGCCATATTAATTGCCCCTCATCTGGTCATAGTACTGACGTCATCATTTCTGGTGCAAGGTCATTTCTTGGAGGAACCAAAGGAACAGAAAGAACCAATCTGGAAAACATATTGAAAGAAATTGTGGTCAGAATTTTAGTATTAAATGTTTTTATGATATCTTTAAGAATAATTATAGGTATCCATTTCTTTTCAGATCTCATCACTAGTTTTAGTCTCAAAGAGGCTGACCCTTAAATCACTGTGTAGCCCAGGCTGGCCTTGAACTCCCTGTAATCTTCCTGCCTCAGCTTTCTTGAGTGCTGGGATTACAGGTGTGTGCCACTATGCCCAGTCTTATGTGGTGATAGGGAGTTGAGCTCAGGGTCTTGTGCGTGCTGGGTAAGCACTCTAACCACTGTGCTACTCCTCCAGCCCCAGATCACTATAGACTCATGTTATTTTGGAGCTCCATTGTTAGAGATATATGCTTTCAGTATTATGTCTTGGTGAATTGAATTTGTCCTTTTATCACTATCCTAAAGTCCTTTAACTCTGGTAATTTTCTCCATTTTGAAGTCTGTTCTGTCTAAAAAGGAACACCTTTGTTTTGATTAGTGTTTGTATGATATATCCTTTTCCATTTTCTTAAATATATCTATATTATTGTATTTAATGTTTTGTTAGACATTTGAAAAATTTATATATCTCATCCTTTATCCCCTCCCCTCCCATATCTTCTTTTCCTCTCCAAAAAGTCTCTCTTCTTACTTTCTTCTCTCTTTTACTTTCTTATGGTTTCATTTTCTCATATTAGAGAAGCCATATGATATTTAATCTCCTGTGTCTGACTCATTTTGTTAAGTGAAATGGTCTCAAGGTGCAGCTGTTTTCCTACAAATGGCTCAAATTTATCTTTATGGTAGACTAGTACTCCATTGTATAAATATACCACATCTTCGTCATTTACTCATCTGTTGATGGACATACTGGTTTCTTCCAAGATTTGGCTATTATAAATTGTGCTGCTATAGACATGAGTGTGCATGTATCACTCTTGTAGGATGACTGTGTCTCATTTGGGAAGATCCCCAGAAGAAATATATCTGGGTCAAATGCTATATCTATTTTCAATTTTTTAACTCCATAATGCCTTCCATAGTGGTTGTACAAGTTTACAGTTCCACTAGCAGTGCAAGAGGGTTTCTTTTCCCCTACAATCTGACAGTTGAGGCAGGGCCCAGGTGGGGACCATTTTTTCCTCGGGCATTCACGCCTGAAGTGCTTGGTTGTTTTCACAAGAAGCAGGCTGGCTTTTCTTCTGCACCCCGCCCCCCTCCAATCCTTATAGGATCCCCCTCACAAGACTTCCACCATTTCTTGGTGCCTACATTCCTTTCTCGGTTCTGCCATTTGGTCCTGGTTGTAAGACTTTTTCTGCCTCCCTCAGAAGTATACCCAATTCAGGAGGGGGCAATTTTCCCAGTAGCTTTTGGAGTTTCTTGCAAACGTCTGGTGCTGATTGGGAGATGTACTTGTCTCTAACGAGGACCTGTGGGCAGTCGAAGTGGGTTCTAGAGTAGAGTGTTTAGTCAGGGCCTCTGCTAATCACTGGAGAAAAGGAATGGAGGTTCATCATCCTTCTGATTTGAGTGACCTTGGACCGCTTTAACCCTTTGTGCAATAGATTAATAGTTTCTCATGCATTTCCTTCTGGGAGTGTTGGGATCCCAGTGGGGGTCCTGCTGTAGTGGGACAGGCAGCTGGGCACTGAGGCACATGCTTATTTTCCTCATGATTAGCGTAATAGTGGGTTAGGAAATAAGCATTTCCCACTTGGACTCCTGTTTCCTGAACTCTGCCACTCGTGCAGCTTTGGAGTCTCAGAGATAATGAGGCTTCTGTCTCTCCAGGTGAGGTCATATAAGGAACCTGTGTGCCCAAAGCTCTAATGTACTTGTCAGGATCTTCAGTAAAAGCAGCGAGTTTCTGTTTTATTTCCTCTAATTCCTTTATAGTAAAAGGGCTATCCACCCTTCCCTCACCTGTAAATGTAGGGTGAAGAGGCAAGATGGAGGCCAGGAATGGAGCCAGTTTTACAGAGTTTGAGGGGTTTCAGGAACTTGGACGGAAATCTGAGATGGTTGGGAAGAGCACGGGATGTATGGAAGACCGGAGGAGTTGGGGGAGGCTCTGGGGAACCCTTAACATCTCCTTCCTTCCCAGTGGCTGTCACTTCCACAAAGGAAGCAGGAGGATTTTTTTTTTTTTTTAAACATAGCTATGGAGAGGAGGTCTAGCTAACATTCTCTAATCCAGTCATTGTGGTTTGGGATTTCCAAAGCAATCGCACAAAAGGTGCCTCGGTATATTTTCGCTCCCTTTTGCAAAAGAGAACTGATTGTAATATGGTGTTAAAATTGAGCAACCCAATTTCTTCCAGTGCTTTAACTGGTGTGGTGGGCGGAGTGGAATTTGAGATTGTGACCTTCCCATCTAAAAGAAAACAATCCTTTAGAGGGCATCCCCAACTAGACTTTCTGTCTTTTCCATGAGGGTGGTGTCGTGTCCCCCCCCCCCCCACACACACACACCCCTCTTAAAGTCTTAGAGTCTTGGAAAGGACAAGAATCTGTTCACCAGCACCCCTCACATCCGTCATTGGGGTTGACATTTCCATACCCATGCACAAAGGGGGCTTCCAGGGAGAGGTCCCTAGGCCCTATCTCTGACATCCAATTTTGTTTTTTTGAGACAAGATCTCACTCTATAGCCCAGGCTGGCCTTTGGACTCACAGCCATCCTGCTGCCTCAGCTTCCCTAGTGCTGAGGGGCATGTGCCACCATGCCTGGCTTTATGTGGTGCTGGGGAATCAAACTCAGGGCCTTAGGCTTGCAAGGCAAGGCTTTTAACCACTGTGCCTTTTCGTCAGCCCTTCTGACATCCAATTGTTAAATGCCTCTGAATACTATTCAAATCCCAGAGGAGGGTTTGAGAATTTTTTGCAGTGAGAATGAGGGGAGTGTCTCCTGGGGCCTACAGCCATCTAGATTTCATTGCTGAGCAGCCACAAATAAGTTGTAGGGACATCTCAAACCAACTGTACAGAGAATATCAGCTGCTCCCTGTGAGAATCTCTCATGTAAAGGAGAAGCTGGGCTGCTAAACAACATACCCATCACTTCCTTTCGTGATCCCTTAAGTAGAGCTAGCACCAATGGAGAAGGCTGGTGGAGAAGGAGTTACAAAACAAAATCAGGCCAATGGATCTATGTACCACTAGAGCAAGTAGTAAAGAAGCAAAGGGATCCCACAGAGGGGAACAGTGGAAGCAGTGAATGGTCTGGGGACCGAGGCGACCAACGTGATAGTCCTCAAGGAGAGAAGCTCATCCCAGAGGTCAATGAAAAAGCCTGCTACTTCTGTCTGGGGCAAAATCTTCTCCCACTCCTACCGAGTTCTCTGGGCTTCTGGCAATAGGCAGGCTACCATAAACCTACGGCCTGGAGCCTGGGGGGTCCCCAGTTCTGCCACTTAGCTTAATACAAAGCCAAAGCTGAGGTTTTAGCGGCCCCTTTCTCACCTATCACCTAAATATGGGGCCTAGCCCAGGAGTTTTGACTGTGGCTAAGCTTGGCCAACAGTACTCTCAGAGGACAGGGTTATGGAGGGTGGATCCAGTGGTCAAGTCTCTGGCCACTGCTGCCTCTTCAGGCTAGACATACTGACCTTACCAAATCCCAGATGATGAGACCCTCAAATGATACCACTGGTATTTCCTGATGTCCAGGTTCAGGAACTTTTGGTGTGTTTAAGAATAATCAGTCAGAGTTCACACAGAAGATTTAAAGCAAGAGAGTTTTTGTTTTGTTTTGTTTTGTTTTGTTTTTTGAGAAAATAAAACTCTCAAGGAGAGGTTGAGAGTAAGTCTCAAGTGAGGATCCCCTAAAGAAGACTTTGGAAAATGGAAAGACATCCCATCCCCATTCCTGGCTAGGTTACTATTGTCAAAATGCCTATATTTTCAAATCTGCTGTACAGATTCAATGCCATACCAACAGAATACCAACAATATTCCTCATAGAACTAGAAAAAACTCTAACATTTATATTGAATCCAAAAAGACACAGAATTTCTAAAAGAATCCTAAGCAAAAGGGCAAAGATGGAAGAATCACAATTTCAGACTTGAAAATATACTACAAAGTAACAGTGATTAAATCTACATGGTGCTAGGGCCCTAGAAGTCAGAAGGGCCAAAGTAAGGAGTTGAAGCTACGGAAACAAACCTAAGCACCCTCAGTCACCTGTATTTCGACAAAGAGGCCAAAACAATCCACTGGAGAAAAGATAACAACTTTAACAAATGGTGCTTGGAGAATTAAATTAGACCCAGGTGTGTCACCATGCACTAAAATCAGATCCACATGGATCAAAGAACTGGACACCAAGTCAGAAACACTGAACCTCCCAGAAGATAAGCTAGGTAAAATCCTAGAAGTTATAGGGGCAAAAAAGCACTTTCTGAACAGAACAACCACAGAGGAAGTAGCAGCAAGACACAACAGCTGGGAGTGTCTCAAGATAAAAGCTTCCACACAGCAAAGGAAGCTATCAACGGGGCGAAGAACAACCCCCAGAATGGGAGGAAATCTTTGCCAGCAATTCCTCCCGCACAAGATCAGCATGGAGAATGTATAAAGAGCTAAAAAAAAATGCCCTAAAATAAATAACCCCATTAAGAAACGAGTAGCTGAAATGGAAAGAAGCTTCTCAGAAGAAAAAGTACCAATGAAAGAAGCTCCTGAAAAAGTGTTCAACACAGCTGGCCGTCAGAGAAGTGCAAAGCAAAGCAACAGTGACGTTTTTTCTCGGCCCAGCGAGAATGGCCTACCTACATTAAGAACTCCAAAAACAGCAATTATTGGAGAGGCTGTGGAAAAAAGGGAACACTTCTACACTGTTGGTGGGACTGTAATCTGGTTCAACTACTATGGAAAGCAGTCTGGATATTCCTTCAAAAGCTGAGACTAGAAATCCCATTTAATCCAGCTACATTTCTGCTGGGGATGTTCCCAAAAGAAAGAAAATCAGCATATCGTAAAGACACATGCATATCCATGTTGATAGCAGCACAATAGCTACATCCTGAAAACAACCTATTTGCCCATCAACAGAGGAATGGATAAGGAAGATGTGGTACTTACACACAAGGGAATGTTATGCAGCCATAGAAAAGACAGATACAAAGCATTTGAAAGAAAATGGGGCTGCCCTGAGTTAATAATACTCAGTAGAATGGATCAGACACAAAAGACTAAGTATTGACAGGTGTCCCTCCTAGAAAATTCATATAAATAATTGCACACAGAGTTCTTAATACGAGAAAGAGGGCAGAAAGGGTGATGGACAGTGGCCAAAATGGATGTAGATGGTCACTGTCTCCTCAAGCCATGTGTTTTCAACATGTTGTTGAATCTGTAGTTCATGCATACTCAAAAAAAAAGAGCAAATAAAGTGTCAAAGAAATGATAATTATTTGAATAAATATTTATCCAAGTATTTGAATAAATCTGTCTTTTAATTGGTGTTTAAAATTTACATTAATAAAATTATTGTTATGCTTGAATGTAAGGTGGCCATTTTATTTATTTTCTATTTGCCATCTTTATTTTATTCTCTTTCTTAAGTACTTTTTGATTACTTAAATTTTTATAGTATTTCATCTTAATGTATTTTTTGGATTTTTAGCTATATCTCTTTGTGGCATATTTTAATGGTTGCTTTACAAATTATAATTTACCTGACCAAATTTTCACAGTACACTTAGAATTAATATTTTACTACTTCAAGTAAACTATAAAAGTCTTATAATCATATAGGTTTCTTTATTTTTCTATGATGTTATTATATTATACTTGTATGCCTTGTATGATTATGATGTTATATTTTTGCTATGAATAGTTGTTTAAAGAATTTAAGTTATATCTTAAAGATTGCTGTTTTTATTTTTTTATTTATTTTTGAGACAGGTCTCACTCCGTAGTCCAGGCTGGTTCTGAGCTCACTGTGGAGTCCAGACTAGCCTCTAACCCACAGCAATCCTCTTGTCTTAGCCTCCTGAGTGCTAGGATTATAGGTATGTGCCAACACGCCTTATGTGATGCTGGGGAATTGAACTTGGGTACTCAGCTCTTGCTGGGCAAGCACTTTAACTGCTGAGCTATTCCTCCAGCCCCGTATTTTGAAGATTTAAAAGGGAAAAATTCATTTATTCAGGTATTTATCATTTCTTAGGCTCTTCATTTATTCCTAACGTTCCATGTTACCCTCTGATGTACTTGCTCCTTAATCTAAAGATTTTTTTAACCGTATCGTTTAGAACAAGTTTTTTGTTGATAAATTCTCTTAGTTTTTTTTTTCCTCATCTAAGCTGCTGTATTTGTCTGAAATGCTTAAAGGCATTTTTTTTTTTTTTGCAGGATATGAAATTTGAAGTTCACAATACTTTCCTTTTAGCAGTTTATTTTTCTTTATTTTCTTCGATTACTTCATTGTCATCTGGCTCCGTAGTTTCTGCTAGGGAATGTATAGTCATAGTTTCTCATATGTGTTCATCATCATTTTTTCCTCTTGCTACTTTTTTATCTACTTTTTTATTGTTGGAACACTATACTCAACATCCACAACTTGAAGGAGGAAAGGTTTATTTTAGCATACAGCTTCAGAGGGTCTCAGCCCATTCATGGACAACAATGGGAGGGCGTCCTGCAGAGCACAGACAGAGGAAAGCTGTTTACCTCATGGCAGTCTGGAAACTGAGAGAAGGGTAGAGCGATCAAGGGAAGTATATTCTTCAAGGTCATTTCCTAGAGATCCACTCCTTTCAGGTCATGCCCCGGTCACCTGACTCTTCCAACTGGGCCCCATCACTTTAATAGCACAGAAATCAATGGATTAATTCACTGATAAAATTAACACCCATTATCAAATCACCTTCCAGATACATGAGGCTTTGGGGGAACTTTTCAGATCCAAACCATGACGTTCCACCTGGCACCCAAAAGACTCATATTCATCTCATTATACAAGTGTATCTCTAAGAGTTACATAAGTCTTAACAGTTCCAGCAGTACTAAAAAGTCCAGATTTCAAGTCTTCTCTGAGACTCAAGGCAAACTCTTATCTGTGCACTCCTGTGAAAACCAATTAAAAGGTAAACACTTCCAGCATACAATAGCACAGAGTAAACATTTCCATTCCAAAAGAAAAGAATAAGAGGACAGAAATAAATTGGATCAAAGCAGGACTGGAACTCAGCAAACACTAAATTCTGCAGTTCCGTTGAGTCCTGTAGCTTTATGCCCAGCACATGGTGCCTACTGTGGTAAGAAGTGGGCTCCAAAGAACTTGGGTGGCCTTGTTCCTATGGAATTGCCTCTGGCTGCAATCTCCATGCCTTCTCTTTTGGGGTGGCTCTGTTCACAGCCTGTTATCTTTCTTAGCAGACAATTATGTTCTTGGTATCTCCAAATTCTCAGGTCTCCACCGCACCTTCAGCTTTACTACCACAGCTTCATGCACTGCCTTCTCAGGGACACAATTCCTAGCCTCCAGGACCTTCTTTTGAAATCTGGGGGAAAGTCTCCCTGACCCAACAACTCTTGCACTCTTCATACCTGTGAAACCAGTGTCACATGGAGGATGCCAAGGTGTGCTGCTTTCTTGACCGGTAGTCTGGCTTCCTTGGGCCATGACCTCAGTTGTTCCTGAGTTCTGTGATGAGTGAACACCTTGGGGATTTACCTGCAGGGTGCCATGGTCTCTTCAAATCAAAGTCTTTTGTCTTTGTAGCCTTGAAATGGTAGAGTGGGGTCTTGTCAATCCCTGAGATGCCCTCAAGGCATCCCTCCCACTGTCCTGATGCAAGGCAGCTAGCCACTTTCCAACGCCAGTCCTTTCAGCAATGATGCTCTTCTTTTTTACAACTTTTCAGGCACTTTCTTTCTGGCAAAATTGGGAACGTTCTACATCTTTTTGCTCCACCGTTTTCTGGTTCTCAGCATAGATCTGGCTACAAGCTACAAGCCATACCCACACGACAACCTAAATCTTGAGCTGTCTTGAAATTTCCTCCACCAGATTAATTATTCCACCTTAATCTCAGCTTTAGGCAAAGTCTCAGCATAGGGGCAAAATGCCTGACTGTAGCAGATGTGATTTCTAGTTCTCCTTCCCATCTGAAATCACTTGAGCCCAGTTTTTTGATTTGTTATTCTATTAGCATGCTGGTCTTCTAAGCTCTAGTCAGAATCCCAATCAAAGTTGGCTCACAGCATTCTAAAGCTTCTGTAGCCAAAATCTCCAAACATTTCCAAATTCATCTTGGAAACCAGTTACCAAACAGTAAGGTAAAGGCACAGCAATGATTCTGCTTCTTGAGCACCAATTCCTGTCTCATTGCTGAGAGACAACATCCAACACTCACAACTTTAAGGAGAAAAGGTTTATTTTCAGTCAGTTTCAGAAGGTCTTAGTCCATTCATGGGTGACTGGTGATGGTGGAAGAGCATAGAGGAAAGGCTAGTTGGAAGAAAGGTGTTCATCCCTTACTGCGAGCAAACACACACAGAGAGAAGGGCAGAGATAGCACTGGAGGTGTACCCTTCTAGGTCATAACCCAGTGGCCCACCACTTCTAGGTCATATCCTAGTGATTCACCCTTTCCAACCAAGTGCCACCTCTTAACACAGGAAGTCAGTGTGTTCACCCACTGATACAATTAACTCTCGTAACTGAATCATCTTCCTAACACATGAGGATTTTGGGTGACGTACCAGATCTGTACTATGACAAAGATGCTTTTTTTTGGGTGCGTGTTTGCTGGTAGTTACTGGGGACTGAACTCAAGGAATACTGAGCTACATTCTGAGACAAAGTCTTGATAGATCGCCCAAGCTAACCTTGAACTTGCGATTCTCTTACCTCAACTCTGGAAGTAGCCAGGATTACAGGAGTGGGTCACATATTGGCCTAAGATTCTTTTTTTTTTAACTCCCCCCCCCCAACAGTTTGTTTATGATCTTTTGAGTGTTTACTTTGAGTTTAACTTCTTTGAGATGCATTGAACTTCTGGAATCTGTAAATTTTATGCCTTATCTGTCTTTCAGCAAATTAAAGAAATTTTCTTTCATTATTTTTTGAAATATGGTTTCTAAATCAATCTTTTTCCATTCTTCTGGAATTCTCATGATGCAAAGCTTAGAGGAACAGGTCTTTGAGGTTGTGTTAATTTTTACACTTTTCCTTCCTATTCTTTTACTGCATAATTTTTATTGATCTACTTTCAAGTTCACAGACTTTCTGCCACCATCTCTATGCTGCTACTAAGTTCATTCAGTAGATGGCTGACTTCAGATGTTGTATCTTTCAGCTTCGAATTTTTCATTTGTGTGTCCATATGTATTTCATTTTTTTTCCTTGCTGAGAGCTTTAATTCTTCCATTTATTTCAAGAGTGTTCCTCTTGACCTCATGGCTACAACTGATCAAGTTAAGGATCAGTTTGTGGCTGTGATGTGGGAGACACCTGCTGAGAGTTCTGCCATTCTTCCCTTTGTGGTGGAGTAGTCTGTGCTCCTGCCGCTTGGGTGACCTTGTGGTCTCTTTAAGTCCATCAAGTGGATCAGGTAGATACTTGAAATATGCTGAGTGCTGTGGTTTGAATGTTCGACCTCTCCAGAGGTTAGTTGCCAGTGTAACAGTACTAAGAGGGTAACACATTTAACAGGTGATTTTGTCACGAAGGCTCCATCTTTATGAATGAATTCATGCTGGAGAGCAGTAGGCTCACCACATGTTTCTCTCTGTCTTTTTGTCCTGCTGTGGGATAATGCAGCAAGGTCTGTTCCAGATGCTGGCATTTTAATCTTGGGTTTCTCACTTTCCACAACCGTGAACCAAAGGACTTCTGGGTTTTTATAAATGATCTAGTCTGTAGTCTGTTATAGATGCTCTAAATAGACTAAGATATTGGGCCAATCAGACTCCTCCAGGAATGTGAATTAGCATGAATGCAAAAGATGCAGATTCAAGACACATTGGCGGCTACTTGATTTCTTGAGAGAGAGAGAGAAGTCTAGCTGTGGAGAAACAGGCTTCGAAAGAAATAGAATTGGGAGGGATGAAGGAGAGAGAGAGAGACAAGAGAGAAAGAAAGGGAGGGAGGGAGAGACAGAGCAAGAGAGAAGGGGAAAGGAGGGAAGGAAGGGAGAGAGAGAGAAAGAGAGAGACAGAGAGAGAGACACACACAGAGAGAGATACCTACTTGGTTTCTGGAGACTTTCTGCTTTTTTTGGGTTTAAGCCCTTGAAATGTAGTTGTATTTTTACCTATGGGTCCCACAAGACTCCAGTTCATGGAGTGTTTTTTTTTTTTCTTCACAATTTTCTCTTCTAACTGAAGCTAGCTTGAATTGCCTCCTTGTACTTGTATCCAAAAAATACGTATGGCCAGAAATTATTCTGTGACTATGCCCAGCAATTTATCTCAGATGTAGCTAGGGAGGATATTTGGTAATTGGGTAATAGCCAGTCATTAAAGCCTATGGAAATCTATCTAGAATTTTATATTTGTTTATATTTGTTTTATTAGCAACTAATCTCCTAGGACAGATACTTTATATTTCATCTTTGAAATTTTACAGGGATCATTCATTCATCCAATTATTATTACTGACTTCTCTATACCAAGCACATAATCACTTAAAATAGCAGTGACAACAAAAATATAAGTCACTCGTTTCAAGTGCCTGCCTGAAATACATTATTTTATGTAATTCTTACAACACTCTGATACTAGCAGTCATTGATGCAGTTATTAGATAAGTAAACATCGGTGTACAGACGCTAATTAACACTAGGTTTTTTTTTTTTAGAGAAATCTCCATACTGTTTTACATAATGGTTGTCCAGTTTACAGTCCCATAACTGACTCAGAGCCACCGTGGGTAAACTGTACAAGAAAGATTCATACCTGGAGCTGCTTGAATCCAAAGCCCAGGCTTTAAAAAAATGAACTCCAATCTCACTGTCCCTTTTTTCCCTGCTAATTTCAAGACAGTTGAGGGACAAGCTGTTTACATAGCCTGTAGCTCTAATGTTTTCGGTTCAGTAAATACCAGCAGTGGAAAAACTCGCCTTTGTAAAATGAGTCATTGAATTTGCTGTAAGACAGAAAGTCTGGTTGTAGAAAGGAGCTATGATGGAGCGTCTCACCCACCGTTCATGCGGGCGAGGTCTGAGGCCTGCGCTGAGGTTCTTCGCAGTGTGGTGCAGGCGAAAGAAAAAAAATCTTGCAACAATGCCTTGTTTATACCAGCTGAAATGGGTTGAATCATGTTCAGTTCTTTATTAGAAAGTTTTATGAGTTAAAAATGGAATGTTATTTCATTAGCATGATAAAGAATTATGTCTATTTTTATTTTATTATCATGTATTTGTAATATATAATAATAACAATAAGCTTGAGAAATTGGTGTATTACCTACTGCATCTTGATCATTTCTATTACATCCCCTTTCCCACTCCACAAAATCTATCATCTTACTTTCTCCCATTTCTCTCTCTCTCTCTCTCTCTTTTTGGTTTGGTTTGGTTTGGTTTTCTCATCTTACAGAGACCATATGATATTTAATCTTCTGTGTCTGATTAATTTCACTAAGCACAATGGTCCACTGTGCATCTTTTTTTTTAATAAATAACTCAAATTTGTCTTTATTTGTGGCAAGGCAGTACGTTATTGTGTAAATACACCACATATTCTTCATTCATGCATCTGTTGGTGGACATACTGACTTCTTTCATAATTTTGCTACTGTAGTTGTGGTGTGAAGACATAGGTATGCGTGCATTGCTCTTGTATGATGACTTTCACATGTTTGGGGAGATAACCACAGAGGTATAGCTGGGTCAAATGGGATACCTGTGTTCAGGTTTTCAGGGTTTTTTTATTTTTAGAGAAATCTTTATACTGTTTTACATAATGGTTATCCAGCGTGCAGTCCCACCGGCAATGTGGGAGTGTTCCTTTTCCCCCACAAACTCACCAGCATTTGTTGATTTTTGAGGTCTTGATACCAGACATTCTTACTGGAGATAGATGGAGCTGCATGTTGTTTTGATGTGCGTTTATCTGATGGCTAAAGAAGCTGAAAAAATTTTTCATGTATTCATTGGCCATTCAAACTTCTTTTCTTTTTCAGACTTTTTTTCTGAAGACTGTTTATTCATTCAGTTGCTCATTTTTTGATTGGGCCTTTTATCTAGGGAGGTCTAACTTTTTTCATTTCTTTATAAATTCTTTTCCCCCCATTTTATTGATATGGATAAGTGCAAAATTTAAGGTTTACATTAGTTTTGGGCATTTTGTGCACATACATATCTAGTCAAGGTAACAAGACCTTCCCCACTTTTCTTTCAGTCTACCCCCTACCCACTCCCACAACTCAACCCCCACCCCTCATTCCCTTTATTTTTCACTTTAAGTTCTGTGAAATAATTGTGGTCTGGGATCTGGGTTTCTCATATCAGAGAGACCATTCGATATTTCACCTTCTGCTTCTGACTCACTTCACTAAGCACGATGATTTCAAGTTTCCTCGATTTGCTTACAAAAGCCTCCAAGCTGTCAGACTTTATAGATGCATAGTATTCCATTGTGTATAAATACCACAGTTTGTGTTTTTTAAAAAATTATTCTTTTCTTTATTAGTATTTTTTTGAGACAGGGTCTCGCTCCGTAGCCCAGGCTGGTCCTGAACTCACTGTGAAGCCCAGGCTGCCCTTGGACTCACATCAATTCTCCTTCCTGAGCCTCCCAAGTGCTGGGATTACAGGTGTGCACCACCATGTCTGGCTTTATGTGGTCCTGGGGAATTGAACTCAGGGCCTTGCACTTGCAGGCGAGCGCTTTGCCGATCTGCCATTCCTCCAGCCCTCATGCTTGTGCTTTAGGATTGTTTTGGCTATTCTCAGTCTCTACTGGTTATATATACATTTTTGGATTTTTTTTCTAGTTCTGTGAAAAATCCTGTTGGTATCTTAATTAGAATTGCATTGAATCTGCTTATCAGTTTTGGCAGTATGGCCATTTTGACAATGTTGGTTCTGCCTATCCAGGAACAAAGGTGAATTTCCATTTTCTAATGTTCTCTTCAATTTCTTTTTCTCAGAATACTACACTTTTCAGTGTATAGGTCTTTCACTTCCTTAGGTTTATTTCTAGGTATTTAATTTTTCTTAAGGCACTGTTAATGGAATGGTTTTCCTGATCTTTTTCTCTGTGTTTTACTTGCTGCTGTAGAAGAATGCTATTGATTTTTATGTATTGATTAGATATCCCACAACTAGCCTAAATTTGTTTATTACTTCTGAGAGTCTTCTGGTGGAGCTTTTGGGATCCTCCATGTAAAGGAGTATCTCATCCACAAATAAGAAAAAATTGACTTATTCCTTTCCTATGCATGTTCCCCTTAGTCCATTCTCTTGAATGATTGCTCTGGCTAAGGTTTCAAGCACTATGTTGAAAAGGAATGGTGAGAATGGACCCCCCCCCCCCCGCTTAGTTCTTGATTTTAGAGGAAATTTTCTCCGTTTAGGATGATGATGGCAGTCGGATTGTCATAATCGCTTTTATCAGCTTGAGGTAAAATTCTTCTACTCTTATTTCATCAGAGTTTTTGTCATGAAAGGATGATGTTGTATTTTGTCAAAGGCTTTCCTTGCATCTATTGAGATGATTCTGTGATTTTTGCCCTTGCTTTTGTTAACATGTTATATAATGTTAATTGATGTATGTATGTTGAACCAGCCTTGCATCTCCAGAATGAAGCTAATTTAATCACGATGGATGAGCTTTTTATTTTTTGCATTCTTTTTACAAGTATCTTATTAAGGATTTTTGCATCTACATTTATTAAGAAAATTGGCCAGTAGTTTTATTTATTTTTGGAGTCTTCATCTAGTTTTGGGCTGAAAGTGATACTTGCTTCTAGGAAGGAGTAAGACGGTATTTCTTCTCTTTCAATGTCATGGAAAAGTTTGAGAAATATTGTCACTAACTCTTCCTTGAAGTTCTATTAAAATTCTGTAGTGAATCCATCAAGTACTGGGGCTTTCATCGTAGGTAGATTCTTCATTCCTGCCTCAAAAAGAAAAACAACCTCCCTAAAATCAAATGATAATGAAAGCACATCTTACCAGAATCTGTGGGACACAGAGAAAGCAGTATTAAGAGGGGAAATGTACAGATATGCATGCACAAAGGGAAAAAAAAGCAATCCCAAATAAATAATCTAATGATTCAGCTCAAAGTCATAGAGAAACAACAACACACCAAATCAAAAAGCAGTAGAAGGAAGGAAACTCTAAGTCAATGAATCAAAGAGTTGATTTTCCAACAGGATAAGTAAGATTGATAAATCTCTAACAAACGTCACCAAAAGAAAGAAAGGAAAAATTCACATCAATGCAATTAGAAACAAGAAAGGTGAAATCACTATAGACACTGTTGAAATCCAGAAGATTATCAAAAAGTTTTTTTGAAGCAGGATATCGCTGTATAGCCCGGGATAGTCTTAAACTTACTATGTAGCCCAGGCCAGCCTTGGATTCATGGCAATCCTTCTACTAGTCATGTGCCACCATGCCCGACTTTATGTGGTGCTGGGGAATTGAACTCAGGGCTTTGTGCTTGCCGGGTAAGTGCTTTAACCTCTGTACCATTCCTCCAGTCCCTAAGATGCTATTTAGAAATTTTATATGCAGATAAATTTGAGAACACAGGAGAAATGGATAAATTCTTAAACACATATAAGATACCAGTATTGAACAAAGAAGATATAAAAATCCTTAATACAGCAATAATCAGGAAACGTGCATTGTGTTTACATTTGCACCAGCCACAGGCTCCTTTCTGGAGGCCGGTGCTACTGTTAATTGCTGCAGCTCCCAGCTGCGAGCTCAACTTGCAGCTGCAGCTGCTGGCTGCTCACTGCTGCTCAAGCCCTTCCCCGGCAGCCTGGGGTGGCTGCCAGGGCTGGTGCGTTCATCAGCTTCTGACGTGTCTTTGGGATTTCCAATCTTCCCATGGCCTCTTTTAAATTCCTCTAACTATCCTCCCTCTCCAAGATAACTTGAGCCAGTATTTTTTTCTTGCTGTATCTCAACTTCTTGGATGAACCTGCAAGGGGCCACCGAGCTGGACTGCTGCTTGGCTGCCATCTTGTCTGGAAGTTCAAGAATGACTTCTAAATAATATTTCATGTTATAATAATAGTGGGACACTAAAGGTCTCTCACTAAACTTGATTACTCCCCACCCCCGAGGACGCCAGCTTTCACAATTTTTACTTACCAGTGCTCTCAGTGTGCTGTTGCTTCATCCTCTTATCTTTGAGCTTCTGGTTTTATTTTGTATTCTTATCACTCTTTCACAAAGTGGACGTCCAAGGAGGATTCTCTCCCTGTCTTTTTTCTTTCTAGATTCTGGATTCTTTCTTGCTCTTTGGGATGCTGGGCTTCTCTTTTAGTCCTTTTGTAGCACAATTGTCTGGTTCTAGCTTGCTTGTGTTGAACATGACAGGTCCTGCAAGACCTTGATTACCCCTGATTTAGGGAGGACGGATTTTTCATGCCTTTCATTCCTGATACTGTGTGTTTCAACTCCATGACACTGACCCAGGTAATGATACAGGAAAAGAGGTAAAAATCTTACTTTCTAGTTACTTTCCTGAGACCAAAGACAGAGAGCCTGGAGCGGGCTTCTGCTCAGGCTGTGTGCAGCCATTGTTGGGTTTTACTGTCTTCTGAAATAGTATTAAATACCTGGCGCCAGAATGCATCCATTCTGTTGGCCGTGTATCTTGTACCCATGGGGAATATCCCCGGATTTTTTTAATAGTTTTGTGAAAATGGATGGATCTTCTATTGAGATCTTGAAGTACATTGGATTGTATCCTGATGAGTTATTCCTGGCTTTTCCATGCATGGCCGTTTAGTGTTTATTTATTTATTTGAGACAGGATTTCACTCTGTAGTCCAAGCAGGTCCTGAACTCATTCTGTAGCCCAGGCTGGCCTCAAACACACAGCAATCCTCCTACTTCAGCCTTCTGAGTGCTGGGATTTAGGCGTGCACCACCACACGTGAGCTGTTCGTTTACTTCTTGAGTCTGTTGATTGCCAAGTGGGCATCGTGGGGAGGGAAGCGACTCTGAGGAATTAGTTCAGTCTTGTTCTCAGCACACCACTGTGGATGGGAGGCTGCAGTAGGCTTAGGAGCTGTGCTTTATTCTGTCAGGATCTTTTGTTTTCATTTGCAATGGTCACATTTAAAGTTTATAACTTGCCGTTGCCCTTTTCTTCTTACTGTGTTGCTGGTTCATTTTCAAGGGTATTAAATCTCTTTTCTTTTGTGATAGTCATCTGAAAAGACAAACACAAGAGATTATGTAAGACATTTCTTAAAAATTATACTTTATGGGCAGAATAGGCAGCTAACCATGCTGAGTATTAAAACATATTAAATCATAGCAGTTAAGAGTTTTACTGGTGGGGAAGTAGGTAGATTAAAGGTAGGTGAGATTGCCTGGAACCAGAAGTTAATATGTGTGAAAGCTTGACGTATGGTACAAGAATCTTACCTATTTCAGTTAGGTAAGAAAAGGAATATTCCTGGTCCTTTCCTCATGTATTCTTTTAAAAAATTGGTAGTTAAGAGCAAAAAATAAAGATATCAAATCTACTCTAACAGTACACAAAAATGACTACCAAATCTCTAGATAGGAAAGAACTCAGTTTAAAATGGGAATGAGAAATACTAGAAGAAAGAAAGGATAGGTGAAACTACATGCAACTTTAAATTTTAATGCTTTAAAAAATGGCTGAAATTGGAGGTGGAGGTATTTCTCAGAGGTTAAGAGCACTTGCCTGGCAAATGCAGGGTCCGGGGTTCCCAGCACTATACAGGCTGGGCTTGTTGGTACATGACACACCTGTAGAAAATAAATGAGTAAGTAGAAAATAAAGGCCTGTGCCGTAAGGCCTGGATCAAGGAAGTGGCTAAAACCATAAGGCAATCATCAACCTGAAGTTATTGGCAATAAATGTGACATTATATTAATAATATATCATTTCCCTTATAAATGAAGTGGTCAGACAAATTAATGACAAAAAGACAAGGCCTCCAAAAAACATATAGGCAAAAACATGAAGAGGTAAGTTATTTAAGGAGAAAACAAAGAATTGTAAACTTACCCAGTTATATTTTATCTCAAGTGAAAAAAAAATAGAAAATAAAGACCCATTTTATTTTCAACTACATACTTACTCAAAAAATTTTAAAATAATATTTAATGTGGATGTGGGGATATGAATTTGGATTCTTTATATATTTATTTAGATTTTAGCTGGGAAACTTGGGAAATAAGTTTGTCAGATTTTATCATGGACATTAGAAATATTTATACATTTCGCTTGATAATTAAATTCTGGAGATTGTATATTGAGAAATAGTTCCAAGTCCAGGTTAATAAAACATCTTTGGGTAGAGAGATGTTTATCATAATGTCATTCTTAGTCTCAAATGTTATATGTGGGGCCATAACCCTTTTCCCACAATTTTTATTTATATATATATGCAATCCATAATGTTCACAATGAACTTAAGTATTTTGTGCACATACATATCACATCAATATTACGATCTCTTTCCCTCCCCATTTTTGGCCCTCCAATACCTTCTTCCCCTCCCTGTAACTCCCACTATCACACCCATTTGGTTCCATAGAATGCTTGTGTTCTTCCCAAATCAGAGAAATCATGTGATTTTTAACATATTTAATCTTCTATGTCGGACTCACTTTACCACTCAAATCACCACTTCTTAGTTCAGTTTTTCAACCCTACAATGAGCTGCAGTGCCCATCTCTTTATGCCTCTACCCTGAGTCCAACAGAGCCCTTCGTTGGGATGGTTTGCCCAAAGTTCTTTTTTTCTGTATCTTACAATATCTTTGTTGAGATTCTTTAATATGACTTCACCCACCAGTCTATATAAGAAGAGAACTATAAGAATCAAATTCATCAGGCTGGAAAACACAAGAAAGAAAAAGAGAGAAGTTAAATTTTAAATGCCTTAGCTGAGTACTGAAAGGTAAATATTTATACATTCAAAAGACATTCAGATTGTCATTGTATCAATCAGTTTTCTTAGGATAAACTTAAATCCAAGATCAAATGAATGAATTGCTACATTAAATGAGCTTAAGTCTGTATCAAATTGCTACATTAAATAAAATAAAATTTGTATCATATAAGTATACTATACTTAAAACAATAGATAGAATGGCATGCTTATGTATTTCACAATTTTTTTAAAAATCCCATAAATTATTTACTCACATTTCACTAATTACTAACATTTTGCCAGTTTATCATTTTACCTACCTATCTGTCCATAACTTCATGCATACATATTTTTAAAGATTTTATGCCAATTCCCTATGTTGAATATAATTACTATGTTTTGCAAACATATACTATTAAAAACAGTAATTATGAGGGAAGATTCACAGATTTTATGAGGCAGTTGTTACTGTTTTAGAAGGATACCGATTAAATGATTCAAATATCATTTTATTTTTTTTTGTTATACTTTCTCTTTAGATGCTTCCTGTCCACCATGGGTTTTTTTGGTGCTGCTTATATTTCTGCCTCTTTTAAAGATTCCTTCAAGTATTTTCCACACTTCTGCCTAGTGGTCGCAGATTTCTTTAGGGATTCTTGGTCATGAAAAATTTTTACTTCCCCTTTAATTTTCAGGAATAAGTTTGATTGATACAACAACTTGGGTTGATACTTGCTGTCTTTTAAAGCTTGAAAGATCTGGCTCCAGGATCTACTAACCTTTAAAGTTCGCATTGAGAAAATATGCAGTAATATGAATGGGTTTTTCTTGGTAGAATAATGCCTGCTTTTCTCTTGCTGCTTTTAGTATTTTCTCTTTATGTTGTATTTCTGAGGTTTTGATTATGATGTGTCATGGCGAGTCTTGTTGCTGGTTGAGGTTATTTGGTGTTCTATAAGCTTCAATTTGTACTTGAAAATTTCTTTTTCTAGATTAGGGAAATTTTCTTGCACTATTTCAGCGAGTACATTTTTTTACACCTTCAGTGCTGTCTTCTACCCTTTCTCTCATACCCATAGTTCTGAGATTGGTGTGGGGCTCTTTAGAAATTCTTGGTCATGAAAAATTTTTACTTCCCCTTCAATTTTCAGGGATAATTTTTCTGGATAGAGCAACCTGGGTTGACACTTGCTGTCTTTTAAACCTTGAAAGGTTTTGCTTCAGGCTCTCCTGACTTTTAAAGTTTGCATTGAGATATCTGTGGTAATTTCAGTGTTTTTTCCTTGGTAAAATAATGTCTGTTTTCCTTTTGCTGCTTTTAATAGTCCCTCTTTATGTTATATTCCTGGGTTTTGATTATGATATGTCATGGTAAGTTTCTTTGCTGGTTGAAGTTATTGATATCTTATAAGCTTCTTGTACCTGAATATTAATTTCCTTTCCTAGATTTGAGAAATTTTCTTGTTTGATTTCAGTGAATAAATTCTTTATACCTTTGGTGCTTTCTTCTGCTCTTTCTCCCACTTCCATAATTCTGAGATTTGTTCTTTTTGAATCATCAATCAGCTGTTGTATCCAGCTACTTTGCTCATTTCCAGTTTTGGAGTCCTTCCTAATTACTGTGTTTCCTTGGCCTTGTCTTTAGGGTCTGAGATTGTGTCGTCACAATGTTCCAGTTGACTTCCCCTGGTTTCAGATGTATTTTTTCTATCCCAAATTTCAGCTAGATTTCTTTTCAGAATTTCTGCTTCTCCACTAAAATGTTCCTTCATATCTTGCATTTTCTTATTTACTCCAGCCAACTTTTTATTTATGGCTTCTTTATGCTCAGTAAGCTTTGTATCCATTAGGCGCTCTCTCTCTCTCTCTCTCTCTCTCTCTCTCTCTCTCTCTCTTTTTAAGTAAGTTCCACTTTAAGCCCGCTGATCATTGCTTACATTTCTTTATGAATATCTTGTTTGAATTCACTTATTTGCTTTTTGTTTTCCTTCCCTGTGAGTTCCACTATTTCAGGGTCCATGGCAGTAGTTCCTGGGGACTTGGGAGCTTCCGTACTTGTCCTGTTGCCTTGTCTTTTCCTGTTTCTGTTGTTGAGAGACTTTACTATAAAGGCTTAGCCAAGAGGTTTTTGTGAACGGGTGTTAGGATGTGTGTATGGATGGGGAGTGGGGGAGCCAAAAGCCCTCTAATTTCTGTGCTGGAAGTAGGCGGTGAGAGAGGATTTAACAGTTCGTTGGCCTCTCACATATCTTGATCATCCCCAGCCCCCTCACCTAAGCTCTTCCACTCGTCTCGGCTTCCCTCCCCCATGGATGAGTCTCCCCACCCTCAGAGGTGCTCCCTCTACACCAGAGCTCTTAAGGAGGTTGGCAGCTTTTCTACTCTACTGTCTCTTGAGCCAGTTTCTACCTGGGCACTGCTTAAGAGTGTTCCCAACATCCCTAGTCAGCCTGTCGGAGCCTTCTTTTGTGCTAAATAGTTCAGGCTCATGCTCTCTTTCTTTCTCTCTTTTAAATAAAATGGTTCCTGTCTACATGACTGATTATTATATCTGCTGAGTGCTGTTTCTCCCAAGCGGGTCTAGGCTCCATTTCTAGGGGAAGCTCTCAGGGCATTTGCAGTTTGCACTTCATGCTGGCTCATTTCTGGAGGCTGGGGCTACCAGCTACTGTCAACTCCCACCTCTCTCGGACCTGTGCTTACCTCAGTCTGAGGCTCCTGGTTCTGGGTAGACTTTCCTCTGTCTGAGGCTGCTGGATGCCAGCAGCTCACAGTTGATCACAGTCAGCCTGGGGCAGCTTCCTGTGTGTGTGTGGTTTTTTTCCCCACTTCTGATGTTTCTTTGGGATTTCTGATCTTCTCCTAGCTTCCTTTCAGTTGTTAGGGTGCTCCTCCCTCTACTAGGTACAATGAACAGGCCATTTTTGACTATTATCTCAACTTTTTAAGTGAGTCTATGAAGAAACACTATGCAGTCAGAAATTGTGGCTAACTCCCTCTGGGAAGCTGCCAGCTCTTCTATATTGAGTGGGTCTATGAAGAAACGTTGTTACTTGGCCGCCATTTTGCCTGGAAGTCCTCTCAGTATAGCTAGGATTAAGTCTACCTTTCTACTATTTGTTTTTCCTTTGTCCCAAATGTTCTTTTTTATTGTGAATTTAATGAATATATTTTTGGATTTCATTGTTTCTCCAGGATTGGCTTACTAGTAATAACTCTTCTTTTTGCTTATTGTTTGAGGACTTGTGAAATATATTGGTACATTTATCAAAAATATTTAAAAATTGTTCATTACTTTGTGTATGACCTGTAAACTCTATAGCAGCATTCTCCCATTTTATGCCTATCTTGTAAAGTTGGTGTCACACATTTTATTTCTACATACTTTACAATCCGCAGTACATTATTAATGCTTTTGCTTCAAATAGTGGATTACCATTTAAATATTACAATACAAGAACCAGTGTCTTTTATATTTACCTACAATTTTGCTACTCTTGCTTCACAACATTTCTCCAAGTTTCTGTCATTTTCTTTGGAGTCCTTTTTCTTTTAAGGTATCTGATAGTGCAGCTTAACTGGCACAGTTTTCTCTGTTCGTCTGAGTAATTATATTTGTTTTGACTTTATATATGAAATATATTTTCTCTGAATATGAAATTCTAGGTTAACAATGCTTGCCTATTATTTCCTTTTAAAATGTTTATTTATTTTTAAAATTTTGGTGACAAAGGGTGATTTTTTTATTTAAACTTTATCCCTTGATAAAGCCATATCCGTAAGATGATGCAATTTAAAGTCAGGAAAGTAATAGCTGGGTTAATTTGACCTTCCTTCCCTTTTTTTGACAAAGTCTTCCCAACTGGCTCCTTTCCCAGCTGTTTCCTTCAAAATCTTAGGGTGTTGGGAGGTGGAGGTCAGCAGTCAACTCTTGGCAGTGTCTGCTCAGGCTGCCAAGTCTGCTTCTTTCTGAACGGTCAGAAACGTGGCTAACACCCTCTGGAATGATGCCAGCTCTTCTATATTGAGGTCTTTCACCACATGAATGCCCAGAAAATGAACAAAGCTGAAGATGGAGCAGAAAAGAGAGAAAAGAGTCATACTACACTTGACGCACATCATCTCGAATATGTACTTGAAGGTCACTGGACCTCATACCTTTTCTCGTGTGTGCTAGCCTCTTTCTCAATTTCAGTAGCTGCCTTCAAGTAGCAGGAAACAGTGAGTTGCCCAATTTTGATCTCAAATGTCACATCAGACCCTACAAAAAAAGCTTCATAGGCAAAAGAATGCCTTCTCTGATGTCCTTGCAGAACTGGTTGATACGAATGTCTTGCTTACTTAGGATGAAGCCGAGTGAGGGGCCTGGTGTGTCCTAGTCTGCCCACACAATGTGCAGATCATATCATTGGCCTTGGGCTTCCTGAGGGCTGCACTGGTTCCCATGGAACTGTGACAATATGCTTGGCTTTCCTGTTAATACCTACAGATGACATTGTGTGTAGTTTCAGGTGAGAAGTCTGTTGTTATTCATGTCTTGTTCTTCTGTCCACAGAGTACAATTGTTTACAGATTCTTTTAAGATTGTGTCTCTATCATGAGTTTATAGTAGTTTGGTTTTTATGTGATTTGCTAGTTCTTTAGTGCTAATGCACTTGAAGTATATATTAATTTTAATAGTGTTTATGAAATTTGAAAAATTTAGGCACTACTTTTTCAAATTCAATATTTTTCTTGGGCTGGAGGAATGGCACAGTGGTTAAAGTGCTTGTGTACATGTGCAAGGCCCTGGGTTTGATTCCCCAGCACCACACAAAGTGGGAGTGGTGTTGAATGCCTGTAATCCCAGAACTACAGAGGCTGAGGCAGTTGAAGTCTACATAGTGAGTTCAGGACCAGCCTGGGCTACAGAGTAAGACTCTCTCTCTTTCTCTCTCTCTCTCTCTCTCTCTCGCTCTCTCTCTCCTTTTTTAACCACTGTGACATCACGTTCATTGGTAGTTTTTTCTAATTTGCTATTAATTCAAACTAGAGAAATCTACATTTTCAATACTGCATTTTTTGATCTGAATGTGATTTTTATTCTTTATGTTTTTAATTATGCTCTTGTTTTTCTTCATATCACCAAGAACATGAAGATGTATAATAGCTGCTTTAACGCTTTTTTATGTTAGTTCCATAGTTTCTGGAATTACTGCATCTTCTTCTATTGATTGATTTTCTTCTGTTAATGAGTCATATTTACCATATTTTTGGTCAAAAATAATTTATTGGGTGATGGACATTGTAAATTTTAGATGGTTAAGAACTGGATTTTTTTTTTGAGACAGGGTCTCTGTGGTCTAGACTGGTCCTGAACTCACTATGGAGCCCAGGCTGGTCTTGGACTCACATTAATGCTCCTACCTCAGCCTCCGAAGTGCTGGGATTGTGGGAGTCTTACCACCACACAAGGGCCAGAGGAGAGGAAAGGTGAGCGTGAGGCTGGGCCCCCTCGTCCCAAGAGTACCAGACCCAGCCGGGAGTCTGTCGAAGCAGGAACTCACTTTATTCAGGAAGTACAGAAGCTTATATAGGGTAGATGGAGAATGTGGCAAGGAGGGGAGAGCAGGAGATTGGATGTGCTGTCTACGTAAGCGGGCATCAAGCCAATCAGCGGATGACCATGCAGGCAGGCGCCGGGCGCTCGTAGCAGGAGTATTGGGATCAGGTGCAGTCCACCAGGGCGGAAAGAGCTTGGCCCAATCATCTTTCTTGGTAAACACCCGAGGTGGCCACCCCCAGGATTTCTGGCAGGCGCCATCTTAGATATCACCCCACACTGGGATAACAGGTGTGCACCACCATGCCCAGCTTATGTGGTGCTGGAGAATCAAACTCGGGTACTTACTATTTGACTTAGTGCTTGTTAGGCAAGCTCTTTAACCACTGGGCCATTACTCCAGCCTTGATAATTGAATTTTAGGGCAGTTTTTTGTAAAGAATGTTGGCTTTTTTATTTTCCCCATCATTTACTATATATATATATATATATATATATATATATATATATATATATATATTACATAATGTTTGCAATAGACTTGACTATTTTTGTGCACATATATAACATTACAAACCCTTCCCCTCCCCAATTTTGGCCCTCCAACACCCTCCATCCAGAACTCCCACTATCACACCCATTTCATTCCATAGAATGCCTATATTTTGATTTTCCTAAATCAGAGAAATACTGCAATATTTAATATATTTAATCTCCTACATCTGACTCACTTCATCACTCAAATCACCACTCTTTAGCTCAGTTTTCTATCCCTAGAATAAGCTTCAGTGGCCATATCTTGATGCCTCTTCTCTGAGGCCAGCAGAGCCCTTTATTGGGATGATTTGCCAAAGTTCTTTTTTTTCTGTATCTCTATCTTTGTTGATGTTCTTTAACATGGCCTCACCCACACCCACTAGTCCACATAAGAAATGAACTATAATAATGAAACTCATAAAGCTAGAAAACTGAGAAAGAAAAAAGAAAAGAAAAGAAAGAAAGAAAGAAAAAGAAAGAAAGAAAGAAAGAAAGAAAGAAAGAAAGAAAGAAAGAAAGAGAAAGTTCTTTTTTGGGGAGGACTTCTGAGCATAGATCAGTATCTTGGGATCTTTCCTCTGAACTTTAGCAGAAGACATTTTAAGAGCATTTCTTCATGTTGTCTTCTCCTACAATGCTGTAATTATCCTTAAAGTTTACTGAGCTAAAGTGCACTCACTTATGGTGTTGAGGGCAAGATAGGAACAGAGCAGTTAAGAATGTGAAGCTATTTTGTGTCATATTTTATTCTTCATGAAGAAGAAATAACAGTAAATGGTGGGGCTTGGGTTTAGGGCTAGCTGGCTGGCCAGAGGAGGCCTGTGGCAGGACAGGGAGTCACTGTGGACACATCCTGATTTATAAATAGGCCATCTGGAATGGTGTAAGTCAAAATTTTGCTTTTCTATTATTTTCCTTGAGGAAATTAGACCCTTTAAAAGAATGGGAGGAATGGAAACGTTAGTTTATGCAATGTATTTGTTAGAAAAAACCTGGATCCTATTGAACCTCCATCATGCACCTCGCCTTTTGAGTAACTTGAGTGTTTTCTTGTTTCATGAAATATGATTTGCAAGTGTAATTTTTTAAAAATGTCATATTTTTATGCCTATGCATAATGTTTCAGCATGTGGCTGTCACAGTGATTTGTGTGAGTCATATTTATACCTAGAAGTAAACGTGCTGGCAGGTTACACCATGCAAAATGCCTGATTGCTTTGGAGAATGGTGTCAGTGCTTAAATGACTTGAAGATCTCTGCTCTGGACTGGCTGGCTCAGCATGAATCAGGCTGGAATGGGGATGAAGACAGAATGGATGCATGGGTGTGTTCCAGTGATGTTATTAACAAGAGTGAATTTTATTGAGTTCAGGCCTATAAAAGCTTAACTGTTTTCTGTAATTAAGGCTATAGAAAACTACCTTTGTGTTCTACTGCTGTGCACACCTAGCTGTTATTTGGCTGAAGCCTGGCAAAGATGAGGCAGCGTCAGGGGCTGAAGTTGCAGGTCTCAGATTCACACATTCCTTTTAACTTATTGGAAGCAAGATACTATCTGTGCATATTCTCGCCTATTTGGCAGCCGTGCTTGGCTTTAGTCAATGTGAGTGCATTAAATCTGAGTCTTAAAGACAAACACCTTCCCGTTGTCGTTAATCATGACAAAATTACAAGCATACAACTAAAGCGTGGATGCTGGTCCTCAGCTGAAGAGACAGTTCTACTTAATTGCTTTCCCACCCTGGAAAACTTTCTCTCAAACGTTCATGAGGGATGATTTGGTAAGGAAGGATACAGTGCGGTACAATTGCTGTAAATGCTGTAATGTCTGTATGCCAAATGGCTTTCAGTAAATGTTTTCTCTGGAAAATGGAAATTATGACATAGCGCAGGCGCCAGCACACGCCTTGTCTCCGGTAATACAGAGGAGTACTGAGTGAAATTCAGGTGGCACAGAGACTCAAGACATTTCCCAGTGATAACTGGATCAAATACGAGATAAAAGCATGGTGTTATTCTCTACATAGTCAAAAAAGCTACCACTACACCCCTATCTTTTCCTATTATAATGCTGTCCCATAAAAAATGGGCGTGTATTGAGAGAGATGTGTGAAAAATACATAAGGAATCGTAGCCCTTTCAGTGAACTTGAGACTGAGATGTGAATCTGTTATTGTCTTGGCTGTTCTCCCAGTATCTTTCTTGGACATGAACTTCTCACCAAGTTGAGTATTATTCATAGTATAAGATGAATATTTTAACTCAGTATAGCTGTTAGTACAAATCAACTTTTTCTGTATATCTAAAATTTTTAAAAATTGTCAATGGTGATTTTAATTGACTTGAGCAATGCCTGAAGCATCGTGAAAGGCTAGTGGGAACTTGTTGGTGTTTGCATACCCCTCAGCACAGCCCAGCTTCCCTTGCAGATAGGGTGACCAGAAAGTGGGTCTGGCCAATGGAATGTGAGCAGAATGATAAGCCTCACTTCCGGGTTGATGTCATCAGGTGTGCAATGCGATTTCCTGCTCACTCTTCGTTTGTTCATTGTGAGAGGTGAGCGTTGACAATGAACGATGGCAGAGTCGCAGTGTGAAAGGAGCCTGCCTCTCTGAACCTCCCTTTGGAGGGGAACCTTCCTGGAGATCTCCCCAGCCTACAATGGATTCTGACATGACCAAGAAATAAACCTTTGTTTTGTTAGGTTTTACTGTGGTATGAGTTTCTATCTTTCAGAATTCTGCTTCCTACCTCTGTTATCACTCCCGGTGGACTCAACACTCCATCTATTTCCTCAGGGGCAGACACAACAAGATCCTGGCTGCAGTCCTGGACATGGATGTTGAATTGTCAAGGACACCTGCTATCAAGATTTTTCTACCTGAACTCTCAGTTTCAACTTTATTCATCCATTTGGTAAGAGGGTTTATTCTGCTAAAAATACTTTATGGGTTTGGGGGCGTAGCTTAGCAGTTAAGGTGCTTGCCTAGTAAGTAAAAGAGCCTGGCTTAGATTCTACAGCACCAGCTTAGCTGGGCATGGTGGCATACACCTGTAATTCCAGCACTCAGGAGGCTGAGACAGTAGAATTGCCATGCCTGTGAGCTATATAGTGAGTTCAGGATGAGCCTGGACTAGAGAATGAGATCCTGTCTCAAAAAATACTTTATGTATCATTTGGGGGATATAATCTGATAATAGTTTATGATGCATAACTTATACAACTGAACAAAGTATATACACTTCTCTATATTCTGAAATGAGGACTATACATTCTAGGTACATTTGAGAAACTCATGTTCTTCTCAGGGGAGAGGTTATACATAATGATCTCTTAAAATATGTAAGGGTGCTATTATTTTCACACATTCACTTACCCATTCAACACAAAGGTACTTAGCACCTAACACCAAAAACTGTGCTAGTCTCAGAATGGAACTATATTGTTCAATCTAGTAATCAATAGCCCCATGTAGCTGTTTAAATATAAATTAATTTAAATTTAAAATAAAAATTCAGTTCTTTTCCCACAGTGACCACACTTCAAGTGCTCATAGCTGTGTATAGCTAGTAGCCACCTATTGGATAATACAGAAGAACATTTCTAACATTCCAAAAATTCTGCTCAGTCAAGGAGGAAAGTGAACATATAACCTTATAATTACCTTTTTACTTACTAATTGTTTTCATACAAATTTTATAAAATGTGATCGAGACGTTAAAAGTAGGAGATGCTTTGAGACCCTCCATTTTGAGGTCGGCAAGCCCTGGCATTGGAGTTGAAATGTGAATTCGACCTTAAAAGAGGAAAAGAAATCTACTAACCCTAGAAAAAGCAAGAAAGGGCAGACATTTTGTTTGCAGTGACGACCAGGTGCAAAGTTAAAAGATGCACGAATAGATTGATAATTCAAGATGAAAAGTTCAGTGTAGCTGGAGTGAAAACCATAGGGAAACGGCCAGAGTAGGGTGGAGTGTGACAAAAGCCACACGAAGAGACAGGTGGGGTCAGAAGAGTATGGACGGAGTAAGAGACTATCCTCTAGTGCTGGAACTCCAAGGAAGATCCTTCTAAGTAAGAGCATAATACAATTAGACTGGCACTGTGTTAGGGACTCCTGCTGACCCTGCTGATGTTCAAAGATGAGATTAGAAGGTTGCTATTGGTCCCAGAAAATGAAGACAAAAGAAGTGGTAACTGAGTTAGGAAGGAAGCATTCGATTACTAGAACTATGAAGTTAGCATACCAAATTACAGGCCAAATTTTGCTACCTAATTTAATTGGAGTGTTGGTATGAGTCAAGTGACTGAGATGATGGGTGTGTGTTCTGTGGGGATGGATGGGTGACTCAGCTTCTATTTAGAGAATAAATCAACAGAGGATTTGGCACACATCTCTGTCCTGTCAGACCAGGCCCGTGCCCTTGGGAAAGTGGTTGTGTATATCTCGGTACAGTCAGGAAGACCCTCTGTGACCTCCTTAGTCTTTGAGCAACTGAAGTGAGAGGAAGTCCACTTTCTCTTTGGTAGTCCATGATTAGCAAGCCATGTGTTACCCATGTTACCTATGTCCGTGATTAACAAGCCATGTGTTACCCATATTACCTATGTCCGTGATTAGCAAGCCATGTGTTACCCATGTTACCTATGTCCATGATTAACAAGCCATGTGTTACCCATGTTATCTATGTCCGTGATTAACAAGACATGTGTTACCCATTGCCTCTTAAGGCATTTATTTTTGTCATCTTAGATTTTCAGCCTGAACTCTGAGTTATCTTAACCTGAGGCTATCTGTACAAGGAAGGATGATGCTGTGTGTAGTTGGAGGTGAGGTATTTAGAACTGATAATAACCAAGAACCTTATAAAAATGTCTTTTGAGGCTGGTGGGTGCCTGTTGGTGAACAGCTTTTAGGAGTTGATCACAACTGGCAAGAACTTGGTTCCTGAATTATGCTGGCATTTCTGATTCACATTTCAGCTTACCCAATTAAATCATTCATAATTTCTCAGGAAAGGGAAGGAATTGTATGTGGCAGAGTCAGTTGTCAGATGAAGCAGACATGCCTTTTCCATCTGTCCGTGTCCTACTTGGTTGGGTAAACATCCTTTCCTTATCCCGGTCGTCTCTCCACATCAGCACTTACCTAATGATTTCCTGTCTCAGAGCAAAATCTTCCAGAAATCAAACATGAAATCAAGCAGAAGAAATTATAAGGCTGACCCTGATGAGAGATTTTGAAGTATTAGAATTTGAGTACTAGAAGTTCAAGAATTACAGGAGAACGGTGTAGCCCTGGCTTTTGGTCCGTCTTCCCCTAGGGGCTGGCTGGCTGTGTGGATGGAACACTTACCAGGAAAGCTACCACCACATCCACGTGGAAAACAGCACTTCAGCTCCTCTCGTCACATTAAAAAAAAGAGCTAGAAATGAACATTTCTCATTTAAGAATGCCATGTAATTTCTAATTAGTATACTGCTTATCTCTAAAATTAAAGGCTAAAAATGCTTCAAAGAATACATTTTTATTACCTTTTAAAAAATAGCCCTGGTAATTTTTCTCCTGAGCTATTGACACTATTAACAAGTACGACAAGTTTTTTTTTTTCTATTGATCAAAGATTTGATAACTGTCTTAGTCTGTATTGTGCTGTTGTACCAGAACACCCGAGATAAGGTAACATACAGAGGGCAAAAGTTTATGCCTTGCAGTTCTGGTAGCTGGGAAGCTTGTTTGTTTATTTATTTATTAATTTTCAATTAATTTCTTCAAAGGGAGTATACACCATTCCTGGGGCACTGCAATACCAGGTTGATGTGCTGAGTAGACAGAGCAAGCTTCTATCCCTGTCCTAGTTTCAAAAATCCACTTAATATATTGTCTCTACATCAAGGATATGTCATATATCCAAATGATATGAAAAGATACTGTTTTTGGCCTTAGTCAAATGGCTAAGAAGCAATATATCTGGGAAGTTTAAAATCAAGGTGTCAGCCTCTTGCGGGATCGACTGTCTGCTTCCAAGACGGGGCCTTGGGAGAGGCCTTCTCTGTGTTGGAGGAACGCTCTGATCTCCCATGGCAGGAAGCAGCAGAGAGAAAACCGACTTTTCTGCATTTGTTTTGCCTGCCATTGGTTCCATGAGTGCAGAACCATCATCACATAAACGCTGACCCTCAGGCCCCACTCCCATCACTGGTAGTGTTGAGGATTACATTTCCAACACAGGAGTTTGGGGGGGAAATTCATAGAGACCATAGCAATTGCTTATTTTGTTTTGCAAAATGTCTCTTTTGTTATTGTTCTGACTGCTTTTGCTACATGATTTTTATTATTATTTGTTATAGATCAATGTCTAGTATAGAACTGACAAATTCAAACTGTATTAGTTGATGAAGGATAAGGGGCAAATTTGCTAATCTTTTCTTAAAATTACAGTGTATTAAAACATGTAAAATTCAGATTTGTCAGAGTCAAGATGAACACTTCATTGAATACTTCTCCTCCTGCCCTTTCCTCCTCCCTCTTCCCTTCCTTTTTTTCTCCCTCCCTCCCTTTTTTCCTTTCTCCCTCTTTCTTTCTCTCTCTCTCTCCCCCCTCCTTCCTCCCTTTTTTCCTCCCTCCCTCCCTCCCTCCCTCCTTCCTTCCTTCCTTCCTTCCTTCCTTCCTTCCTTCCTTCCTTCCCTCATTCCTGAGCTGGTGGTTAAACCCAGATCTCAAAAATGCCAGCCAAGTGCTCTATTAATACACTACACTTCCCATCCTAAACACTGCCTTATAGCAGAAGAAATAAAACAATTCTGGCACTTTTCTGAATATCAAAAACAATGGAAAACCTTTGCTTAAATTAGTTTTGATGGTTCCCCTGGTTCCCCAAATCATATTAAATATACAATGACCCAAGTGGCATACTTGTAAACACAAAAACATACCTGTAAATGCAGAACCTGGGTGGAGGAAGGCGCCCTATGTGCTGTGTTGCAGGACACTTCTGGATATCAGGAATTTTTACCCTTACTTTCCCTCTGTTCTCTTTGTTAGTATACTCTTGCTAAAAACATTCTGGGGATGGTTCTCTGCAAGACTGCCGTGAAACTTAGGAGCAGTACAGTGTTAAAATCTCCTAGAGATTTTAGGTATATTTAATCCCACTCATTAATTAATCAAGCTAACAAAATATATAGGTTTCCTCTGGGGCAACTATTAATTTACCAGATGGAGATTAAAAATGAGATTGAAAATGAGACATGGTATATGGACAGAAGGATTCAGTAGTATAAAAAGGTACCTTCTTTCCAAGTTGATCTTTAGAGTCAATGCTCTTTCAATCAATTCCAAAATATTTTTGCAAAACTTGATAGACTGAGTCTAATATCTATATGAGCAGTAAAGAACTGAGAAAAGCCAAGAGTCTCTAAATGAAGAACATGGTCTGACCTTTCAAATAAGACCTATTATAAAGCTATAGTACAGGCAATATGTTTTTGTTCAGGTTAGATAAAGAAATAAGAAGAACTAGAGACAAAATTACTAATACATAAATTTATTCATAATGAAAGTGCCCTCACACATCAGTGGGAAAAATGGATAATATAATAAATTGTGCTGATAGTTAACTACATGGATTTAAAAACCATGAAATCAAGTTCTGGTTTTGCACTATATACACAGTTAATTTCATGAAAGGTAGGGACTTAAATATGAAAAAGAAAACTTAAACATTTTAAAAGAAAATATGAGGACAGAGAAGAATTTTATAATCAGTACTCATCAGGCACAAGCAACAAAGGAAATGCTGTTATTGCAATAATATTAAGGATTTCTACTTATCAGAAAATGCTCCCAAAGACAGTGGAAGGGAAAAACTACTCATTGGAAGATGACATTTGCATTTGAGGCGAGAAGAAGGGAGATTGTTAGAAAGCAGAAAGGAGTAAGGGGAAAATGGAGAGGGAGGGTGGCCAGTGGCGGCAGGTGGAGGTGATGAAAATACATTATATGCATGTATGAATATAGCAGTATGAAGCTCATGATTCTGTACAACTGGTATACTCTAAAATAATAAAGAAATATGTCTTATTATTTTTTAGCCTCAGTTAATTTAAGATAGTACTACAGTTGGATCTAGAATGTCCCCCAAGTGCTCTTGGTCCACAGCTTGGTGCTGCTAAGAGACGGGGCCTAGTGAGAGCTCTATAGGTCATTGGAGGCATGCCCTCCAAGCAGATGGTGAGATCCAGGACCCTGTCTTTCTTACTTTCCTGACCAGTAATTAAGAAGTTTCCTTTGCTACATGATCCAGCTGTGATATTCTACTTCACTGTAAGCCCAAAAATAATGGGACCAATTGATGATAGAATGACACCTTCAAAACCATGAGGCTAAACAAACCTTTTCTCTTTATAAATTGATTAACTCAGATGTTTGTAACAGAAAACAAACTAACCTAAACAATTACCTTCCTCCTCTATGATATTGACTTTCTAAGTTACCAGGCCAGAACTCCATATTCTAGATTTGTCTGTTTCTTCATAGTACCACTTATCTTGTTATTTAATCTCCTTCATTCCTTAAAAAGTGGTGTTTACCAAGGGCTTGCTTAGATTCAGGTTTAAATCTGTGACGAGAGTTATCCATAGGTAATTACATGTAGTTATTATTACATCACATCAAGGAACTTTTAATATCAGGTTGTCCCATTGTTAGCGATGCCAAATTTGGTTATTGAGTGAGATGGTGACAACAGATCTCTTCATTGTAAAGATGTATTATTTTTTCTTCATGGTTTATGAACAGTGGTTTTCAGCATCTACTGATAATTGTGCTGAACTCAATTCTGTATTTGGGGGGTGAGATAACATTTTAAACTCACTAGATTTGCAATAATTATAAGAAATTTGATAAAATCAAAGGTGAATGGAAGGGTAAAGCTATAAGAACTCTTATCCATGGCTGGAAGTAGTTTAAGATGATTCACTCACTTTGAAAATTGATTTGGCACTATTTGCTAAAAGTCAAGATGTTTATACTTTATAATTTCTTTTCTCCTCTTTCTTTCTTGAGAGAAATTCTTTTGCAGAGAGAATACAGGAATTTTTTTCATAGTAGTATTATTTTGTAAGAGAAAGACTTGAAATAACCAAATGCATCTGATTAAAAAAAATGGATACGGTGGAGTTAAACAACGGGATACTGTCAGATAGGGATATTGAACATATCAAAGCCACAAACATTTGCCTGATGAGTTTCACAATTATCACACACACACGTGAATGTGCACATGCACACACAGAGTTATGATTTAGGAGAAAATGCACAGGACTTTTGATTAAAGATGGTTGTCTTAGGAAGGATTTATTTTAGCTCAGTTTCAGAAGGTCGCAGTATATTCATGGGCAGCTGGCAATTGTGGAAGCCTATGGTGAAAGCATGAGATCTAATCTTTCATGGAGGCACAGCATTGAAAACAGGAAGCCAAGTCCACGAGGTGGAGAGGAAGTAGCAGATCCCTTCCAGTTCTTGTCCTAGCGAACTGTTCCTTCTGGGTCCAGCCTCAGTATTCCGCCTGCCCTTTCCAGGTTGAAGCCCTAATCCACCATGAGTCTGTAATCTATAATTTGCCACACACATGTCTTCCACCACATACCTGTAATCTACCACACTCTTCCAGATCAGGCCCATATCTCCTAACAGCACATGGTTCCACAGAAAATCCATAACATTCAGATACATGAGACTTTTAGAACCACTCATGCATTTACCTTTGCTCTTTATCCAAATTCCACTAAAACAACAGCAAAAAATTTTTGAAAGAGTTACATGTTTGTACAAGAATAAATAGGACAGTAGACAGGAGTAATGAAATATTTAAGGCAAATGGAATAATAATGATTTAACAGACTGAAAAATTAATCTTAAGCTGGCAGGGGAGATGTAAAGAAGTATTGATATTATGTATGTTCAAAGGGCTTAAGAATTGGTGGCACCAACTATCTTTTGGAGTAAATCTGACCTACAAAACAAAAAGTTACTTACAATTGTATTCTAAGTAATGCAGCAGTGTGACCATCCCAGTCTGTTCAGGCTGAAGATTGAGAGAATAGTACAAAGGACTCAGGCATAGGAGTAGAAAAGGGATGGTTGTAGCTCTGAGCACTAGTCAGGATGTCTATGAATTGAGCTCCGGTAATCAGCAATGGAACACAACCACAGAGGCTGACTCAGCGTCTTCCAAGTAGATGCTAGAATAGAGATAAACATACCAGAAACCCAAAGAGGAAAGTCATAGTTAGTGAGGATCTGAGAGTCATAGAATGACTTTCAGCTGTGAAGTTAGCTTTTGTGGAAGAGGCAGGACGGCCATAGTTCTGCAGTTAGCCTGGGCTTCATATGGAGATCATGGTCATCCTGGATGACACAGAGTAGACCCTGTCTCAAAAAAGCAAAGCAACCAATCAACCAACCAACCAACCAACCAACCAACCAGAAAACCCAAATAACAACAACAATAATGTAAGATTTCAGAGTGAAGATTGTAGCTGCTGACCATCCCTTGCTTTCTCTTTGAAGTCCAGCTGGCAAGTGTTCCATAGGACTAGTCTCTAAGCCTTGGTGATCAGGGTCATGATGACTAGTACTGTTTTATTCTATTCTCAGTAAGAACCAAGAGAGAAGAGCTACTCAGAGAAGAATCTTTCTGGTGGAAATGAGGCAGGCCAAGAAGATTGAAAGGATGACGGCAGTAACAGGAAGTCATGTTGATGCAGAGAAGCTCTGATGAGAAAGGGCCTTGTTGCACCTGGTTTAACCTCCTTGCGCTCTGGGTCTCGGCTGCTATGATCTGACCTGTCGGATGCAGGGCCTTGCCCTTACCAACACGAGGAGAACTTGAACTGAATACGAAGAAGATGAGCTGCGAATGGAGGATCTGTATCTGAGAAGACCTAGGTCAGTGGTTTTGATAGTGGTGTCAGTGGTTTCGATAGTGGTTTCAGTCCAGAAGCATTAGCGTGGGAACTTTTGAGAAATGCAGAAAACTCAGGTGCTCTTGAAAACTTACTGAATTAGAAGTGTTTGGGATTGGGGCCCGGTAACATGTTCTCACAAGCTTTCCAGGTAAGCACGCTAGAGTTTGAGAACCACTGATCTTGTTATAATTTTTTAAATTGTCAACTTAAACCTGCATAATCAGATGCAATTATGTGGAAGTACCACAAATAGAGCTGGTGGCAAGGTCTAGTTCCTGTTTGGTAGTGGGTTGGTGGCAGTCTTTTGGTTTGTAACACTCTTAATGATTGCTTTTTTTTTTTTTTTTTTTTTTTTTTTTTGAGACAGGGTCTTGCTCTACAGCTCAGGCTGGTCCTGAACTCACTATGGAGCCCAGGCTGGCCTTGGACTCACGGCAGTCCTCCTATCTCAACCTCCCAAGTGCTGGGATGACAGGCGTGCACCACCACCCAGCTTATGTGGTGCTGTGGAATCGAACTTGAGTACTTAGCACTTGACTTAAGGCTTGCTAGGCAAGCTGTTTAACCACTGAGCCATTCCTCCAGCCCTTTTTTTGAACTGTCTCTTGATCCTCTTTTATGTCCCATTTTGTTTTCTTCCTAATTGCTCTTACTGGAATAGACGCTAAAACAATTTAGACATTTTTATAGCCACACACAGCACTAAAATATTTGGGCCATGCTTTTCTAAATCGAGAATCACATCATTTGTCTTTTTTCCTCCTGTAATTGCTTATAGCCTGTAATTCATCCATGTTAAGTGATCTTCCTATTCTGTAGTTTTTATTATATCCAGAGTTGTAAAAACATCACAATTCCAGAATATTTTTATTACTTTTTATGGAAACCTCATATCTATTAGCAGTCACTCTGTTGTTTCCTCCCAAGACTTCCAGCCCTAGGCTATCACTGACCTATTTTTTGCTCCTATAGATTTCTCTGGTCTGGATATTTCATGTAACGCCATACTCTGCAATGTTTTGTGGCTGGCTTCTTTCGCTTACTGTTCCTACTGTTCTCAAAGTTCAACCATACTGTTGATTGTTTCAGAACTTATTTCCTGTTAATCGCTTAGATTTCATGGCTATATTCTATTTTGTTTACTCATTCACTACTGGATGGGTATTTGAGTTGTTTTCATTTTAGTTATTATAAATAACAATGAATAATGCTCCCATGAAAATTTTCCCATAGGTTTTGTGAACTCATGTATTCGTATTTTTTTGATAACTCCACGCTTAATCTTTTGAAGAATCGTTGAGCTGTTTTCCAATGTGGTTCCATCGTTGTCTTCCCAGCATCAGTGTATGAGTTTCAATTTCTTTATATTTTTAGTAACATTTGCCATTGCCTTATTTTACTTTCATATTTTTAATTAAAATTTTATTTGTTTTCTGGTTTTCTTTTCTTTTTTGAGACAGGGTCTCACTCTGTAGTCTAGGCTAGTCTTGAACTCCTATGTAGCCCAGGCTGGCCTTGAACACATAGCAATCCTCCTGTTTCAGCCTCCTGAGTACTGAGATTATAGGTGTATGCCACCACAGCCAATTTATGTGATTCTGGGGAGTTGAACTCAGGGCCTTGAGCTTATCAGGCAAGCACTTTAACTTCTGAGCTATTCCTCCATCTGAAAATTAAAAAAAAATTTTTTTTTTTTTTTTGAGACAGGGTCTTGCTCTGTAGTCTAGGCTGATCCTGGTCTCACTGTGTAGCCCAGACTGGCCTCAAACCCACAGCAATCCTCCTGCTTCAGCCTCACAGTGCTAGATTTAGAGGTGTGTGCCACCATGCCCAGCTTATGTAGTGCTGGGGAATCAAACCCAGGGACTCGTACTTCGTAGGCAAATGTTCTAACAACTAAGCATTTCCTCAGCCCTGCCTTATTTTAGACAACAATTGTCTTAGTGATTATAAAGAAGTATGTCATCGTGGTCTTACTTTGCAATTCCCTGAGGGCTAACACTGGGCATGCTTCTTTTGGTGGTATAGGCCATATTCTTAGGGTCTTGCTTGTTTTTAAAGAAATGGATCAGTTGCCTTAATATTGAACCATTAAGTGCTCTTTATATAGTTCAGATATATATGATATGTAATGTTTACAATGAACTTGAGTATTTTGTGCACATGTATATCACATCAACTTTAAAATCCTTTCCCATTTTTGGCCCTCCCACATCCTCTTTATCCCCCCTAACTCCCACTGTCACACCCATTTGGTTCTATAGAATGCCGGTATTCTAGGTGTCCCAAATCAGAGAAACCATGCAGTATTTAACATATTTAATCTTCTCTGTCTGACTCATTTTACTCAAATCACCACTCCAGCTCAGCTTCCCTACCCTAGAATGGGCTGCAGTGGCCATATCTTCATGCCTTTTTTCTGGGTCCAGTAGAGCAATTTGCCAAAGGTTCTTTTTTTCTATATTTTTCAAATTTCTACAGGGATTCTTGGTCATGAAAAATTTTTACTTATTCTCCAATTTTCAGGGATAATTTTGCTAGATACAACAAACTGAGTTGACACTTTTTATCTTTTAAAGCTTGAAAGATCTTGCTCCAGGCTCTCTTAGCCTTTAAAGTTTGCATTGAGAAATCTGCAGTAATTCAAATAGGTCTGCCTTGGTAGAATAATGCCTGTTTTTCTCTTGCTGCTTTTAGTGTTTTCTTTTTATGTTGTATTTCTGAGGGTTTGATTATGATGTGTCATGGTGAGACTTGTTGCTGGTTGAAGTTATTTGGTGTTCTGTAAGCTTTTTGTACCTGAAAATTAATTTCTTTTTCTAGATTTGGGAAATTTTCTTGCATGATTTCAGTAAATAACGTCTTTGTACTTTGGTACTGTCTTCTGCTCCCATACCCATAATTCTGAAATTGGTTCTCTTTGAATCATCCATCATCTGTTGTGTCTAGCTACTATGCTCATTTTTAAATTTGGAGTACTGCCTAATTATAACATTGGTTTTCTCACTCTTCTTTTTTTTCCCATTTTATTGATGTGTGTAAGTGTGAAATTTAAGGCTTCTGTTGTTTTTGGGCATTTTGTGCACATACGTATCTAGTCAAGGTAACAAGGCCTTCTCTGCTTTCCTTTTGATCCACCCCCTACCCACTCCCACAACCCACCTCCCTACCCCCTTTCTCTTTATTTTTCACTTTAAGTTCTGTGAGATAATTGTGATGTGGGATCTGGGTCTGTCATATCAGAGAAACCATTCGATATTTCACCTTCTGCTTCTGACTCAATTCACTAAGCATAATGGTTTCAAGTTTCCTCGATTTGTTTACAAAAGCCTCCATGCTGTTGGACTTCATAGATGCATAGTATTCCATTGTGTACAAATACCACAGTTTGTGTATCCATTGGTCTGTTGATGGGTATTTTGGTGTCTTCCATATTTTAGCTATTGTTAGCTGTGTTGCAATGAATACAGGTGTACATGTATCTCTGCTATGTGTTGTTTTAAACTCTTTTGGGAATATTCCCAAGAGAGGTATTGCTGGATCGAAGGGGATATTTATTTCCAATCTTTTGAGAAACCTCCATACTGCTTTCCATAGCAGTTGTACCAGTTTACATTCCCACCAGCAGTGCAGGAGGGTTCCTTTCTCCCCACAGCCTCTCCAGCACTGATTGCTATTTGAGTTTTTGATATAGGCCATTCTCTCTGGAGTTGAGATGGTATCATAGTGATGTTTTGATTTGCATTTCCCTTATGGCTAGGGATATTGAACATCTTTTCATGTATTTATTGGCCATTTGAACTTCCTGAGTGAATTGCTTCTTCATTTCTTTTGCCCATTTTTCAATAGGGTCCTTAATTTTTTGGGGGGGACTTACTTTTCTTCAGTTCCCTGTATATTCTGGTTATGAGCCCCCTATCTGAGATGTTGGTGGGGAATATTTTTCTCAGTCTGTTGGTTCTCTTTTTACAGTGTTGATAATTTCATTTGCTGAGCAGAAACTTTTTAATTTGACATGATCCCATCTGTTAATAATGAGGAAAATTTCTTTTGTTTTTGGTGTCATATTAAGAAAGTCTTTGGCTACACCTATGTCTTTTAGATATTTGCCTAATTTGTCTTCTAGAAGGTTCAGTGTTTCACTTTTAATGTCTAGGTCTTTGATCCACTTTGATTTGATTTCGGTGCATGATGACAGGTGTGTGACTACATTCATTCTTTTGCACGTGGATGTCCAGTTTTCCCAGTACCATTTGTTGAACAAGCTGTCCTTTTGCCAGTGTATGCTTTTGGATTCTTTGTTGAAGACTAAGTATTTGAGGGTATTTGGGTTTGTCTCTGCATCCTCAATTCTGTTCCACTGGTCTATCTGTCTGTTTTTGTGCCAGCACCAAATTGTTTTTAAGACTATTGCTTTATAGTAGAGCCTGATGTCTGGTATTGTAATGCCTCCTGCCTTGGTTTTATTACTCAGGATTGCTTTGGCTATTCTTAGTCTCTTTTGTTTCCTTATGAATTTAATGATTCTTGTTTGAAGTTCTTTGAAAAAAATTTTAGTATTTTGATAGAGATTGCATTGAATCTATGTATCAGTTTTAGTAGTATAGTCATTTTGACTATATTTATTCTGCCTATCCAAGAACAGGGGATGCCTTTCCATTTTCTGGTGTCACATGAAACTTCTTTCTTCAATGTAATATAGTTTTCTTTATATAGGTTCTTCACGTCCTTGGTTAGGTAAACTCTTAGGTATTTAATTTTATGCTATGCTATTGAGAATGGAGTTGTTTTTTTTTTCTTTTGAGATCTTTCTCAGTAAGTTCATTGTTAGTGTAGAGAAAAGCTATTGATTTTTTAATATTGATTTTGTAACCTGAAATTTGGCTAAATTTTTTTTTATTATTTTCAAGAGTTTCGTAGTAGAGTTTTTGGGTCCTCCATGTACATAATCATATTATCTACAAATAAGGATAATTTGACTTCCTCCTTTCTGATGCAGATTCCCTTTATTTCACTTTCTTGTCTGATTGCTATGGCAAGTGTTTCAAAAACTATGTTGAATGAGAGTGGTGAAAGTGGGCAGCCTTGTCGTGTTCCAGATTTGAGAGGGAACGATTTCAATTTCTCTCCATTTACTATGATATTTGCAATAGGTTTAGCACATATGGCTTCTATGAGTTTTAGGTAGGGTCCTTCTATACCTATTTTTCTCAGTCTTTATCATGTAAGGGTGCTGGATTTTATCAAAGGCTTTTTCTGCATCAATTGAGATGATCATGTGGCTTTTGATTTTGCTTTTCTTGATGTGGTGTACTACATTGATCGATTTACATATGTTCAACCAGCCTTGCATCTCGGGGATGAAGCCCGCTTGATCATGGTGTATGATCTTTCTGATTATTTGTTGGATTCTATTTACCAGAATCTTATTAAGGATTTTTGCATCTATGTTCATTAAAGATATTGGCCTATAATTTTCCTTCCTAGTTAAGTCTTTGTCTGGTTTTGGGACTAGTGTGATGCTAGCCTCAAGAAATGAGTTTGGTAGTATTCCTTCACTTTCTACTTTATGAAACAGTTTGAGGAGGGTTTGAGTTAGTTCTTCCCTGAAGTACTGAAAAAATTCGGCTGTGAATCCATCTGGTCCTGGGCTTTTATTTGTAGGTAGAGCTTTTATTACTGCTTCAATTTCTCTGTGCATAATGGGGTTGTTCAAGATTTTTATGTCTTCGTTTAATTTTGGTAATTTATATGTATGTAGGAAGTCATCCATTTCTTCCCAATTCTCTAACTTGTTAGAATATAGGTGCTCAAAATAATTTCTCATATTATTCTGAATTTCTACAGTCTGTTGTGATTTCACCCTTTTCGTTTACAAGTGTGCTAATCTGTGCTTTTTCTTTCCTTCTAGGTGAGTTTAGCTAGCAGTTTGTCAATCTTGTTAATTCTTTCAAAAAGCCAGCTCTTTGACTCACTAGTCTTTTTTATTGCTTTTTTAATTTCAGATCTGATCTTTATAATTTCTTCTCTTTTACTGCCTTTTGGGTTAAGTTGTTCCTATTTCTCTAGGTCTTTAAGGTGCATCATTACCGTGTTTATTTGTGACTGTTCTGTTCTTTTGATGTGTGCATTTATGGCTATGAATTTCCCTCTAAGTACTGCTTTCATTGTGTTCCAAAATTTTTGATATGATGTACTTCCATCATCGTTTAACTCTTTCAAGTTTTTGATTTCTTCTCTGATTTCTTCTGTGATCCACTGTTTGGTCAATAGTAAGTTGTTAAGTCTCCATGTATTTGTGTGTTTTCTTCTGTTTCTGCTGCTGTTAAGTTCCAGTTTTATTCCACTATGATCTGAGAGTATACAGGGAATTATTTATATCCCTTTGTACTTTTTTAAGCATGACTTATGGCCTAGAATGTGGTCTGTTTTAGAAAATGTTCCATGTGCTGCTGAAAAGAACGTGTAATCAGTTGATGTTGGATGGAAAACTCTGTAAACATCTGTTATGTCTGAGTTTTCTATAGTATCATTCAGCAGTTGTATATCTTTGTGGATTTTTTGTCTGGTTGATTTATCTATCTGTGATAGTGGAATATTAAAGTCCCCTACTCTAATTGTATTGGGGCCTATGTGTCCTTTCAGGTCTAATAATTTTTGGTTTACATAATTGTGTTCTAGAGTTTGGGGCATACATATTGATAATTATGATTTCTTCTTGTTCGAGTGTTCCTTTAACCAGCATATAGTGGCCGTCTTTGTCTCTGTTCACCTATTTTGTTTTGAAATCTGTTGAGTCTGAGACTAATATAGCTACCCCTGCTTGTTTCCTGGGACCTGTTGCATGAAATACTGAATTCCATCCTTTTATTTTCAGCCTATGTGTTTCCTTGTGGGTAAAGTATGTCTCTTGTAGGCAGCAAATTGTGGGTTTCTGTTTTTTGGTCCAGTCAGCTAGTCTATGTCTTTTAATAGGTGAGTTGAGGCCATTCACATTTAGAGTAATTATTGAAGTATGTTTGGTATGTCCTGCCATCATTATAATTTTTCAATGTTGTTTACTAGCCTTACTTTTTTTTTTCTCAGCTCATTCCCCTCTAGCTGTTGTGGGGTCATTAGTGTCATTGGCCTCTCTTTCACTATCCAAGTTTCTTTTAAGAATTCTCTGCAGTGCTGGCTTAGTGGCTGCAAATTTCTTTAAGCTTTCTATATCATGGAAAGTTATAATTTCTTCCTCTATTTTAAAGATATTTTTGCTGGATATAGTAGTCTTGGTTGGTATTTGTGTTCTTTTAGTGTTTGATTGACATTGCTCCATGATCTCCTGGCTCTTAGAGTCTGGGTTGAAAAGTCTGCCATTAATCCTGATAGGCTTATCTTTGTAGGTTATTTTCTGCTTTTCTCTTACCACTTTCAGTATTCTCTATTTGTGTTGGCTTTCTAGTATTTTAATTATGATGTGTCAGGATGAGGTTCTATTCTGATCAATATTTTTTGGTGTTCTATATGCTTGTAGTAGTTCCATGTTCATTTCTCTTTTTAGGTTTGGGAAATTTTCTTCTGTAATCTCGTTGAACATGACTTTTTAGCCTTTTGTTTTGAACTCAGTCTTCTCTTGGACTCCCATAATTCTGAGGTTGTTTCTCTTGGAGTCATCTATCAGCCATTGTAATGATTCACTTCCTTCTTTTTTTACTTTGCCTTCTTTACGGTCTTTCTGTTCTCGCACCATCATTTTGTCTTCAAGATCTGATATTCTATTCTGAAAATGTTTGAAATGGTTGTTTATTATTTTCTGTGTGTTTTTCACTTCCTGGATATCTGCAGTTTTTATATCTCTGTTGTGTTCTTCTCTCATTTCTTGTACTGTCTTCATTATGTTCTGGTTTATTTCTTCTTTGATCTCCTCTAATTGCTTTTCAAGGCTTACTTTTAGCTTAGCTATGTCTTGGCATAGCTCTTGCTATGTGATGGGTGCTGAGTCGTGTTTCTGATTTGGAATCCCGGGGCCTTTTCTAGAGGGAGCACACATTGCGTTTGTAGTACACACTACCCGCGGGTTGGTTTTTTGGAGGCTGGGGCTGGCGGCTGCCAACAATTCCCAGTTATCCTGGATCCACGCTTACCTCAGGCCGAGGTTCTGGTTCTGGACTTTCCTCTGACTGCAATCTGTGGATGCTGGCAGCTCAGGACTGCACCAAGTCGGCTGCCGTTTTCCTCCACTTCCAATATGACTTCAGGATTTCTGACCTTCCTGTGGCCTCCTATCTGTTGTTGGGGTGATCTGGTCTCACCCAGGTCCGTCAGATGTTCCAGGCCCATGCGAGCTTTCCGCCGTCTCTCCTCTCTTGTATTTAAGGTCAGAAATTCTGTCCTCACAATGTTCAAGTCAACTTTCCTTGCTTTTCAATGAGTTTTTCATATCCTGAATTTCAGCTAGATTTCTTTTCAAAATTTCCTCTTCTCTATTAAAATGTTTCTTCATATCTTTCACTTCCCTATTTGCTTCAGCCAACTTTTTATTTGTGGCTTCTATATTCTCAGTAAGCTTTGTCTCCATTAGGACCACTATCCTCTTTAAGCCCGCTGATCAATGATTGCATTTTTTTGGAGAATATCTTGTTTGAACTGGTTGTTCAAGTCATTTATTTGCTTTTTGACATTATTTCCAATGACTTCCACTAATTCAGGGCCCATGACATCAGTTTCTGGGGTCTCAAGCTTGTCTGTGGTGTCCTGTTGCCATGTCTTCTTCCCATGTTTCTGTTGTTGAGGGACTTCACTTGAAAGGCCTAGCTGAGACATTTCTTTGAATGAATGTGAGGGTGTATTTGGGGAGCCTTAATTCCTCCAATTTTTATGCTGGAGGTAGGCAGTGAGGGAAGACCTAACAGCCTGATGGCTTTGGAGGTGTTTTGTTCACCCTCAGTCCTCTCAGCAAAGCTCTCCCACCTGTCCTGGCTTCCTTCCCGCGAGGGCAGGCCTCTCCACTGTCTGAGGTGCTCCCACTACACCCAGCCATTCAGGAAGTTGGCAGCCTTTCTCTCCTCCCCACAGCTGTTCCAGTTTTTTCCTGGGCACTGTTTAAGAGTGACCCCTAAACTCTGATGCACTCTTCTGAGCTTTCTTTTACTCTAATCAGTTCAGTCTTGGGATTTTTAAAAAATGGCTCCTGCTTACACCATTGCCTGTTGTGGCTATCAAGTGCTGCTTCTGATCTAGGCTCCAGGAAGCCTTTTTTAGGGGAAGCTCACAGTGTATGTAGTATGCACTACTTGCAGGCTTGTTTTTGGAGGCTGGGTCTACCAGCTGCTGTCAATTCCCACTTCTCCTGGATCCGTGCTTACCTCGGTCTGAGGTTTCAGTCTCCACACTTCCCTCCGCCTTGTGGATGCTGGCAGCTCAGGGCCACACTCAGTCGACTGCTATTTTGCTTCACTTCTGATATGTCTTCAGGATTTCTGGCCTTCCTGTGGCCTTCCTTCAGCTCTTGGGGCGCTCCTTCTTCTCCTAGCTCGGTCAGAGGTTCCAGACTCCAAGTGGCTTTCATCTGCCTGTGGATTCTGGCCCTCCCAGCTGTTTGTGGTCAGCCTAGGGCGGCTTCCTGAGCAGCTGTTTTTCCCTTCACTTCCAATGTTCCCTCAAGATTTCTGATCTTCCCCTGGCTTCCTTTCAGTTGTTGGGGCATTTGTTGGGACATTATGGATATGCCCTTGCAGTGGCCCCTAGCCCTCCTCTAGCTACATTGAGCAGGTGGTTTTTTACTATATTCTTAACTTTTTAAGTGGTTCTAGGAGGAGACATTTTGCAGCTCTGTTACTCAGCCATCATCTTGACCAGAAGTCCTTGTGAAAATATTTTGAAAAGTAGCCTTGGTGATAGTTTTGTTCAAAACATGACATAGTATATGCCTCAAACATGAAATTTATAGCACATTCATTCTATTTCATTAAAACAAAGAAAAGGAAAAATAGGTACTCCTCTGTGTTAGTCAACTCTCCATCACTATAGCAGAATACTGGAGATAGATAAAGGTAAAGAGAGAGAGAGAAAAGTTTATTTTGGCCTACAGATTTGGAGGTTTCAGCCAATTGTTAACTGGCCCCATTGAAAGCGTGGCAAGACCACAGGTGGGAGCACATGGCTGAGAAAGCTGCTTATCTTATGGGATCCAGGAGCAAAAGGGAGAGGAGGGCTAAGGGGCCAGGGGTCACTTCAAGGGCATGTCCATAATGTCCTAAATTTGTTTCACCAACCCCCATCACCTTTTGCCTTGTAATACCATAATAGACTAAAGATCAAGCCTTTGATGCATGGGTTTTGGGGAAGCACTCAAGATTCAAATTATAGCACCATCCCTCTAGGTGGGCAAAGCCCCGTGCCATGGCTTATAAGTATGACTCATAAGTTAAGCCTGGGCTGGATTTCAGCCTTGCTTGCCCCTTGGCAAAGTGTCAATGTATGTAGACCAACCAACACACCCTGCACATTCTTTTCCTGAACTATACAATGATATTAACGACTTCTAATAATCTACTCCTGCCTGCATGGTTTTATTCACCTTACTTAAAATTAGTTATTTTTTCACAATTCTTTCCAGCTTCTTACTCTTCTGTTTTTTCCTTTTGTTCCTTTCAACATTTGAAAACTTTAGAGACTTGTCTTCATGGACATCTTTCTGGATACTTGTTAAAGATATTTTTATGATGATTTAGTTAGGATTATACCTTTCTAAGATTTTCACTAACTTATGATTGCTATTTTTCTTTTTTTGCCTTTGAAAGACTTTCAACGGTCTAGATGCTGGAGACTGGGGGAATAGCACAGCAATTGGAGAGCTTGCCTAGGAAGCACAATGCCCTGTGTTTGATTCTCCAGCACCACATAAGCCAGATGTGGTGGCACATGCCTGTAATCCCAGCACTTGGGAGACTGAGGCAAAGGGATTGCTCGAATTCAAGGCCATCCTGGTTTCCATAGTGAATTCAGGACCAGCTCTGGACTATCAAGTGAAACCCTGTCTCAAAAAAAAAAGTCTATTTGTTGCTCATTTGTGAATAATCTTCTTTTCCCTATGATTGTCTTTAAAATCTTTCTACTTTTGCTGTTCTGCAGTGTGATCATCGTATTATCTGAATATGGATCTATTTCTGTTTATCTTGGTTTCATCTCATTATGCTTCTTGAGCTGGACAGTTTATGACTTTTATCATTACTGGAAAATTGATAAAGTGGCTGTTATCCAATGGTTATGCCATTTATTATCCCTTTGAACATGACCTTGTGGTCTTCCATTATCTGTTAACTCATGTCACATGTTATTTATACACCAGTGTTGGGAAAGACAGACTTCATGGGCACAGCCCATTAATCTCTTCTTGGTCACATAAGAATGGGCCTTGAACCCAGAACACTTCCTTGTCGATAGATAATAAGTTTTCACAGCCAGTACCAGCCTTATCACCTTTTGTGAAAATATCTTTTCTGTTTCATGCTCAATGAGTCTTTCTTTGTTTTCCTTAAGAATGTCTGAAAATGGCCTTCTGGCATGAGGCCCAGATCTCAGTATTTCAGATTACACAGGGAAAGAATTGAGTCCCATTAATGCAGTCTAAGAGGAGTGTGCATGGTGTGCAGCAGAGCCAACGTCTTGTGCCAGTTCTTAGGAGAGACCAACTTGCCAATGCTAACATGTATGTCTGATGGGAATTTCAAGTGGAAAGCTGAAAGGTGGAGATTCATGACATTCATGAACCCTCCTTGGCTCCTATATGATATACTTTAAGAGCAATAATATAATAAGTACTTATAATATTGGGACCTATGACAAAAGCTACAGCTTTGACAACAAGCCATGTCTAGCACACAGCTTCTATAGTTGTACTTTTTTATATCTCTGCATCTGAGGTAACCATCACAAATTTTAAGTTTATAATTTCTTTACATATATATGTATAATCTATCATCTTTAAGGATTTTTCTTTTCATTTGATTTTATGTTGATAAGGTTTATCTATGTTGCTACATGTCACTGCAGTTCATTAATTTTAACTGCTACATCATATATCATATAACAAATTTTTTTCTTTTCCCTTACCCTGATGAGGAGTATTTGGACTTTTCAGATATTTGCTATTTGAGGAACACTGCTATGAACACTCTTATACATCTTCTGTCTCTTGTCATTCATGAACGACTGCCTGTCTTGGGCATTTATGTACAAGTGAAACTTCTAAGTCACATAGAGTATGTAGGTTTGTGACATTTGGAGGTAAGAGTAACCATTTTCCAAAGTAGCTGTACAAATTCATGTTCCCATCAGCAGTGCATGAAAGGTCCCGAGCAACCAGATTTTTCTTTCATGTTCACAATCATACTTTTACATTTTTTTTTTGTCAAGGGAAGAATTGGGGGTTGTGTTTTAATCCTTAGTTATTGGTTCAGGACTGTGGGGTGGAGTGAACTCATGCCCTCAGTTCACTGGGCGAGTAGGTGTGTTACAACGCTCAGGAGAAACTGTCTCCCTTAGAACCTGAGAGACATGAATTTTCTGTTTTCTTGTGGGGAATGATGTCTGCAGGGGAAATGCTGCTTCCTGGTCCACTCCTGTTCTTCATACTGACCTCTTAAGGCCATAGGACTTCTCTTTATTCACTGGGTGTATCAAAAGCCACGTCCTTTGGTTACTGAGGCAAAGCCCCTAAAACAGCTCTAACCTATTTTCATGATTATTTTTCTGGTTACTCTCTCTTCTTTGGGGAGGGCGGGTAGTAGTGGTGGGGTTTATTAAAGATTTTACAATTATTAATAGGTACTAGACTTACTTTTTAACCTTATCAGAAAAGATGTAGTCTTCCTTCCCTATATGCACTGTTTCCCTGATGTAAAATGAACTTGCAAGGGCTGAACATTCAAGAAGATGGCCCCGTGCTGTCACAACAGTGACGATCACCAGGTGCTGCGATAGTGTTCCCAATCTAACTGCTCTGTGAACAGGGAACATCTGTTTCATGTTTAAATATAGGTTTAGTACCCGTCACCAGAAATGCAACAGATGGAAAGATTTTGAACTTTGGATTTAAAAACAGTTATTATGGGGCTGGAGGGATGGCTCAGTGGTTAAAGTGCTTGCCTAGCAAGAGCTAAGTACCTGAGTTTGATATCCCACATAACCTGGGCATGGTGGCACATGCCTATAATCCCAGAGCTTGGGAGGCTGAGACAGGAGGATTGCCGTGAGGCCAGCCTGGGCTACAGAGCGAGACCTTGTCTCAAACAAAACAAAATGAACCCCACAGTCTCCTCTCCTATGCGCTGTTCCCCTTTCTGTTGCCACAAAGTGTCTTCTTTCAGTTTTGTCCTGAGCTGATTTCCTTTACTTCTGTTAATTCAATTGTGCATTTAAAAGAATGTTTACTATATTTTGAAATCAAATTTAAAGAAGCTCTATTTATAGTGGACATTTTTCAGATGATCTAGATTCCCATTTCTGGAACTGGAAGTCCCAATTGTACCCCCTCGTTTCTAAGTTACCGGTATATAGAACGCCACGAATGTAGTGTTTCCTGCTGTCAGTCGCGGCAGTGAGGGGAGGTGCCTCTGTCCCGGAAGCTGCCGTGTTCTGTGTTGGCTTGCTATATACCTCTGTACCTTAGCGCCTGTCTTTTGTTCTGTGGTAAGAAGGAATCTGCTCCACAGCTATCTCTGTGAATCACTCCTAAATTCTTCCTCATGGTGCTCAAGTTTGTGACCTTGTGGCCCACTCTGCATGGGAGTGTGGCCTCACCACTGATAGGAGCCCCTTGCTCAGCCCTGACTTTCTGCTTTGAGGCCTGAATCAACAATTTTATATAACATTTGAAACCGGAAGTTATTAACAAGTCGATGCCAGGGATCAGGAAGAATTGGAACAGGCAGCTAAGAAGCCATCTGTCTGACAGAATGGGAGGGCAGGAAGGTGTCTAATTGGGAAACTACAAGAAAGATGGAAACTAGAAGCAATATGTGAAATATTTATTTTATAACATAGGCATTATTTATCACAGTGATTGCAATGCATTAAAGATTCTACTAAGATAGGATATTAAACAAAATATCACAGATTGTGGCAAAATGGAATATTATGCAAAAAGAGCCACAAACTCTATGTGGCTTCTTTTTCATCCATGTCTTGAATATTAGAAGACTGTGTGACTGCTTTGACCAGTAGAGTGAGACTGAACTGCTCCTCTGGTGACTTTCAAAGTAAACCTCTCAAAGGCCAGGTTGCTTTCTCTTATAGCTCTTGGGACACACTAACTTTGGAACTCTTGAGTTTCCATGGAAGAAGTGGGACTGCCTTGACAGCGTCATGTCGGAAAGGCAAGGTATCAATGCTCTGGTTGACAGCTTTAAGTGAGCCCCATTTTCCAGCTAAGCCAAGTGTACCTGTCGGGAGCTGTTCTGCAAGTAGATGACCACCTGGCCATTGCATCATGTACCTATTCAAGTTACTCATGGGCATGTAAGTCAACCCAGCTGAGATCCAGACACTGTGTGCTTGCTGTTCCTGTTTTTGAACTCATGACCCACCCATAAAATTCATGAACATGATAAAATATTTTAGGTCACTAACTTTCAAGGTGGTAAGCTATGTAGCAATAACTAAGCAAAATAACTCTCAAGCTGTGGGAGCTCTGGTACAACCCGCCAGCAAATTGCAACCAAGGTCCCAGAGCAAGACTACATGGAAATTCAACGGAGATGAGGCCCAATGGGGAACAGGAAGTGAAGGAGAATGGGAGACTGAGGAAGCAGCGAAAGCGAGTCCTGGCAAAAACTACATTTTGTCCCTTGTGAGGAAGAACCCACCTAGGAGGTTTGTTGACACGATTGACCCTTATGAGAGGGGGGAGTACATCTGAAACCTTGAAGACCAGAGTCCATGAGGATCAGAATTCCATGTCCATTGGTAATTTATCATTCATCACGCTTCTTCGTGGGACCTTTGTTTTTAGGAGGACTTTGTTTCATGGTGTGAAGTATGAGAGCATCACTGTGAATTCTGTCCCCCCAGCACTGAGCCACTGCCCACAATCTTAGTCGGGCAGCACTGTCATTGCCAGTTTCTCCCTGGAGATGTTAACTTTTGTGTATATCGTTACAGTTGCCCACGAGTGTGACTTCCAGCCCAAGTAGGGAAAGGGCGGATGAGACCGGCATTTCACACCCAGGCAGGGTGACTCAGGGACAGGGTACTAAAGAAGAGTCCGGGGAACCTGACACCTTGCAGATGTAACCAGAGACAGGATTCAGGGTAAGGAAGCTTCTGTGTAAGCAGGTTGAGGCCTTTCTTCTCTGCTTCTGCTCCCCTCCCGGTCTGCCTCCTCAGAGCTGCTGCCTACTGTGCTTGTTGACATCATCATTCATAATGTCCTGCGGCCCTTTTCACACTGTGGCTCCCGCTAGTTAATGAGATAATACATTGCTGAGCTTTTGGCTGATTTGCATCTCTGATTTCTAATCCAATTGTAAGCAAATCGGCCTCAAGCAACATGCTCATTCATTCCTATGGCCATATGCCCATTCATGCCTATAACTTATCTTTCTGTTACTCAGCCTTCAGTGCTGTAGAGACACCAGAAGTCTTCTTGCCCAATGAGCTCATTTTACTAATGAAGAAGTAGGGGCTCAGATTGGAGCGATTTCTGGTAAGATATGTAGGAGTAGCTCTTGGCTAGTACTGGTGACAATGAATAGACTTGCCATCCTTAGTGACTAGACAAAATATTCAGTGTCATTCTCCGATGACAGGGATCTGCAATTCACAGTACAGTGACCCTGATGATCATAAAGTTGTCACTTAAGGGAAACAGCAGGTGAAAGGGGCTATTTCTAACACGCACTGAGCCAAGAGGGCAACCTTAACGTGTCTGAGGGCTTGGGAAGAAATGTGTACGCTCCTAAGAACTTCATAGGTAGATCTTTTAGATTCTGACTCCATCATCAAAACACAGGAAGAGAAAGAAAAGCACCAATGATATTCACAGTAGCATTCTTATTTTCACTCACGGAGAGGGAGGTGCCGCCCAGTCTGCAAGGACCAATCTGAGATATTTGGGGATGAAGAGGTGGGAGGGGCAGATTGTGCTGGGATGGAGGAAGGCAGACGGGGGTAAGGAGGAAATGACTAAATGATGTCTTTTCTCCGGATGACTGAGCAGCTTGGGGACTGGTCATTTCAAGAGTGAACTGAATAATAAAAAAATCATATCATATTCCAAAAATACAATGTTGAGCTGATGTATGTAAATATGCATGATTGTTCATTGTGGAAGTATTTCCTTAACAGTCTAAGTGCTCAGAACAGAGAATCAGTCATGAATTCTAATACTTAGTATAATGAAATATTATGTAGAAAATAGTCAGGTTATTTTTTTTTAAGTGAGAATATTCTCATCTGTTAATTTTTTTTTTTTTTTTTTTGAGACAGGGTCTCTCTCTGCAGCCCAGGCTGGTCCTGAACTCACTATAGAACCCAGGATGGCCTTGGAGTCAAGGCAATCCTCTTGCCTCAGCCCTACTAAGTGCTAGGATGACAGGCACAAACCACCATGCCTGGTTTATTCATTTGTTAATTTTCTACAGCTATAACAAAATACCTGAAGCTGGTAAGAAAAAACATACGTGTCTGTATCATGTCTAAAATTTGCTTTTGGGGAGATCTGTGCAAAGATTTCCAACAAAGTATTATTGATGTTTGCTTATGGAGATTAGCATTTTATTATTTCATGTTTTCATAGCATTCTGTATATTAGTAGAGATTTCTACATAATATTTTCCAGTATAATTTTTAAAAATCTATATGTGTATTTTAAAGTCATTTTTTGATACCATCTCTCTTAGGAGAGCAGGTTTCTCAGAGAGAGAAGAGCCTGAGGGGAACTGGATGGGGAATGTCTGTGGATGGTGAAGGGAAGGCAGAAGCAGGGGTGGTACCCTCCTTTGCACACCTGTACAAGGAAGCTGAAGCTGTCCAGTCACATTCTTTTCCACTTTCCACTAGGTGTCCTCCTGGGATACCTGATGTTCTGAGTATATAACATTTGCAATATTATGTCTTTCTACATGCCTAGGATGACTTCTTGCCTTGCTGACTCCAAACTGCACTTTGCGTATCATCTCCACTTTGCAAACTTCTTGAGCAACTCCAGGCAGATACAGACTTACGAATATTCACCTATGTATCTGCCAAGTGAGTTGGACTGTGAACATCTCAGTCACAACCAGGCGCATCCAGGAGATTTTCATCAAGGAGCATCCAGGAAAGTATCTCATAGTATTAAAGAATGGGAAATGCTATGTGTTGCAGGGTAGGATCTCAGATGCTATGCGGTAACAAGCAGCTGGGGAGGGTCAGGTCAGTAGTCATGCTAACTGGACTTTCGTACAGAGTAGGAGAACAAAAAATTCTAAAAAAAAATTAACCCTTAACTTAAACAGAAATTTAGAGATGGAAGAAGTCTTGTAGCCTTGTCTAAAATAAGATACGATTTCTCCTCTCTTATCCTGGCAATAATCAAAAAGTTTTATGACACAAGCATTAGTAATGTTAAGGAGAGACAAAATCATTTATTGGTGGAGAGATAAAGTTGATAAAAATTTTTGGAAGGCGATTTGTCAGTTTTTGTCAAGTATTTAATTTCATTTATTTTTGGTGAAGTGGTCATACTATAAATTCATTTAATGAGAAGATACATATTTTCTTGTACCTGCCTCTGGGAGGCTGTGCCAGCAGGACCTGGCGGCTCCTGGGAGAAGAGGGTAGCTGTTGAGCTGTTGAACAGGCAGGGGGAAGGTCTTCTTTTCACCCTGGTGTGGCTTCAGAAGTTTACATCCTATGCATGTCTAAAAAAATTCAAAACCTAATAGGTATAAACAAAAGGAACATAGGACATCTTCTTTCTGCTCTGTCTTTTAAATATTGTCTTAATCTTTGCCAAGGTTTAGTGATTTAGGCATTGAAGTCAGCCTGAAAGGTTTGAATCTGCATCCTTTTGCACTTCTCTAACCTGGAAAAGCATTTATCTCCTGTAACCCCCAGTAATAACCAGCTGAGACTTGTCCACACAAAGCAGTGTGATTTATCCTGGAACAGATTCCTTTATACCAATCATATGAACCGGGGGTGGGAATCTCTCTTAGGGATTTCCCCCCGAAGTTTGGGGTGATCTGTTCTCCTGGGCTTCTTGCTCTCTCACACAGCCCACATGGCTTCCTGGGATTCCTGGAGAGGCTGCAGCTGGTGGGTCCCTGCTGCCTGAGGACTCGCTCTGGTGCTCAGACTGCCCCTTCGCAGGTGTCTGTGACTTCAGCCCCATAGGTTTATGTTCCAGGTTTAGGATTTCCAGGACACCTACCAACCTTGGCAATATGCCCGCCTCACTCCACCTCACGTCACTCCTTCAATTCTGATCCCAAATGATGCTCTGCTTTTTTGGAATTTTTCTACGGGTCTTGTCATCTTCTAGCAAACAGTATTGTTGGTTTGTCTATCTTCTCCACTAGACTCTTAGCTCTATGAGGTCAGGAATCTGTGCCTGTGTTGTGCACAATGGAGTCCCCAGCACCTGGAATTCTGCCCAGCACACAGCAGGCACTATGGAAATATGGCCGCTATCTGTCTTTCTTTTCTGAGGAAGGAACTTCTAGCCCTAGATGTCATTGTCTCTTCTCTCTGCCATCTCCCTTTTCTAGTGAAGCCCAAACCTTCATTTATTATGGTGGTAACAACTATGACAGCTGTGACTGAATAGCCATCTGTCCTGAAGTGCCAGGCCTCCTGCTAAAACTTTGACCTGGTGCCTCATTCATGTCATGGCACCTGTGGTTAAAGCATCCGAAGGAATGAACTTATTTCACAAATGCAGATGTGACAAGTAACTAGGGGATTGGGTTGCAAGGGTGAGGCAAGAAGAGCCCATGGGTCTTTGTTTCATAGTTTTTGATTTTTTTTTTTACACTTTATGCATTTCTGTGACAAATTAAGGTCAGAAACTGCCTCTCTGGAAGTGTTCCATCCTTCCTTCATTCTCTCACCCCTAAATGTCCACTTGTCTCCCTTTCTAAAAATAAAGTCCACTTTCCCATTTTAAGAGGAATTTAATGTGTGAGGGTAGGTGGTTAACTGAGGTGTGCTTGGATGGAATAGGATCTGTAGAGCAGTTTAGCTTAACAAACCTTCGAGAAGCTTCTGGGAGGAGCCCCTGGCCATGGGTGGACTCTGAATTCTAAAGATCACCTCCCAAGAGATCTATAGAAAATCGTGTATTTCTCCAGTTCAGTTGAGCTCTTCTCAGTCCAGGCCAGTGACAGTCCCAACTGTGGGTGAGTCAGGGGATATCCGAGGCTCAAGAAGCCCCCATATTCTTGGAAGTGGGTAATCTTAATTTTAGATGATTCAGTGTAGAGGTCGGAAACAGATAAGATCTGGCATAGGAGAAAAATCCCCGAAATGTCTTTTAGCAGGGAAAGCATTATGCAATTTCTTTAGAAGCAAATCCACCTTCCTAATTATGGATGCCTAGGGCCACAATTACAGATAAATAGCATTTTCAAAGTCTGAAATTCTTCTTGCTTCCTTCTGTAATTCTTTGCTGGCAAGCCTTCATGGGTTGTTGATTCTGCAGAGGTGGATGAGGCAGGCTGGGTGGGGCAGGCCTGACCAGAAGCCCAGAAGTGAGGCTGGCTGGGTGGGGCAGCCTCAGAGAGATGCATCACCCAGATCCCCCCTTGGAGGGTGGCTTGCTGCCTAGTGCAGGGCTCTAGTGGTGAGGCAAGCTTTTCCTGGGACAGTCTGCATCCAGAGACTGAGTGGAGGAGGTGAGGAGAAACTATGGACCTCTACACTTGACCTAAGAAATAAACAGAGGCCTCTCTCCAGGGCTCCAAGACAGATTCCTGAGCTTTTGTGGACCCTGCATCCCTGAGCGCCTGGTTCACTGTGCACCTTGGCCTGATCTTGCTTTCAGAAGTGTGGATTCCTAGGAATAGACTGCCTCTCAAACTCCCCTTTAGTATCTACTACTTCTGGGATGGCCAGCCTGTGCCCATGGGCCACAGAGTAGGGCATTAGTCTAGCTGCACTGCAGACAGCAGAGTCTCTCTGCCAAGTTTGGCTTCTAATCAGCCTGGAGTGTCTTCAGAAGTTTACATCCCACGCATGTACAACAGAGTTCAAAGCCTAATAGGTAAAAACAAAGGGAACATAGGACATCTTCTTGTGAGGAGATGCTCCAAGTGGTGTGTGGAGGATGGCGATGGTACCCAGAGGTACAAGCAGCCTCTGAGCCCCAGAAGCCTATCAAGAGGCAAACGGGAAGCTTGGCATGGTGGCTCGCACCTGCAATTCAAGTACTCTGGGAGGCTGAAGCGGAAGGATGGCAAGAACAAGTCCAACCCGGGTGACATCGAGATGTGGTGGGATCTTATTTCTAAATAAATAACTAAATAGGCTAGCTAAGGCACTGGGTTCAACCCCTAGGAATATAAATAAAACAACAAAACAAGACAAGGCAAAATATCAGACAAATGCACATCAGGTCACCTTCATGGGGTGTATAAGAGGTGGTAGAACCAGCCCTGCTGGTCCCAGCAGCCACCTCGAACACCCCTTCAGCACCATCTGCCCAAGCCTAGGGAGGCAGAGGGCAGGGGAGGGACAGGATTGTCAAAGCAAACAGCAGAGTGTCTTGCTCATGGTGGTGAGGTTCAAGTGGCTGTCCTAGCTGTACCTCGCATGGCAAGGCTGTGATGCCCACATCCCCACCATTCAGAAATAAAATAATTATTGTGAACATGATTATAGGTATTTCTAAGTGGATCTGTGTATTAGGATGAATCATGAAAAAAACCCAAAATTATAATATGATTGCTATTCTCGATCACATTTTTTAAAAGTAAATGATGAGGAAACATGAAATTTGAGGGATTGCTGGACTAGGTAAGTAGTTTGTCACCATGAGAGACACCGGGATACTGGCTGCTCCTTTACTCTCCCTACAGCTTGGTCCCAGAATATAATATATCGACTGGAAGAGGTATGTTGGCTGCTTGCACATGTAAATGCCTTGGTAGAGGACACTTCCCATTGCTTTGCCCATTCCTTGGTTAGTTTCGCTGTGGTTCAGTTCACATGCTCTCTGAGAGATAAGGAAGAACGGGGGAGATATAAGTAGATCACTATCTGGGTGATCACTATTCTGATTGTATGACTTATTGTCTTTGGTCCAGAATTTCATTGCCTCTTGTCTTAGTAAATTTTTTGTTGCTGGGACAGGACACCCAACATCAACAATGAAAGGGAGGAAAGATTTATTTAGCTCATGGGCGGCCAGAAAAAGTAGAAGCACATGGCAGTGGCTAGAAAGCTGTTGTCTGCATTGCAGACAGAGGTGGAGTGAAGCAGGAGAGAGCTGATGTCTGGAAGCTCAGGCAAGGCCAGAGCTTCCCCAGGAAGACGCTGTAGCAATGTTTTTCTTCTTTCCTTTAATAATTTCAAGCTACTAGCTGGGTGCACCACATGGTGGTGCCCCTCCTTCCCTAGGCCACAAGTCAGCAAGTACATACCAGGGGACGTTTCAGATTCAAACCATAGCACCTCTAGCACCTATATTGCAAAATGGGAATGGTCATTGGCCCTGTTTTATAAGGTGATTGACAGGATTACTGAATTAGTATGAGTAAAGAATTTAAAACATTAAACATGTGGTAACTTATCTGAATGAATATTTGCTATTATTTATTGCCATCTGGCTCCTGTTCTAAGATTAAGGGGTAAAGAGATTATTGAAATTATCACTAAGACTTAGGTTTGTAGTAGTTCCCCTTGGATAGGTCCAAGATCTCCAGTAGATGTCTAAAGACTTGGATGCCACTGCAGATGTATTCTCTACAGCAGTCTCCTGTGACCAACCACTGCCCCAATGCATCACATGGAAAATTCTAGATATAAACAATAACATTTACATTACATGCTGTTCTGAGTATCATGAGAAAATTTTACGTTATTCATTCTTCCTTCTCAGAACATGAGTCATTCTGTTTTCCCCTACATATTTCTGCTGTGTACACATCCCACTTGTTCGTCAACTTAGCAGGCATCTGTGTTACCTGCCAGCATATGCCTGGAGCCAAGGAATAACCAAGGAATGGGCAAAGGAGAGAACCCTAGCAATGGCAAGTGTCCTCTACCAGGGCATTTAGTTTCTACTTCTTTAAGCCATGTGCAAGCAGCCAGTATACCTCTTTGAGTCAATATATTATATTCTGGGACCAAGCTGCAGGGAGATCAGAGGAGTAGCCAGTATGCCCGTGTCTCTCATGGTGACAAAATACTTATCTAGTCTAGCAATCCCTCAAAGTTCACTTTTTTCTCATCATTTACTTTTTTTCAATTTCTGCATATATCTTTACTATTTATACAAATTTTGTATGTTTTGATCCACACAAGGTGGGCACCCTGTGATAGTTGCATTAATTGATTTTAATATTTTCTTCATAAACACTGAAGGTTGCCAAAAAAGGTTTGCTCTTGAACCTATATTCTATATATTCAAAGAATAAAGTTTTTTTTTTAAAGTTGTTTTGCTAGCTTTAGTTTCAGGAAGTATAGTAGATTTTTCTTATTTTGCAAGTGCAATCTTCATAGTGAAGGTAAGAACTTTCTGAAGTCCATTGCTGGATTTTTTTGGGATTCACTTTGACTAAGCAACATTTTTAAAAGAGAGAAATGTCTTTTTTCTTTTGGTCACATTCTTTTAAGAGTGCATGGCTGGTTGGCCAGATGTTGGTGTTCTGAAAATCTATGCTGAGCTGGTGCCTGCGAACCAGACATGTTATGGTTTTTGTTTGTAGAACTTGGAGTCTTCCTCTCTGGTAACTCAGGCTGAGTTTACTTGTAGGAGTGGCAGGACTTGCTGATAGACAGCGTCTACTTCTACCACGATATTTAAGTGTTCTATTGCATGTTTTACAAGGAGCCTACAATACACTTTTGGAGCCCCTGTACTTTTTCACAATTTTTGCTTCTTTAAAACTGAGTATATGATTATTGCTTGCTTCTCGAGTAAGAAGTTTCCATATTTTAGATGTCAATTTGGCCTTGGGCTGCAGGCACACTCGACAGTTACCCAAAACCAGTAACTGGAAACAGTATAGACGTGTTTCCTCAAAAGTGCTCTTGTCATAAAAGAGCCCGTGTGGCCTGGGCAGCTATCCTGCAAGCCTCACGCCGCAGCCTCAAGACAGTGCTTCTGCCTCCTTGACGTCGCACAGCTTCATCGTTTACTTTTAAACAATATGACCGAAGGTTATTTTCAGTAACCTTTATTTTACTTCATAACGACCCTAAGGGAAACAAGCGTGATGACATTGACATTCAGACATGCCAAAGAAGAGCCGTAAGGTGCTTTTTGTTTGAGTGGAAAGGTGAAAGGACATGGGCTATTTTGAGAGACCAGCAGGCTCCCATCACATAACCTTTATTACTGCCTATTGATGCTATTGCTTTCTCTTATCATTGTTGTCAATGTTTTGCAATGCCTAACTTAAACTTTATCATAGGTCTATTTATAGGTTTGGTACTACTTGTGGTCTCTTTTATTATTATCGTTCATGTTTTACTATGTCTAATTTAAACTTTATTATAAGTTCATTTATAGAGTTGGGCACTATCTGTGGTTTGGGGCATTCCCTATTGGTGTTCCCCAGAGGTACAATCTAGAGATAAGCTCTCATATGCTTTTTAACATTCTCTTACTTTTAAATGCTTCTAATTGATGCCATACCAGAACATGTGAGAATAAAATCATTTTACTTCTGTTTCCTTCTCTCCTACATTTTTTTTTTTTTGATGGACAGAACTATTTCTTTGTAAAGTTCATGGCATTAGCAAGCCCCTCGGCTCCATAAGCTCTCCTGTTATTAACTTTTTTGTTTAAATGAATTCGATACTTATCAATAAGATTCTTGGGTGCACATTCTTGAGTAACTCACAGATGAGTGCACATTCTTGGGTATTTGAAAATGCCTGCATCTTTGTATTTGTACTTGAGCGACTTTCTTTTGGAGACAGAGTCTCGCTCTGTAGCCCAGGCTGGTCCTGAACTCACTATGGAGCTCAGCCTGGCCTTGGACTCATAGCCATCCTCCTTCCTCTGCCTCCTGAGTGCTGGGATTACAGACGTTCACCACCACACCCAGTTTATGTGATGCTGGGAAATCGAACTCAGGTACTTAGTGCTTGCTAGGCAAGCGCTTTAACCACTGAGCCATTCCTCCAGCCCCTTGAATGACATTTTGATATGTTATATCTTTGAGTCATTTTTTTTTCTTCTGGAATTTATGGCTATTATCCCATTGTTCTCAACTAACCAATATGGTAGGGGATAATCTGATTTTTTGTTGCAATTTTCTTTCTGCATATCTATAGAATTCTTTCCCCATCTAAGTTCTTCGATATTAAGTAACAACTACATGCCTAAATATCTTTTCTCCTACCAATATTATTGGGGAATGGTACATGAATTTCATTAAACATTGAATTCTTTGACATTGGAGAAATTTTTTTCTGAATTACATTCAGAACTAGTTTCTAATTATTGCAGTTCTTTGTTTTTAAGATATGTTAGGTTTTTAAAGATCTATCTTTAATTGTTTTAAATTCCTTGTCCTTTCAACTTTTGTTATGTTTCAAGTTTCATTATAGTTTGATTATATCAAACTAGCCCTTCATGTAAATAATTTGATGATCAGCTGCATTTATTTTATGATTTCTTTATTTTCCTAATTTACATTCGATGTAAATTGCTACACGACTTGCATCTGTAGGACTCTAATCTCCATTTTTATCTTGTGTTGTTCTTTTGTTCTTATGTCTTTGTGTTCTTGTTTTATTAAAGTTGTATTCCTCTTTATTTTTATTTATTTGCCTTATTTTTATTTTGGCAGTTCTGGGGCTTAAACCCAGGGCCTCACACATGTTAGGCAAACACTGTACCATTGAGCTGTGTGCCCAGCTCAAAGTCACACATATGTATTTTTTGTCTCTCTCTCTCTCTCTCACACACACACACACACACACACACACACACACACACACACACACACACACACACACACACACACACACACACGTATATTTAAAAAGTAAAAATTTAAGATGAATGTTCTGCTCCTTGGATTGGGCTGTTTCTTCCTAGATTTCATATCTCTCTCTAAAGTGAGTACTTTCATAGTTTCTGCCCTGTTTTCTTTCATATCAAGTCCATGATTAGCACAGACTGTTTGGTGTACTGTTGTATTCTTGATTTTATATGGGTGACTTTTCTTTGAAATCTTTCTCACCTTATATAAAATTCAGTATTCTCCTCAGAGCTACAAGCTGAAGACCAAGAGTTGCTCCCTGTCTGCAGTCTGCTTTTTCTGTAGTTCAGGGACATGCAAAGAAACAAGGCCACACACAGTCCTTACTGGAGGACTCGGGCACTGTGTTTTCCTGAGTTCTCATTAAAATGCCAGCTCTAGCACCTGTGCCTTCCAGGTAGGCATCTGTGCTGTTCGTATGTGTTTTCTTATCATAGTACAGCCTCTCGGAAGCTGTGAAGCCTTGGCTGTCCTTCCTCCTCCATGGTCCTGTCAGGTCTGTCACTCACTCAGCTTCTCTCCAACTTAGAACGGAGGGGGGGGGGGCGGGGAGGAGCGGGGGTGGGTGGAGCTATTCCTGAAACTGATCAGGGTGTTTCTGCTTCTTCTGTTTCCCTCTCCATATTTCAAGGAAAGGTAGGTATGAGATCACTCTTCCTGTGGCATACCACCAGACCTTCCTCTTCCCTTCTCTGACACTTGAAAACTTAAGTCATAAACTTGAATCTCTTTCCTTGTGGCTGTTGTTTGATTTTTTAATGACATTTTGGAAGTCTGTTTTGAATGGAAACAGAATTCTGGGTTTCCAATTGTGTTGCTTTCCCTCTGCCCTAGTTCTAAACACTTAAAGATGGTTAAGTGTCTTCTGATCTCTACTGTTTCTAATGAGGATTCAGCAGTGATTCCAATGGCTTCTCTACTACATGATAGTTTTTTTTTTTTCCTTTCCTACTTTTGGCATTTTAGTGTAGTTTCAAGCAGTTTGGCTATGATGTGGGTGTCTTGATTCACATGTGTGCTTCTTGGTGCTCACTGAATATTTTGAATCTAAACTGATGGCTGTCAGTATGTTCCAGCCATTATTTCTTCTAAGGCTTTGTCTTGTTCTAAGTCTTTTCTACTTACAAAGTTCATATCTTGTGTATGCAGAAATCTCTATTCTGTACTACAGATCCTGAGACCTATTCTATTCCTCTTGTATTTTCATTTAAAAATTGTCTTTATACTAAAAAACTTCAATAGATCTACAAGTTTGTTGATGAAAACATGACTCAATCCCCCTAAGTGATTCTTTCGTGTTTTTATCTCTTTCTAGTTTTTTTGGTGTTTCTATTTCTTATTTGAGAATCTCTGTCTTTAATTTGTCAAAAGTATATTTTCCTATTACTTACTGAGACAAGTTGTAGAAGCTGCCTCGTAATCCTTTCTTGCTAACTCCAGCACCGAGGTCGTACTGGGGCTGGTCTCAGTTAGTTGTGTTTTTCCTTAATCCTGGTCCATACATATTTTCCTTATCCTTCGTAGGTTGAAAACTTTAGGATTACACTGTAGGCACTATGAATTTGATACCACAGAGATGATTCTGTATCCTGTTCTATTCCAATGTTGAATGAAGTCTTGTCTTCTGAAGCAATTAACTTAAGATGAACTCAAACTACAGAACTCTGTGCAGCAGCTCCACTTGCAATTCATTTCCCCTATTTTTAGCAAGGCGCCGTTGAGTCTGCCTTATGGATGTATGCTCCAGGGACCTGCCCAAGCCTTGGTCTGAGTTTATATTCAGAATCTGAGTCTCTCTTGCTCTGGTTCCTTCCTTCCTCTTATCTTCCCTCCCTTGTTTCCAGCGCTTTCTATCAGGGGTTCGGCCACTCCCTGTCATGCCAGCATCAGCCTGTACTCACACACAGGGCTACAAAAGCAGGCAGCTCTCCCTTGGTGTTCCATCTTTGCAAGATTTAATTCCTCTCCAGCTTCCATCTGCTTCTATTTATTCTCTATTCAGGAGCTTTTAGGCTGTTTATTTAAATAATTGATTTTTAAAAAAAACTGGACAGACTTTCTAGCTATTATCTGTAAGAGATTCAGGTCTAATAGAACATATTTGTTTTTACTCAAAGTGGAAATTGCTGGTGATTTTTCAAAAAATTGTTTTTGTTCTTGCTATTCATTATGTTAATTGTTTGGAGAGGAACGTTCTATAACCCAGAATCACTTTTTGTCATCTTCATTCAGAAATTTTCACTTGCAAATGTGCATTTTTCCTGAGCCTTGGATTTATAATCTATAAAATGAGCAAAATAGCCCTTTCCCTGGGGACTTACAAGGGCTGAAAGAGATAGTGTGGGTAAGGCATTTTTAGCACAGAGCTTGGCAGTTAACATGATTATTGGCAAAGCCAGGTGTGGTGACACACCCTAGTAATCTCAGCCCTTGGGAGGCAGAAGCAGGGGGATTTCTGCGAGTCTGAGGCCAGTCTGGGCTACATAGTGAATTCACAACCAGCCTGGACTATAGAATGAGACCCAGTCTCAAAAAGAAATTATTAGCATTATCTTTGGTGTCATTATCATACCCCTAACTTGGGGCCTCATAGGTAGTAAAAGATAAATAATAATTGTTGACTAAATGAATTTTAGACGTGAAAATAGAGAGGGAAAAGGGGAATATAAGAAATGGTGAGCCAAGCCCTATGGACTGTAATCCTGGCACTCTGGGAGGCTGAGGCAGGAGGATCACAAGTTTGAGCCCAGCCTGGGAAGCTCAGTGACTTAGCTGACCCTAATTAGTCTTGTCTCAAAATAGGCTGTGGGAAATAGCCCCACAGTATCACCACTACCACCACCACCATCACCAACAACCGAAATGAACAGGAAAGAAATGGTAGCACTAATTGTTGCAAATTTAGAAGAGACTTCCAGCTGGTACTTTTTCAGTGGGTATGCAGCAGACACCAGGGCTTGTGCCAAGCACCTTTTCCCTGTGGCCAGACTTCATTGTACAAGGTGTTCTCGTTAAGCCACGTGGTGATTGATTATGCAAGTGACAGCTAGAGCCAGTTCAATTCTGGCTCTGGCGACCACCAGGCTTTGGCTAATTATTCAGCTTCATTAAATTCTGGTCATTTCCTTTGCAAATGTGGTTAATGATGCATGCCTCTCAGAGGCTTTATGAAGATCAACTAACACATAGCATGGTTCCTAGTTCAGCAACTTGAGGAAGTCATTATCATCTCTCAGATTGTTCTGGAATACCCAGATCCCAATCTTTGAATGTTCTGCTTTACTTCTGTAAGCAAGACCTGAAAATTATGATTTCTTCTAGCATGTGAGATCCGTGAAGCAGCAAAACAACTTCACCTTGCCAAAAACCATGGAGTGAGGACAATGACTGTCATAGGTAAAGCTTCTCATGAAGCTCTCTTGGATACATGACTTCCTTTTTTCAAAGACACAAGGCTTCTGGTCATTCTTTTTTTTCTCTCTCTCTTTGAGACAGAGTCTTGCTCTGTAGTCCAAGCTGGTCTTGAACTCACTATGTAGTCCAGGCTGGCCTCAGACTTTGCGGTAATCCTCCTGCTCCAGCTTCCCAAGTTCTGGGATTACAGGCGTGCACCACCATGCCTGGCTTATGTGGTGCTGGGGAATTGAACCCAGGGCCCTGTGCTTGCTCTCTTGGCTGTGCTGTGATCTCCTTTTTCCCGTAGTATGTCTTTCTCAGCACTTTGAAGAGATAGGGTAAAAACCTAGTCTAATGATTTCTGAGAACTATGAAGATGTGGAAAACAATAAGAAAGTTTTGATTCCTCTCAAGGGCTTCATTATGAAAGTTCCAGAGCAGTGTTTGCATTTTCTCAAGTTTCTGGCTCTCTGTGTATGTTCTGGGCTGCCCTGTGGTCCCTTATTAAACAGGGTCAGAAAATGTGAGTTTTTACCTCAATTCTATTGCCACTTATTTGCTGTGCAGTCTTTGGCAGGCTACCTTAGTGTCTGGAACCCAGTTGATTTATCTGTAAAATAGGGACCAACTGAAAGCTATGTAGGAAAGTGCCTTGGAAATCCTCTGAATGCATAATGCAGATTAAAATGGGTAGATGATAAGCAGTTGCCCTGTATCCTTTTCTCCCCAACTAATCATCAGATGGATCCCAGATTCTGTAATAAAATCTCTCCAATTCTTCACTCTGAATATGATTTGTGACTTTTGCCTTTTTTCTTGGCAAAAAAGTTACTTAGTGTCCATTTTTCATGGAAATTTGAAAAAGGCCTCTCAGAGTAACTGGCCAATGGGATACGATGGCTCTCTGGAATGAGAGCCAATTTGAGGGGATCCGGAGCAGGTCTGATACAAGTCTTTTAGTATAACTGTATGGATTCAGCCCAAGCACCTACATTCTCATCCTTTCAACATTTACAAACACCAACACATCTCTTGCTTCAACTGGCTTGACAAGGAGTCCTTGTCTTCTGGGTGGAGTCATTCTTAGGCCTCAGGTCATGACCAGCGTGATGCTCTGAGTCCATTAGGTTGGAGAAATTACAGGCTGTTACCATAGTAGATTTCCTGTTTGCTAATTGAACTGGACAGTTGAGTGCTGCCTGATGTCACCAAGTGAGGCTATATGAGATAATGCTGCATTATACAGGGCTGTTTCCTTCCCTGAATCTTTCTGGTGATCTCCCCAAGTGCTTATCCGATTCCCCATACACTGAGAGCTCAGCAGAGCTAGTTATAGGTTAATTGAAATCACACTTTGCCCCCACTTCCTGCCAGGGGGATGCTGTGGCTATATACTTTCTAACAGGAAGTAGTCAAAGGTTTTTACATTGTGCTCTTTCCAAAAAAAAAAAAAAGAGGGCTGAAAATTAATGTGGCTTCCAGTAAACACTTTAACTTCAGGAAAGACCTCAGTGATGGAGAAATGAGGCTTTCCCTAAGGCTGATCGCCCAGCCATTTGTGGTCAATAAAGTATTGGTGATGACAATCAATGAGAATTTGACTGAGGCTTAAGTCATGCCTTCTCTGTCTAAGGTTCATAGTCTTGGGGCCAAGGTCCCTCACTTGGGGAAATACCAGGAGACAGGGGTCCACTGGAGGTAGGGGACTACTGGGCTCAAGCATTATTAATGGCTTGTAATGTGGAGAACCTTCTCTGAGAAGGTGAGAAAGTACAACACAGTAATCTAGGTGACTGCTGTACAAACCCTGCAGATCAGCATTGCAGGGGGACAGTCACAGATACCAGGACCCGAGGCCAGAATCACTGAATCTTGTGAGGAGGAAAAGGGAAGGAAAATATACTTTCTGCTGGACAGTCAGATTTAGAAGCAATTTACTAGCCAGGCCTGGTAGGTCAGGCCTGTAGTCACAGCCCTCCAGGAGGCTGAGGCAGGAGGATCACTCGTTTGAGCCTTGGCTAGACAATTTAATGACTTAGCAGGAACCTGCCTCAGAAAAGGGGGGCAGGCTGGAAAATGTGGATGTGAAGGCCCTAGGCTTGATTTCTGGTACCATAGGAGAGGAAGGAAGAAAGAAAGAAAGAAAGAGAGAAAGAAAGAAAGAAAGAAAGAAAGAAAGAAAGAAGAAAAAGAAAGGAAGGAAGGAAGGAAGGAAAGAAAGTTCTTATTTACCTTAATTACTCTAACTGCTCTCATTTTATAAAGTATATTGAGAACCACACAAGGGAAGTACCTGGGCTGAGATCTGTGAGTTGGGTATAAAATGCAGGCTTGTTTTCTTCTCAACTACTATACTGTGTGTTGTGTAGCATCTCCTACAATACGAACTTTCTTTGGCAAGGATATATGAAATACCCGTTGATATAAACCATGAGAAATGGTGCAATTCTTCGACTGTTCAAGGCACTAAGTTCAACTGTATAGTCCCTATCTTATTATACTACTCCAATGCCTTGGTTCAGAATCTACTACTTACCACTTGTGTGATCCTGGTTAACTTTGTTGCCTTGGCTATAAACTATGAATAATAAAATTTATAGTATTTATCTGATAGGGCTGCTGTGGGGATTAAATGGTTCAGTGTTTGCAAATGCTTCATGTAGTGCCTGGCAAGTACCCTGTAAGTGTCAGCTGTTAGTTTTTGAACATGAGCTATGTGCCAGGCGCTCCCTTGAGTACTTTATGGAGACCACCCCAAATCTGCAACAGTTCTCTGTGGGAAGCATCATTCGTCACACCTTACTGGTTTGGGGACGTGAAAGGATCAATGAGACTGGTACAAGGTACCTTGTGTTGCACTGGTTGGTTATAATGAGGCACTTTCTGGTCTCTTTCCACAGAGGTAATATGTAAAAATATGTTATGATGAAATCATCATGTGTCTTAGTTACTTTCTTATTGCTGTGACTCAGTACCTGACATTCACAACTTAGGGAGAAAAGATTTATTGTAGCTTACAGTTTCAGAAGGTCACAGTCCATTCACAAGGTGGCAGCTGGAAAATGATGGAAGCACGTGCCAGGGCTGGAGCCAGGGCATGACCAGAGTGAGAGTTCCAGTGGCAGAGATCCTCACAACATGGCAGCAGAGAGAGAGAGAGAGAGAGACTGGGAGGAAGGGCAAAACCAGCACACGCCCCCTCAGGTCAATCCCCAAGCACCCGCCTTCCATTCAGGCCCCATCTCCCAGTCCTACACAGTATCCACAGGAACATGAGGCTTTTAGGGGACACTACAGGTCCAACCCACCACAGTATCCTTTCAGAAGCAATGCTTGTGACTTCTTAAAAATAAATCTGATAAAACTCTTTGAGGATAGGGCCTATTCCTTTTTCTTCTTGGTGTTGCTTGACTTGGCCTGGGTCCTGTCTTGGCCCATTGAGCTCAATAACTCCTTGTCGACTTGAATGAAATCACCTTGTCAAAAAATGTTATTTTTTTCTTCTGGATTATTTACTATGAACTTCTTAATTCTGAATGCCTTATTTGCACATTCTAGTCTCTTCATAATAAGATTTCAATCCATCTTTCTTCCCTTTGTGTATCTAGTGACTGATTTACTGCAAGATTATTTATAATAGTTGTATAATAGAAAAGAATCTTAATGTCCAGCTGAAGGAGAATGGTTGAATAATTTATGATTCACTCATATATTGCTAATGGCTCTCACTCTGCTTCTCGGGCCAAGAATTGCTGTACACCCTGCTCTTGTACTTAACTCATTTAATCTTTAGAACAATTTTATGAGGTGGATACTACCTTCATTTAGCATAAAGAACCAGCCAGAGAGGTTAAGTAATTTCTTGAAGGCCACACTATTCGGGATTCAAATTCAGGCAGCTTGATTAGAGAGTCAGTACACTCAGCTACTAAACTAAATTTCGTCTCCTATAGCCAAAGATCAGCACGATAAACCATCAATGATTTGTCTAAGAGTCATTGCCTTGCATCTAATGAGGGGGAACACCAATGAATAGGTTGTTAAATGACACCGGAAATGCTTATCACACACTGTAGTAGGAAGGGAAGCAGGCTGTCATTGTATATGCACTATAATTTTAGCTATGCCAATTTGGGAAAAAATACACAGGAAATAATTGAAAGAAAGTAGGTCGCAAGTTTAATTCTTCTCGTGGCTGAGGAACTGAAGACTTCTTTCTTTTTGCTTTATACTTGTCTGACTTTTCCGAATTTTCTGAAGCAAACGTTACCCGGAAAAATCATGGAAATGAGCTATTAAGATGGACTTTTAGAAACGTGAGACCTGATCGCGGTGGTCAGTAGGAGGCCTGAGTCTGCTTTTCCATCAGTGTCACCCACAAGCCATGGGTGTGGCCCCACCTGGGTCCCTAGGAGGAGCAGGCTTGCCATGCTGGCAGGGCTGAAACTGGCAGGACCATGTTGTGGAAGGGTCACTTCCCATCCTGTCCTTCTAGTGGGCTCAGAGCAGCCGTTGAGAGGGCTTTAAGGCATGGTGGTGAGCCACAGTCAGGCAGATTGGGACAAAAAAAACCTACCTTGTAGGAGCCCACACAGCAGATCAGCCTGGACATCTGCTTGGAGGCCAGGGGCTGAGCAGCCTAGGTGTTGGGGCGGCTCACAGGCCAGAGTCTGGTGTCTTCCAGAGCTTGACAGTCACATCCTTCAGCATCAGGAGAGATGGGAAGACAGCTGTCAACTGCACAGTTGATGGGGACAACACTCCAGGAAACATCCTGGAGAGAGATCTAAAGGTACAGGTTACACAAGGACAACAACAATAACAGGAACAACAACCGCAAGAGGAAAACATTCTGGGAGGCTGAGGCAGGAGAATCACAGGTTCAAACCTAGCCTGAGTAACTTTGCAATTCAGTGAGACTCTGCCTCAAAATGAAAGTTTAAACATGGGCTGAGGATGTAGCTCTGTGTAAAGACCCTGGATTCCATCTCCAGTACCACAAAAACAGAAACGAAACCACGCACAATGACTTCTCCGAAACAGAAAACTTTCTTTTCTCCCGTGAGTTTTAGAATCCGGGGACACATGGATCTGGCGATATTCTAACATTGGTATCTACGGCCTGGATTCTGTGTGGTGCCTGGTGGCGAGGTTTCAGCTCTATACACACAAACATGTGACTGGCTACACCATGGTCAAATCCAGAATTAGCCCAGAGAAGGCAACGCATGGGTCTCAGAGAAGGTGTGGTAGGCAAATGAATTCTTGCTTCTATCCATAGAAATAAATTCCTGGCAAATGAGTTCTCATTTTTCATACAAAAGACCGATAAAATTTTTTGATGACATTAAAAAAAGAAGAAGACAAAACAAAACCGTGAGATTGGACAAGCAAGTTTGGGACAAATCAGCAACAGGCATTAAATCCTGATCTCCCAAACCATTTTTAATTGTAAAGAAGTTTCCCTGACCCTCCTGCCCCTCTAGCCCAAAGCCTTGACGGCTATTGTAGGTTATCCTGAGGGTCAGTTTTGGAGTCCCCGTGGGAAGTGTGCCGACCGGATTTTTTTTTTTTTTCTTTCTTGAGGGGGCTTTCTACAAGCATCTCTGCTTCCTCAGAGTTCCTGAGAATTTCCTCCCTTTGCTGGTACGGTTTGTCTCCATGGCATCGCTTATGCCCCCGCCCCAGGCAGCGGTTCTGGTGACTGCAGCCTGTGAGGCGTGTCTGGCAGTTTGAGGGCTGTACAGCCTTTCCTCGCTGAAGTATTGATATCACGAAGAAAAGGGGCCTTGGTGTTGTGTCGCTGCTCAAGGCTTCCTGGAGGATTTGAAGCAACTTACTTTACCTCTGAGCCTGTTTCTTGTTTGTTAGCAGGGGTGGTAGGAGTCATCTACCCCAGGGGTGAGCATTTGAAGAGGGCTTTTTCAGGTTTCCTGGGGAGGGGTGATTTGCAAGGAGTGACCCAAATACACAGAGTGGGCTGGAGGAATACCGCAGTGCTTGCTTAGCAAGTACAAGGCCCTGAGTTCAATTCCCTAGCATCACATAAGCTGGACATAATGGCACATGCCTGTAATCCCAGCATTCAGGAGGCCGAGGCAGGAGGATTGCCATGTTTATGAGGTTAGCCTGGGATCATAGTGAGTTCAGGGTCAGCCTGATTACAGAACAAAACTCTGTCTCTTCAAACAGACCACACCAACTGTATCAGTGTTTAAATAAAATAAATTTAGTACAACAAAAGACAAGTTGCCACGAGTCTCGCTCTTCCTTGCCTCAGTAACCAGCGTTATTGCCACTTCTGGAGCTGTCTGGCCATCCTCTTTCATGAATGATTTTCCGAGGTGTGAAAAAAAAAAAACAATAGTGAGTGTTGTTGCCGAGTGTCACCCAGTAAGAAAGTCAGGCTGATCAGACCATGGTGGCACCATGCAACTTCTGGCTGTTCTCCAAAGTCAAAGTGACTATGAAAGGTACGCTTTTTCATCAATTCCAAATGTTGAGGCAGCCGTGGCAGCACAACTAAAGACTCACAAAGGAAAACTTCCGGCCTGCTGAGGGCGTGGCAAGAATGGTGTGTTTAAATCAAGTCTGTTTAAAGCCAAGAGAAGTATCACCAGGGGGGTTAATGGTGATGTGTATTTTCTTTCTGTAATAAATTTAAAAATTAAACATTTACCCTACTGCGATTATGCCACACATATACAAGCTCGTTGCAGCTGTGAAAAATTCTCGTTCTTGTGGTCTTTAGATTTTCTTAGTTTCTCAGTTTATTTTTTATATATTTTGTAGATCCTGATAGAGGCTAGGATTTTTTTCAAGTGTAAAATGAAAAGACATTTAAACACAAGCATCTGGGAGAAGGGGAGGAGGAAGGAGGCTGGGAATGGAGATGTGGGAATGTGGGACTCTTCCTGAGGACAGTTTTAAAGATAGGGTGTTATCAGCAGGCCTCTGTAAGTCTTGCCTCATGATGTTTGATGTTACATCATTTTGCCTTCTAAAGAAAACTTTAGTAGAGACCTCTCTTACTTTTTATCCTTGTTGAAGTTAGATTCGTAGTCATCCCCCTCCGCCTCCCCCCGCCCCATGCGTGAGTCTCATGCTATGATTGGCCTTGGGTCAAAAATAAAAAAAGTAGCTCAGGATGATTCAGGCACACTGGGGTTCTAAGAATAATATCCCTCCTCCAACAGAGGATTAAATGAGGGCATTTGCCTGAACTGCTTTGCACAGAGATGTTTGGTGCATGAACCATGAGGTATCTGGCTAAGCCGTAAACAGTTTGATAATGGTGACTCAAGTTTTCCTCCCACCTCCCCAAAGACCAAGGATAGGGCTGGACCCTGAAGTTGATTGAGCAAAGTGCAGTCCACGGGCCAGTGTGATATACTCATTTCTGATCTACCCCGATCACACCACGCCTAAACTCTACTGTGGTGTTCTGGAGCTTGCTACCAGGAAGCCAGCCATTTCTCCTCTCTTGTGTCTGGGGTCCTCCCAACAGATGGGTTTGTGTTTTCAGTCTTTGCCTTCTCGTGTCCTCCTCTGTCTCCACTCCATGCTGCACTGACCCATCTGCAGATCTGCTTCACAGCAGTCAACAGGAGCCAAACCTGGGCACTTAGGTTAGAGATGCTATTATTCAATTTTTATTTCTTTCTTGGCCTCTACAGACTTAGTTCTGCTTACTAGTTTTATCCTTAAGCTTTTTGGCAGCACTGAGAGCACAGGCAGGCCATAGTGGTCTTCATCTCATTTCATGGCTGAGGAAATTAAAGTTGTTTAGGCAATGGAGAAACCATAATTTGAACTCTCTTCCACATTCATTGAAACCTTAATCATTTCCTTCAAAATTCCTTTGTGTCAACTCTACTTAAGAACTTGGAACAAAAAATTAGAAAGAGTCTCTTTTGGAAGAGTGTATAGACCACAGTCCTCAGTTTTCTGTAATTCCACGCAAGAGAGCTCATGGTGGATTCCTGGCTTGCAAGACTGGGTTAACCGCAGATGCTTCAACAGGCCTAAGAAGTTCTGGGGCTCCAGGGCAGGTGGATGGGCAAGGAGGGGTGCTCCTGGTAAAATTCCAGGGTGGGAGCCCTGATGGAGCACTTTCCACTAAGATTACTTTCTTATTAGTTGGGGTCTTCTGACTTACAAATGAAAGGCCATTAGTTGGGGGATTGTACTGTTGACTCCAGTCTATCTGTGTGGCTTCTGTATCCAGTGTCTCTGGGGTCCTGTTGTTTTCCTTAGAAGTTGTCGTGGTTTTAACCTAAAATGAAATGTCACCTTAGCCCAAAGTCTCGTTTCTTTGGAAGGTAATTAGATCACACTGATTTTTTACTCACCAGTGGATTCATCCCTTGATGAGTTCAGTAGTGTTGTGGTTTGGATCTGGAGTGTCCCCCAAAAACCTCATGTTCCTATGGATACTGTGTAGGGTTGGGAGGTGGGGCCTGGCTGGAAGGGGTGGAAAATTAGGACTTGACCTGGAGGGGCATGGGCTTGCTGGGGACGGGGGTGTTGCTGGTTCCAGCCTTTCTCCCAGTCTCTCTCTGTACCACCACGCTGTAAGGACCTCTGCCCCAGCTCTAGCTGCGGCCCCACCATGTGATTCTACCATTTTCTAGCCGCCCACCTGTGAATTGACTGTGATCTTCTGAAACTGTAAGCTACAATAAATCTTTCCTCTCTAAGTTGTGGATATTAGGTACTGAGTCACAGCAATGAGAAAGTAACTAAGACAAGTAGCTCAAAGTGCTATGAGGAGGTGGGGCTTGGTTAGAGGTGGGGCACTGGAGGTTTGACCTAAAAGGCATATTCTTGCTCCTCCTCATCCCTCTCCCCTCTCATCTTTCCATGGCTTGAGCAGATTTCCCCGGCCAGGATCCCCCCCTATGTGGTTCTGCCTTGAGCCATTGGATTGTGGGCTAAAACCTAGCCGTAACAGCCATTCATTCCTTTCACTTACACATTTTGTCCCAGCAACGAGAAAGTGGCTAATTCAGAAATACCCATGCCTTCCTCTCCGCCAGACACTATCTCGGTAGGGCCACCCCCCACTACCGTCTGGACATATCTTCCACCCCCAAATTCATACACTGAAATCCTAAATGCTGCGGTGACTGCATCAGGAGATGGACCTCTGCTGAGTAGGATATGTGAGTGGAGCCAGCAGGAATGGGACTAAGATCTTCATAGAGACCCAGAAAGCTCTCTCACCCTTGTGCCACGTGAAGTCGCAGCTGGATGTATCAACTATGAAGCAGAGACCAAGCCCTCCCGAGACACGTCTGGAGGCATCTCGAGCATGGAGTTGCCAGCTTCGTCACAAGGGGGGACAGTATGATAAGCATCTGTCTAGATGGTGGCTGTGATGGAGTTGTCCTCTCGTCATTTCTTCTGCCATGGCCACAGTTCTGGCTCATTGTACTTCTAGTGACGTCAGCTTCCAAGCCAGGCCTCTCCCTTGGGTGATTGGTTCCTGCCGTCCATTTCCAGCGTGGTGGCAGAGGAGCCGGAGTAAAACCCAAAGATACACAGCAACACAAGTCTCTTCATGGCTAAGCTTTTGTTTTTAGAGCAGTGTGAATCTTCCAGGTAGCATTCTCTCAGAAAGTCTTCTGAGTTGGTCTGCTTGCATCCCCCTTCTCCCCCCCCCCCCCCCCCCCCCCCCCCCCACACACACACACATTGCCGTTTCACTGCTAGGAGCATCTTCTTTGTGAAGTTAAGTGCTTCCCACAGATCATTTCACATAATCCCCAAAGCAGTGCTAGCCTTGATCTCTCCATTGTGAAGAAGAAATGGTCCAGAGAGACTGAAAGTCACCCCAGAACACACAGCTGGTTGATCCTCGGTTTGAATTCTCTGTCTGGCGCTCTGCCCAGTGGGAGCCCTTTGTGCTGAGCAATCCCGCCCCCAGAGCAGCAGGTGAAGGGAAGGGGGAAGCAGGGGTTGGAAGAAGGGTGTTGAGGATGAGGGTGCCACCTCTCCTTCTCTGTGGGGAGGCTCCACCCTGACTGGGAAAGAGACCCCTGGGCAGAGGCTTCCAGCACCCAGTGAGGAGCCAGACTCCGTCCTCTACTTTCCCACCCTCCCCCTGGATTCTATGTCCACACAGAGCTAGCCACTTTGAAGACACCCAGTGACACTCTGGCTCTGTCGTCGTCGTCGTCGTCCACCCCCCAAAAGGCTCAGGTATTTGGAGGTTGTGGATTGTCTGTGAATTTCATGGGCTGTTAGGAGGTGGGGCCTGGCTGAGAAGGGCAGATGACCAAGTGTGTGGCCTGGAAGGACATAGCTGCCCCGGCTTCTCCCATGAGCCGCTGTTCTCCAAGCCCTTCCACCACCGCTGGATGTCCACCAGGGAGCTGAGACCTCCTAAAACTGTGAACTACAATAAACCTTTCCTTTCTTTTTTTAAGTTGGGGTGTCCCAGCAACAAAATAGTAACTGAGACACCGGGATATGATTATTTTCTCTGGTGGTCACACCCAATCTCTGGGCTGCAGTTGCCTGGAGGGGTGACCTAAAGGCTGCTTCCAGCCCCGTTGTTAGGATTGTTCCTCTGGCCTTCCCGTGCAGCTGCACCTTAGTCTGAGGAAAGAAAGTAATTTTCCAAATTCATCATCAAACCCGAGGCCTCTGATAAAGGGCCCTTCCTTGCTTTTGGCAGCTGATGGTTGACGGTGTCTAGTACGTGCTACACCTGACACTCCCACCCCACCCCCATCCTGGGCATGGAACCCAGGCCCTCACACGTGAGTGGAAACGATTTACCACATCCCCAGCCCTACTAAAATTTGAGACAAGCTCCCCCTAAGTTGCCGAGGTTGAGCCCTGAACTTGGAATCCTCCAAGGAGCTGGAATTACAGGCGTGCATCACCGTGTCCCGCCAAGGTAAGGCCATTCTTGCCAAACTTGCGAAACAGACTTCGCTCTTTTACACTCCTCCTAAGAACCGTGTGAGTTTGCAGAGAGCTTAGGTGACTGGCTCGGGTCACACTGTCTGTAGCAGAGGTAGGATGGCCAGCGGCGGCTTGTGAAGAGGAAAAGTTGGACCGCGCTGGATCCATTTGTCCAGGACGTGAGAACGCGGAGGAGGGGGGAGATGGAGGCAGCACTGGAGGGTGGTGCCCCGCTGCGCTGCCCCTCCCCCTCTGTCGGCCCGCAGCCTATGAGGGCAAGGGCAGGTCCCGGCATCCCAGGGGGCGCTCCGCACGCCCCCTTCACTCGGAGCCCTAGCGGTCCCCCAGGGCCAAGATGATTTGGGACGTCCCGTCGCCAGGGGACCTACCTAGGCTTCGCTACGCAATTTGCATAGCGGAGCCGGCTTCCTCCCCGCCCCTCCGCGGCATTCGTCTCTCCTCCCTCCCCGCACCCCGCTTCTCCGGTGCCCAGCGCTTCTGAGTCGACCCCTCCTCCCGGGACCCCTGCTCCAGCTCCGGGAGTCCCGGGCTCTGCAGCGGGCGCGCGGTCCGGAGGCACCTGGGGGAGGGGAGCGCCGGGCAGGGCGGCGCTGGGCAGACGCCCCGGGCACTGCCGCGCGCGGACAAAGCAGCAGCTGCGGGCCGGCGCGGCTGGAGCGGGCCGATCGGCCGCTTCCCGAGTGAGTAGGGGCGCGGGGCGCGGCGGCGGGGCCCGGTCGGGGCGGGGGATGCAGGGGTGGCGCGGGGGGAGCCGTCTCCGGCCCCGCCTCGGCCGCCCCCTCCGCGGAGCCTGCGGCCTTTCGTCGGGGGGTCTTAGCTTCTGCTCCGGCCCAGGGGCCTCCCTGCTTCTGTCCCGCTCCGCGAGCCCGAGGATCCACAACAAACCCACGTGCGCGCGGGCCGCGGGGCCCCGCTTTCTCTAGGGGGCCCCCTGCATCGTGTGAGGCGGCGTCCCGCGGAGTCCGCGCCCCGTCCGATTTCGCCGACTGGGCTCACAGATGGGGAAACTGAGGCCGGAAGCGGCCGCGGGAGCGCGGGCACCACAACCAGCACACGTGCGCCGGGGATGGGTCGCGCCGCGCGCCGGGCACTGCCGGCTATTGTCTCAGCGGCGCCGGGGGCTCCACTTGCTGGGGACCTGAGGCATTTGAGAGGCACCGTTTGGGCATCGGGCTAAGTTGTCAGGTTAGAAAGGGGGAAACGAAACGAGAAAGCAGCAACAAAAAATGCCAGTCCGGGCCCAGAAACGGCCTCGGCCGCGGCGCTTCCCTGGGGGCCGCAGTGGCCGTCAGCCGCCCCCGCTTGGGGAGCTTTCCTAGACGTGTAGGTTGAGCTGAGGGTCTGTGGGTCGCCTTCTGCAAAGGACCCTGCTGTCCGGGGCGGCACTGTCCCCTCTCCCGGGCGACTGCCCCTGCCGGGAAATCGCGAGCGCCTCCCCAGCTCGCCGAAACAACACTAGGGCTTGGACCTGGGCTTGCGAGTCGTGGGGTTTGCCTGCGCTCTGCCTGCGTCCCGGGGCCTCGTCGGTGACCTCATATGTGACGGGTTCCTTTAGGCTTGTAAGTGTTTTAGGTGAAGACGTCCTGTTCCACTTAGGAGATTATTTGAAAGAAATTACTAGGCGCAGAAAGCCAGGCCTCTTGTTTGTTTTGCTTTTCTACTTAATCAGATTTGGGCAGGTAGCGTGACGTGGTGTGGGGGCTGAATTGGCCCCGGGGCAACGGTGGGGGGGGGGGTGCAGGATTAAGTCCGGAAGGTCGGTGTGTGCCCGGACGCAGGCAACCCGCCCGGCCGGTGCCGGGTGAGCACCCGCGGGGCTGGTAGAGGCCGAGGCACCCGCCTCCACCCCCGGGCCACTTTTGCCTGAAAGGATCTAGGCGGCATCTTGCAAACTTTGCATTTTGCAAGTTAGAAGCTGAGGTCTGAGCCACTTGTTGGAGTTTGAACCGGTGGCAGAGAGAGGACGTGAGTTGGGTCTTCAGCGCCCACGGTGCACCGCCCTTCGGGCAGCTCCTGGCGGAACCCACACTCTGTGGTTGGATTAAAAGGCAGTGGCCTCAGGCGGCAAACTGCGAAACAAAGAAAGTAATTGAGATTGAAGGCTGTGCCCTTTCATTATCCCTTTCAAGGGTTCTTTCTTGTGTGGAGAAGAGATAGATTTAGTCATTCTTTATTTTCCCAGTCTTTCCTAAGTGCAGTTATTTTTCTCTCCTGGGCGCCCCCTTCCCCTCCAACTGGACCCGGGCCAATGCTGGAGACTTACAGGTTTCGCCGCTCATCTCTGTGCCGGGAGCCTTTTGTTTGGGCAAAAGCAGGACTGTTGACATCAGCCCTGTCCGGAGGAAAGTGTCTGAGTACGCTGCTTCCGAGTCCCTCGTGGGAGAACAAAGCTATGTTTTGGTTGATTCGATTTAATTTTTTTTATGAGTCCCACAGAAGTGGCTGTTTTTTTTTTTTTTTTTCTTTTGTGGAGTGGGCAGCAGAGAAGTTGAAAAACCAAAAAGCCACTGTGAGGCGAGGCTGCTCCGCAAAGTGAACTCAGTTTGTGGTTTCACCTGTCCCTGTTACGTCCCGACTGCACTTGTTTCTCGGCTTACAATTTCCAGGCTTTTCCACTTCCGTTGTAATTCCCTTTTACCATCAGAGTATTTTTTTCTTCAGGATGCTGGTGCAGAAAAGAACAGGAGGAATCACCAGGCTGGACCCTGGACCTGCTGCCAAAAAGATGTTACTTTCCCAGTGATACTCGGCAGTGCTCCATCACCTACTTTTTGCATTTTTTTTTTTTTTGTGCAAGAAGGATTCTGTTGCATCAAGTGAATTGTCATTGGTACCCTAGAGTAAAGTCAGAGTCCTGATGGTTGTTATAGCAGCGCCCTGTAAGTCAGGGACTGAATTCCCTAAGGCTTTACATGGGCTTGGCTATTAAACAAAGCCACGGATCCCAATGGTACCTGTGGAAGTATCGTCGCCATGGTGGGTCGGTTTTCTTCAGTGCTACTTTGTTCTTGTATGGGTTCTCTCTGTCTTCTGCTTGCCATTTTAGAGTTGCTTTGCATACAGTTATAAAGCAAAAGTCAGAGAAGAGAGACTTCCCCTGAGCTGTGTGCAGTACTCAGCTTCTGGGATTCTGGTTTGTATCCTTCACCCAGGGAGAGCTCACCTGCCAGTTCTCTTCCATGGGGTGGAAGCCAGAGGAGGTTTGGGCCCTCCTTCCTCTCCTGTGTTTCTTTAGTACCAGGGGGCTGCCTATTCATGTACGTGAGGGGAATAATGTCTGTGAATCCCACAGAGTGTTGGGGCTCCTAGTCACCTGACTCAGGTATATTCTTGATCGACTCAGGTGCCCAGGAGCTTTTAAAGTGGCGGGGAATGATGGGAGCAGAGCAAGCCATCAGGGAAGCCCTCACGTTTGGATTAGGAAGCCCCACCTTGTCACACGGAGGCATGGATATCTCCCAGACTACGAAGAGCGCTTTGGGTAGCTGTGAAGTCTATGTGAGTCTAAGATGAATAGACCAAGTGAGAAGCAGGTCAGAAATAACAATAGAAAACTGGAACTTTCACACCTAAGTGAAAGCCACTTCAGGTCCTTCTTCTGCTCTGTTCTCTGTTGACCAGCAGTGGAGGTGAAGATGATCTTGTGCTCAGCCCGACATTACAAAAAACAAGTAGACCTACTCGTTACCCTGAAGGATTTGTAATTTCTCAGGAAGCCACATATGTTTGGAGTTCGTGTAGAAATGCCCCAGAAGGTCACAGAAACTATCTTGTGTCCATGTTGCCTTGTGGAAGTCTGCTTCTCTTTATACAAGTGAAGGCTGGAACCAGTGGCAGGTGGCAGAGTAGAGGAGGGAAGACTTGAGAGAGAACATGATTCTGTACCCATGTAGGGATGCGGCTGCACTCGAAATGCCACGATTAATGCACTCCACAGAAACACCTGGAACATTATGGTTCAGGTAATTTGGGCAGGGAGTTTGCTGCTCAGATATGTTACCAGGAATTTAGTTGATAAGAACCACAGTAGAAAAAAGTGAATTTCTCTTATTTTGTATGTATTCTCACAGTACAGGCAGGCACCCAACTCTGTAGATGTTCTTATTACAGGCTTATAGGTATGATAGTAACATATTAAGCAAAGCAATTTTATTGTAGTGAAATACTAGGATGGTTTTCTAAGTCATTACTAGAAGGGACAGCCCACAGAATTATTGCGATTTAAATTTTATTTATTATTTTACCCATGAAAAATGAAGATGATCCATTGGAGACAATTTGGAAAATATAAAAAAAAGTGTTGTGAAATAGATAAAAGACCCTATGATTCAAAGACAATCACTGTTACTACTTGGCACTGTTAATTTAATACACTCTCCTGATCTCTCTCCCTGTCTTTCCTGATGTCTGTGGATTTGTTTCTCTAACAATTGAGAACATGAGCTATATGTGCAGTTAGGTCTCTTGCCTTTCCTGCTAGCTTTCTCATATCTGTGTTTCCCAGTTTGCACCCCAAGAAAGCTGCACTCTTTGATTTGTTTTCTATATCAGCTGCTCAACATCTTCAAGTCCATATGGTTACATGGATGTGCTCACTTCTGGATTCCTCTCAGTGAGGATCTGTAAGGGCCTGTCATGGAAGGAGCCTCCACCTCTCTCTGCCTTTCCTACCCCTGCCTCAAGCCTTCAGAGATTAGCCTTGGCTGCTTAGTCCTGCATTAGAGAGAGAGAGAGAGAGAGAGAGAGAGAGAGAGGAACCCAAGGTAGTCTTGCATTCTAGTCCTACCTTTGCGAGCTCTAAAATCCTTTTGTGTCTCAATTTTCAACTTCTGCAAGTATTAAGTGAGCAAGTCCAGAATCTTTTAATAATTCTCTCATCAGATACATAAATGCCTACTCTAAGCCAAAGGCCAGTAAGAAGAGCTTGACTTTAAGAAGTGCACGGTCCAGAGGAGGAGGCAAGGGTGACGAGAAACTACCTTGAGATATTGGGGTCACAGAGGAGGGGCAATGTTCCAGACTGGGGAAAGCCTCCTGGGCAAGGGCCACCGTTGGCTAGTCAACCAATTCCTCATTGTTTCCGATTGTAATTGACTTTGTGATAAACGAGTTTCAAATACATCTCTGTTAATTTTCCCAATAATTTCTGTAGGGTAGAGCCTTAGAGTTGAAATGTTTGGGTTATACTTTATAGGGCATGGTCACTGAAGAAGATTCATAGATTTAGGTGTAGATTCATAGACTTACCTATAAAGTCTTGGGGAGAAGTAGTATGCCTTGTGTGGGAATTGTGGAAATTCAGAGCATAAGCAATTCAGGATTTGAATTCTTGTTTACCATTGTCTATCTGTGTAGATGTGGGTGAACTACTTAAGAGTTCTGAGCTTCAGTTTTTTCTATGTAAAATGGGGATGACAGACCTTATCTATTAGGGCATTTGTAAGGATTAAACGTGAGTACAGGGCCAGCTGTATAAGAAACATTAAGTGAGTGACAGCTATTATTGCCCCCACTTCTCTGGGAAGTGATTCCTGCTTACAGTTCAAGGAGGATTCTTTCAGCCCTTTAGCCTGTGTTTAAATATATGTATTCATAACCGTGTATAGGTGCATCGTGCAAACTCAGCAAATGGGTGACATTGTCACCTTTCAAAATGGACCTTTTTCACTTTACCATATGTACTGGAGGGTTTTCCACGTCAGCACACACTTACTATTATTTTTTCACTCTTGGCATTTCATCCTGTACTTTGAATGTGTTAATATCTTTGGCGGACAGACGTTTATCTGTTTTCACAAGATTTTACTTCTGAGTATATTTAGACTTTGAAGAAACCGGCAAGTTGATTGTAAATGTCAATGGGTTAAATGAAGCCGGCCCAGCCCTGGAAAGAGTGGCAGGAGAGTGAACCCCGGGACTCTGAGGATCAGGCTAAAGAGCTGGACTTGACACCCTGGAATCTCTCAAGAGGCTGAGTGGACAAAAGCTTCGTTTTGGAGATCGCTGCCTGATTAGGTGCCTTCCGTCACCAGGGCGAAAACTGAACTGCGTCTTCACTTTCTTTTCCTCCTCTGGGGGCCACTTTGAGTTTACTTCTGCTCCCGGGGCCAGGACTGGAGACTGTGGCAGGACTGGCCCTTAAGTGACAGGAAGGGAGAACAGAGAAGCAGAATGTGACAGTTTTTGTCTTCTCTGGCTGTTCACCCATGAGGAGTATCTCTTACTGACTCAGCAAATGGCTTGCATTATATCTGCCACTTGACAAAGGGCTTTTTAAGAACCTTTCCTGTGTGCCATGGAGGGTCTTCCATATCAGTACACTTATTATTTTTCACTCTTGCTTCTCTGGGTCCTATTCAGAGTGTGGTAAAACGATTCCAGTTGGAAATGGGCTGCCCAGAAGACAGGAGTTTAGGACACTGTATTGGAGATGGAATAAATGAGGAACTGGGGATTTCAAAATAAGAGGTGTCCTCTTCATGTAAAAGAAGGATTAGAGTCCCCCTCAGTGGTCATGGTGGAAAGGACCACTGTGGGATAGATGGGGTGTGGTAGGCTGAGAGAACGTGGAAAGTGAGGAAATAGAAGTGCCCGAACATGGGACGACTTTTGTCACACGGCAGTAACTGTCATAGAGGTGTCGGAGCAAAGGCTTCACAGAAACTTTGTTCATCGCCAGAGGACTCTTCGCAGGGCAGAGGACTTGACCTAACTGCCCAGAAAGGTTCCTCCCAACTTTGAGAGTCTGTGACCACCTGGCAAGAAGCGGTCAGGTGCACAATAAGGCCAAGGGGTAGAACAAGTTAGGGACAGTGTAGAAGAGCAGTTCTCACCTGCTCTGCAACATTGGGATAGGGAGACTTAAATGCTTTTTGCGGCACGTCTTGGCAACCTTCCCCATTTTGTCCTTGGCTTCAGAGTTGCTTGTCCTTGTAGTCATGAATTATTTCCACAGGAATAAACATACCGTGTACACTTTAGATGACCAGGAAACCTGGCAACCGGGGATGAACTACATGTCCCAGAGGATGGCTGTAAATTCTTTCCATTGAAGTCTTTCTAAAGTTGCATCCTCTCCAGGTTGGAGGCGTTATCTCTAGCACAATGTGGAGATGTCACCAGGTTTTTTTTTTTTTTTTTTTTTGGTGCAGGCTACCATTTGCAATCTCTTAAGGTTCTGTCCTCTGAGTTGGAATCAAGAGTGCCCAACGTGTCCCACTTTTTCCTGCAGGTGAGAAGAAGCCTCTTGACTTAGTCTTAGCTGAGTCTGATGAGGAAAATGGGGCAGAATTTACTGTCTTCCGGGATTTGTTGTGTGCCTGGCCCTGAATAGGCACTCTGTATCCTCTCCTCCCATCCCTTTTTTAAAATTTTTTTATTTTTTATTTTTTTGGGAAGAGAACACTTCATTGGAAAAATAATGGAAGGGGAAAGGAGAATAGAAAGGGGAAGAAGGAGGATAAAGCTTCTGCTAGCTAGAAGAGGGGCCTGGAAATGTGGGTTGCCCCTCATCCGGTTCCTATTGAAAGTCTTGTGCTTGGCTCCATTTTAGAGATGAGAAAACTGAGCTACAGAGGGCAGAAGGTGTGCCCACAGTTGTACTGCTGCTGAGTGTTTAAGGTGGGATTAGGGCTAGTTCCGTCATCTTCTTTCCCTACATCATCTTATAGGTGTGTTTATTGCTAATATTTCTCAGTCCATTGGACCTGAGAGTGCTTAGCTGTGTTGTCCACTGTGGGGCTTAGCTGGACAGAGGTTCATGGAAGTTTTCTGTCATTCCTCCAAGCACTTCTGAAAAAAATCAACAGACAATCATGTGACTCTTGGGACTTTTGGATACAACATACATTTGCTCATTTCTTGTTTCGGTAACAGTTGTTTGTTCAAGACTGCTTAGCATATACATATATTTTTTTCTTTTATTTTTTTTTACTTGCCCTTTACAGCTGTGATGTTCACTTTGTTCATTATCTAGTTATAAGTGGGACTAAACACACCGTTAGTGGACATGACCACGGGAAGCTGGGTACCACTCTTTGGCTTCCTTAAATGCCCTTTGCGCTTGTAAATGGAACTCACCATGAGCATTGTTAAGGGCTTAATCCCCCGGCCGTGCTTGTAGGCTCTTAAACCATTTCTTGTATAGTATATTCAACATTAACTTGTTCATCAAATATTTGTTGAGTGCCTGCTCCATGCTATGCGTGGGATACCAGCATAAAGAGCACCCATTGTGGATATACCCAGGTGCACATTCAATGCTAGTGGAACCTTGGACCTTAGGGGCAGACACGCTTCTTACATTACCTTCCTTGTCTCTTCTCAGAGTCCATTCATTGAATAGACTTTGAATGCCAGATGCCAGCTGCGCACGATGCTCATTTTTCAGTAAGTAGGTCCAATAGGTCACCAGTTTTGTTCTTTTCAGAGCTCAGTTGAAGGTGGACATGCACATATTAATTACAACTTAGGGTGGTACGGTTTGAGTGTGTGCAGGGTGAGCTTGGGAATGCTTTCTGGAGGACACACCTCACCTCGGCCTTAGAAGGGAGTAACTGTTAGTCTGTAGGAAAAGGGCATTTGAGAGGGAAACAGCTGCAGGAGCAGAGACTCCTGCAGGCAATGGCTCATTGCACGTGTTGGGGAAGTATCCAGCAGGTTGGTCCTGGACAGGAACATATGAGACAGGAAGTAGAGAAGTTGGACCCATTATTATCTTACACAATTTAAAAAATTTCTTTATGTGGCATAAGCTATTATCTTAGTTTAGTTGATGAGAAAACGGGCTGAAGGAGGAATGGTGACTTGTTCCAAGGCAGATTGCTGAGTGAACTGAGGTACTTGGACCTGAAGGTAGGAGGAGCCCGTGACCCAGCCTCTGATCAGCCTCCAGGTCCTGAAGGCAGAGGCTGCACAGCCTGGCTTACCAGCTTAACGCGGAGCCTCTGTCCTCATCTTTCTAGGGAAGCACCTCTCTCTGGATCCCTTTCCTTCTACATGCTTGTGTTGCTTTGCAGCTTTTCACTAAATGGGGACCAGTGCAGATCTGCTGTTGATGTCTCTTCCTGGGTCTTAACTCGGTGTGCTTTTTATTCAGCCGATCAATGGATCAGAAATGTTCAAAGCAAATCTTTATATATGAAATTGTGTGTGACAAAGAAGAAAGAGGGGACTTATCCCCTTTCTCAAGAGTCCCTGGTCGATTGTGGGAGTAGGGTGGGGAGGGGGGACACTGTATGTGTGGCAGTCCCTTGGGGACTGGGAGGAAAGCAATCAGCAGAACTTGAATGGGTTGGGGAAGTGGGCCTTAGCTGTCCTGTAAGAATGCGAAGGATTTGGAAAGTTAGAAGATGTCACATAAGAGTGAAATTATTCCGTCTCACCTGGTGAGGAAGGTGACATATTTTGTCTTTTTCCCGGTTTCCCCAGTGACTTTTGGATTGGAGCTGGATAGGAAAGGCAGTGAAGGCCATTCATCTATTCATGTACTCACAATAAAGTTTATTGAGAACCAGTAAAGGAAGAGTTTCGACCAAGGGATGAAAAACAAGGGGCAATAACAGAGCTAAAGAAAAGAACTGATGTGATGTCATCATCATCAACAACAATAACAACAAAAAAAACAGTAAAGGAACGAAATAGAATTCATCGAAAACTTAAGTAGGAGAGAAGGAAATATTGAGAGAAATCATGGCATAGGTCAAGGAACACAGAAGTCAGAGATGTAAGGAATGTACACATGTGACCCAGAGAAGGGCAGCTGGGGAGCTGCAGAGGCACATGCTGCCTTTGCTCGTGTTCTGTGGACCAGCACTTGGTCACTCAGGTGTACCTTGTTGTGAAGGAACTGAGAAATCTTTTGCTGGGTATTACATGATCTCTTAAAAATCAGGACTGGGGGAGGCTTTCACGCTACTGAAAGGAGAATCTGAATCTAGGGAGCAGCTAGTCTTTGCCACAGGGGAAAAGTCATTTTGGCCCCAATTTAACCTGCACAAGAAGAAAGACATTGACTAGACATGGGCCCAGGCTTCTGGGTGGAGAGGCACGAGAACTGAAGACTCTGACACTCTGTTACTCTAACTCCTCCCCAAGGGTAGACCAGTGGACATTCTTATACATGCAATGTGGGAGGAGCTGACTAATATACACACGCAGAAAGCTGGAGCAGGCTCGAGGGATAGCTCAGCGGTTAAAGCACTTACTAAGTGCCTGAGTTTGATTCCCAAGCTGGGCGTGGTGGTGCACACCTGTAATCCTAGCCCTCGGGAGGCTGAGGCAGGTGGATTGCTGTGAGTGGTGAGCTCAGAACCAGCCTGGACTATACAGCCAGACTCTGTCTCAAAAAAAAAGAAAGAAAGAAAGAGAGAGAGAAAGAAAGCTGGAGGTAAAGGTCATTGAGGGATCATCTATGCCATTTGGTGAGGAGCAGAACCAAGGAGAGGTGGTCAGAGTTGGGGGAAAGAATAGGAGGAAAAAGAATGTACTAAAACAGAGCTGGGGAGGAGCGGAGGAGGTGTGAATACCAACCTCCCTCTCTCACACTGTCTAAATGGGGCATTAAAGCGATAAAAAATAGGTATCCTATGAAGCAGTCTCCTTCTCCACTTTCACACATCTGCCATTTTCTGCACTTTTAGCCATATGTAAATTTAGAGTTATGGGAGAAATGATATCAATCAATTTTTTTTGCATGCAGGGTTCTCGGATATTTAGTTCTAATAGTTGTACATATCACTTGGCATTTAGAAATAGTAAGCTGGCCTTACTTGAGTAAGATCACCAAGGCATCATTAAGCAGAGGTTCTCAAGGAGCGGGGAGTGCTGTGAGGACACACGTAGACCAGCCGGATGTTGTCTTTTCATGGAGTTTGGGAGTCAGGCTGCGGCAGGTGGATTGCCGTGAGGTAGTGTAAACACTAACTCGAGGCAGAACGAAATGTGTTGTGAATCCGACCAGTGTTTGAGGGTTGGGCAAGATGGTGGAGAAGGTTTTCCAAAGAAGCGTGACAAGTGTTCAGATAGGTTGAACACGGGAGCAAGGAAGCTCTTGGCCTGGGACAGCAGGAACGAAGTGTGGAGGAGGGCAAGTATGTGGCATGTCTGGGTAACTGGGGCCATTTTGTTGTGGCTGGAGAGCAAAGGATGAACGAGAGAATATTCACTGTTCCTTCCGTGCCCACAACGCACCCTGTAGGACACCTGGCCGCTTGCAGACTTGCCCCCGACCTTGCAGAATGGCAGTGTTCTGTCTACTGTGCAGATGAGGAAGACGGACGCCTACTGACTTTCTTTGCCCCAGATCCCACCATGAGGAAACTGTGATTTGAACCCCTGAGCTGTGAGCACTCTAAAGCTCATAGTTTTTCTACTCTGCTGGGGTGTGTAGTGCACGGTGATCTCAAGAAGCGCCTTTGTGAAACCAAAAAGGAAAATACAAATAAATATAAAAATGTTATAGGAAAATATTTTTGTTAATAAAGGCATTTTATATATCTTACATTTTCTAGGTTAATATATTCATGGGCACATAAATTTATACTTTACTGATAAATGTATTTATCTATAAAATAATATATACTTTAGCTACACATTTTATAGATAAAATTTAGGTAAGTAGTAATTCTAGATCTAAACTATAGTTCCGGGGTTGAGGGCGCAGCTCAGAGACAGAGCACTTGCTTAGCATGGGTTTGCTTCTCAGCCCTGTTAAATAAATAAGTAAATAAATTAATTTGGTCCAGCCTTCAGAATCCAGCAGCTGCGTGGCCTCAGGCTACTTGATCATAACCCTAATTTCCTTATCCATAAAGAGGATAATGACTGTGCCACTGCCTCACCCCGGATGAATTTTTATGTTCAAATTAAATCATAAATTTGAAAGATAAGAAAGGACAGAAGGGCCATCCAGGGCTTGTTATTGCAGACACACCCGCTTGTCTTCTGAGAATGCACGTCTGTTACAGCCCCCAGAGTCACAGTCAGGTCCTGAAGCGCTGACGCAAACAGTGTACTCAACGGGCAAAATCTATGCTGCCCCTGGCTAAGATAACCAGTGAGACCGTGCCAGAGTGGGCGGCAGTGGGGAGGCGGGACTGCCTCTGCCCCTGCCTCAGTGGGACAGTGCTCCACCTGCCCTCCTGGTTGCTGGGGGAATGTCTGGCTGGGAGTTGGTCCCATGGCTGTCAACAGCTTGGCAAGGGCGAAGGAAGGTGTCCAGACGTGCCAGGCTACAGGAAGGAATGCTGGAGCTGCCAGGCCAGCAGGCCCCTGCTAGGTCTGGGAGAGGCTGGTGGTTTGGAGTGGGACAGGAAGGGTAGGGTTGGCAGGGGACTCTGGTGGTAGTCACTATTCCTGAGAACTACTGATAAAGGCAAAGCAAAGGCCTTTATCTCAGAGAAACTGGGCTGTTGACAAGACATGTTGAGGTGGGTGGTAGCCAGATCTCAGCACCAGACTAACGTGACCTCTAACTAATGTGGGACGTCTGACATTTGCTGCAGGGAGGATCAGGATTGTCCTGGGGACTAGGATGGGGCCCGGCAGTCTGAGTCTTGTGTGTGCGTGGGGTGGGGATAGCAGTGCTATTGCGGAGAGATGCATCCTATTCTGTAGGGCTTTACCCACCCACTGGTCTCTCTGCTGTACACACCCAGGCCTCAGCCCCAGCTGGCCGTGGCTCATGAAGAGCCCCTGCAATTCGGGACTTGGAGAGGAAAGAGGGGGCATCTCATCTCTTGCACTGAATAGACTATCTTACATGAAGTTAGCTGTGTCCGACTCTGGAGGATGATAGCTGGGGTGCCTGCACTGCCCCGGACCAAGCACAGGGCCCAGCCCGGTAGGCTGTGTGAGGTAAACTCAGCCTTATTCATGCTCATGCCCATCCGCTGAGGTCAGACCGCCTGCAGCCTCCAGGGACATGAGCACGTGCTCTGCAGGTAAGGCCAAGGCATAGCAGCAGGTGCTGAGGGCCATTGTGGCCTTGCCCATCCCTCGAAGCGGTCTTTTTTCTACCTGCCAATTCCGGCCTTGGGAGGGAGAAGCCAACAGCAAGTTGAAATGGGAAATTCCCCCGGTTGGCAAGGGTCTGAATTCTGGTGGTGAGCCAGACTGGAGGCCTAGCTCTTTTTTGCCTTAATCTGTTGGAGAGTGGAACCATAAGGGCTTGTCCCAGGTGAGGGAAGGGGGAAAGCAGCCAGGAAGCTCTGACAGAGGCAGCCAGGCCGAGTCATTGTCACCTGGCCATATGTGGACTGCAGGGGGATGCTGGAGGATGCTGGCCCGAGTTGGAGGTAGTTAATGGCAGTGTTAGGAACACATCCCCTGAAGATGCTTCCTACCAGAGGGCTTGCAGAGGCTCTGCCTGCCTGCCTGCCTGCCTGCCTGCCTGCCTGCCTGCCTTCCTTCCTTCCTTCCTTCCTTCCTTCCTTCCTTCCTTCCTCTTTCTTTCTTTCTTTCCTTCTTCTTTCTTTCTTTCTTTCTTTCTTTCTTTCTTTCTTTCCTTTTCTTCTTTGGAAAGCCCTTATCATTTGGAGAAAACAATAGGTTTTTCAGGCAGCCTGACTTGGGTGTAAAGTCCAGATGTCCCACTTCTTTTTTTTCTTGAAAATCTATCTCATTTACATTTATTTTTCATCTCATGCTCTAAATGGAAAGCCAGAGTTAGCCCCACCATATTGTAGAACTGTGCCTCTGAAAAATTACTATGAAGTGTACGTTTTTCATGTTTCCTAAAACATTCAAAGGGCACTGAAAAACCCAATGTATGAAACTACTAACATTGTCCAAGCGAATTCCATATATTTTAAAAAGTCTATTTCTATATAACAAATTGCTTACTAGGAAGAAAACCTTGCTGGAGATGTCTGACAATACCGATTTGCCAGTTTATAATCAAAATACGAACATTGCTTTTTTTTTTCCCATTGACTATCGTCAGTTGAATTTTTTTAAACTTTCTTTTTGGTAAATACATGAATTCCAAATTCTGTAACACATTAGAACCATGGGGTTTGGAGAATTAGTGAGCATCTATGTCCACCCATTTTTCAGAGGTTCACCCCTTTTCTATAGGACTGTTGCCTCTCTTTCTACCCTACCATTCACGTTGGGACCTTTTTATGTTATTATTTTTGTGCACTGATGTGCCACTTCTTAAGTATGTTAACTTGGGAATCTCATGTCTCTGATTCTCATTTTTCATCTCTCTTCCTTTCTTTTTTCCTTCCTTCCTTTCTGCCTTCCCTCCTTCCTTCCTTCTTTCCTTCCTTCATCTCTCCTTTTCTCTCTCTCTCTCTCTTTCTTTTTTCTTTCTTTCTTTCTGTGTGGTACTGAGTATTGCATCCAGGGCTTTCTAACCACTTTAATTATTTTTATTTTTTATTTTGAGACAAGATCTCACTAAATCTCTTATTTGTCCAGGTTGAGCTTGAACTTTCAACTCTCTTGACTCAGCTTCCCAGAGTGCTGGGATTATAGGCATGTACTACCATGCCAGGGTTTCATTTCTTGTCTTAATCAACATCAATCATTTCTTCCTCCAAGTACTGATGTGAGTCCTGTGTAGAGTCCTTCATGTAGTGACGGGCACATCTCAGTGACTGACACATGAGAGCTCGTTTGAATACCACAGCACTTGCTAATGGTTAGTCTCAGTTATCGCCCACCTAATGGGCCAGGCACTTTGCTAGGCACTGCGTCCTCACCTGGATACAGATATGAGACACATCCTTCCCTCGGAGGAGCTGTCAGTCTAGGAGAAAAGGGGTGTGTGTGTGTGTGTGTGTGTGTGTGTGTGTGTGTGTGTGATGGGATAGAGGTGTGTGAAGGGAATTGTACATGGCTGAGAGAACAAGAGGAAAAGGCAAGGCACAGTCCACTTTGCTTAAAGGGGAAATGACATGCCTGCCCCCTTCTAAGAGCTCTGAGGATGAAGAGGAAGAGGAGTTTTCCAGTAGTTTAGGTGGTGGAGGGGAGAGAATGACAAGACCAGGCAGAAGATGGGTCGCCATTTTGATTCAGCCCTAGATCAATTTATAGAGAAGGTGCTGCAGCAGAGCTTCCCCTGGGGGATGAGCCTGGGGACCTTCTACCCCACTGACATTTGAGCTCACTTCCATTTTCATCAGGATAGAGCCTCTGGTTTTTCTACAGCAGCTGGGTAGAAATGGGCTGGGACCCAGCTGGGCCTGACTGAGTTACAGGGTGTTGAGGTGGTACTCATCACAGAGGTCTCTTTAGGGGTATCCAGGCTCCAGACTCAGGATTAGGGTCAGGATCTTCCCAAGCAGGTGACCAGGTTATTAGACAGGAATTTCTAACAAATATCTATCTTACTCTGGGCCCAAAGCAGGCTTCAGTTAGTGTGGACTGAAGGAGTTTCACAAATGGGGGTGTAGAACTGTCATTTCTGAACTGAGACAGAGGGTAGGTGGGAAGGGTGACTTCTGTAGTGTTGGAAAGTCTGGGGCCTCTTGTTCAGTGTTTGGGTCAAAATATTGAATGGTACATCTAAAAAATGCAGTGAATGTTTATATCTTGAAAGTTACTACAGTAAAAGACATTGCCATTAATCCCGCTCAGAGTCGCCCTCCCTCACCTCAACTACACGAACCGATTGTTCTTACAACTTTCTCAAGCAGTTCTTGAAGTCCTCCTGCAGGATGCCTTCAGTTGCACTGTCATGGCTGCCTCAGTGTCCTGAACTGATTGAAAATGTTTACCTTTTGTGGTCAGTTTGACTTTGGAGAAGAACCAGAAATGCCATGGTGTTGGATCTGACCAGTAAGGTTGATGAGGACATGCTATAATGTTTTCTAAGCCTGCCATTCTGTTGGATGACACGCAGGAGCAACATTTTCTGTATTTTTGACTATGCCTCATAGTGATGCTTATGTAAGAGGACTCTTAGAACTATCTCAAAAAGGTGGAAGGGCAGCTTGATAAGTATGTTTGAATATTTTGAAGGGGATCAATAGCAATGTATCTTTTATCTTAATATTTTTATTTAGACATTCCCCATCTGTATTATATCACATCTGATATGAAGAGCCTGGGGAGATCTCAGCATTCAAGGGCAACACTTGTCGTATCCACAGATAACTTCAGTGCTCTCTTGGTACACAAAACTTAGGTGAATTATTCGAATGAGATGAAAACAGAATTATATTTGCTACAAGGATGGTGTGTGTGTGTGTGTGTGTGTGTGTGTGTGTGTGTGTGTGTGTGTGATAATTTAAAAATAAACATAGAAGCTTTCATTTTTTGAACTCTTACCCTGTCCAGGCAAGTTATAAACATCCTAAGTTCTCATTTGATTAAATCTGGCTCACTCTCTATGCTGTACTTGACCACAGTTTTGAATATGACTGATGAAAAGCACACTCCCAGAAGCAAGGTGCAGGGTTGTAGCATTTGGGGGACCTTTTGTGGGGCATCAGACAACTTGACACCATTTCCTGGTTTAAGTGATTCTCAGCCCAGGCTGCCATTAGCTTATTGCTGTCTGAATTCTTCTCTAAAATAATGAAATCAGAATATTTGTAGGGCGGACCTGTGATGTCTTTTTTAAAGCTCTGTAGTTGATTCCAAAGGGTGGCTGATGATTGAAAACCACTGTCATTCTCTCTAGTCTAGATGACTGTTGATGCTTTGCTTTCTCTTTAAATCTCTAAAACTTCTTTTCCCACTTTTACTTTCAATTGGTGACCTATGTCTTACTTCCCTGGGAAAGTATTGACAGAAGAGAACTTCTACACCTACACATTTTGTCTTGTCCATTTGGTATACTGTAACAAAGTATCAGAAATGGAGTGATAGGAACACAAACAGAGATCTGTTGCTCATAATTCTAGAGGTTGTGAAGTCTGAGATAAGGGTCTGGCACATTTGGTGTCTAGTGACAGCCCACTTTCTAGTTCAAAGATGGCACCTTCTCACTATGTCCTCCTGCAAGGAAGGGTTAGGTAGTTCTCTGGATTCTCTTTTGTATGTGCTCTAATCTGATTAACAATGGTGGAACCTTCAAGGTACAGTCAACTCTGCCTCCTAATACCATCATGTTTAGAGCTGGGATTTCAACGTAGGAATTTTTGGAGACCCATTTCAGGCTGTAGCACCTTTCTATCGCCAAATCTGTGCCTTAAATAAATGTTGTGCGTTTTACCTCTTACTATCGTTCCTGCTCCTATTAAAAACTGACCCCTTTGCTTGCGTATGCATCTCATTCCCTCTTAATTAAGGATGTTACATTGGTAATTCTTCTTTTTCCATCTTTCTGTCTTTTCTTTTTTCCCTTTTCTTTCCACCATTCTTTCTTTGCTGGATCGTCCCCATCCGTGTCCATCCACCCGTCCACCCATCTATCTGTGACTGTTAAGCCTCTTACCTAATTGACCCCTTATTAGTCCACTTGCACATTTCCCCCTGATTTCTTCTACTGTTTCATTTGTTTTCCTCTTGAAAAGAGTTGTCTGCCCTTGATCTTTGTGGTTCCTCTTTCATTCTGCTTTAAACCTGGTCTGTTGAGTCTTTTGCCACAATTGCTGCACCTAAACTTCTATCCGTCTCACAAATAATCTGCTATTATCACATCCAACGGTCCAAGCTAGTCTTTACCCTGACCTGTCAGCAGTTTTTGATATAATCGATCCTTCCACCCTCCTTGAAAGTTTTCTTTTCTTAGCTTCAGGAACATCCCATTCTTCTCTAATTGCTTCCTTTTCAGCTTCTTTTGTTGGCTCACCTTTGCTTGTTCTGTTGAAGTGCCCCAGGGCACGTCCTTTGGCTTCCTCCTAAGGATCTCATTCATAGGTTGGCAGCCCTCAATTTATATTGCCAATCCATGCTTTAACCCCTAAACTCCACAATCACATATTCAGGCAAAACTGAACGTGTTTCCTCAGATGGTTAGTAGACATCTCAAGTGTGACAAGTCTGAAACTAGCAGGTGTGGTGGTACGTGCCTGTAATCCGAGAACTGGGAGGCTGAGGTAAGATTGCAAGTCCTAGCTCAGCCTGGGGAACTTAGTGACACAAGAGCCTGTCTTAAATAAACAGGGGTGGGAGGAATAGCTCAGCAACTAACATACTAGCCTAGCAAGGTCAAGACCCTGAGTTTGATTCCTAAGTACCACGTCAATCTGGGCGTGGTGATGCATGCCTGTAATCCCAACATTTAAGAGCCTGAGGCAGGTGGATTGCTTTGAGTCCAAAGGTAGCCTGGACTACATAGTGAATTCAGGAGCATCCTGAAGAACAGAAGAAGACAAGGTCTCAAAAACAAACAAACCAAAACCCCCCATAACAATAACAAAAAATAAATTAAAAAAGAACAAACCAACTAAAGGGCTACGATATAGGTCGGTGCAAAGGCCCGAGGTTCAACCTCTAGTAACACACATACACACACACATGTCTAAAATGGAACTGCTGATTTGCTTTCTAAAACAGCCACCCCATGTCAGTAGATGAAACTCCCGTTTTCCCAGTTGTTACAACTTCAAGTCTTCTGGGTTCTCCTGTCATGCTTCGCTCAATTCAGCCAAACCTGTCAGCTGTGCTTTCAAAGTAAAACGCAAACTTACTGCTTACTTGACTCACCCAATTCATGTTGTTCGAGACAAGTCAACCTCACTTTTCAATTCAGGGTTGCTTTATACCTGGGCTGGTTAGTGTGTTTTTAAGTCAGCAACAGAGTGTTCATTAACATTTTTTGTTCTGCTCAAAAATTACAAGGTGACAAGGAAGTAGGAGGGAGGCTAGGGTGAGAGGGGAGGAAGGAGGGGAGGAAATTCGGCTGTAAAAGTAAGTAACGGGCACGAATATGATCAAAACCTAGCTTAACGTGGGACCTTTGCCCTCAGAACCACGTGAAAGTCGCAGGGAGGGTGGGTGTGGGGGGTGAGGGCAGGGAAGGGATTAAATTCTAGTACTGCATGTACAAAACTGCCAAAGCGAAACCCGTTAATCTGTATGACCAAGATGCACTATTAAAAATGTGTGGAAAAGAAGGGATAAAATGACTGCTAATTCATGTTGTGCAGCGTACGATCATTTAAAGTATGCAACTGCCATCTGTTATCAACCTTATTTCATAGAATAAAACTATTGTAACATACAAACCTGTATGAGGATTCCCATTTCACTCAAAGGTCAAGCTCTGAGAAGGACCCACAAGGTTCTGCGTGACCTGGACCTCGGGTGCTCACAGACTTCACCTCTGAGTCTGTTTTCGAGTCTCTTGTTTTGAACTTACACCTCAACCAGGAACGCACTTTTGCCTCAGGGCCTGTCATCTTGCTGTTGCTTCCAGCTGGCACAACTTTCTATCATCTCTCCCTGTGGTTTGCTCCGTATCTGTGTCAGATTTTAGTTGGACTTGACCTCGCCTGAGATGCCATTTGAGCACCTTACCTGGAATGGTAAACCCATGCCTGACTCCTTCCTCCTTGACACCTGGGTCTCTCTTTCCCCCTTTTCATGTCTTGGTCTTCAGTAGTGTACAAGGCCAAGTTCAAAAATTTGTGTGAATTGAGCTTTATTTAACCCTTTTGATGCTGAAAGCTTATTTGATCTGTTGAAGTTTTATATAAAGCTATGCATGAAAAATAATTTTTCTCGCTTCCATCCCCTGTCCCCCTAAGCTAGGCATGATGATGCAGACTGTGATTCCAGCATCTGGAAGGCTGAGGCAGGAGGATCACAAGCTCAAACTAGCTTAGACAACTAGTAATTTAGTGAGAACCTGTCTCAAAAATTAAAAAGGGGCTAGTATGACATCATAAAAATCAATTTGAAATAAATATTCAGAATCTGAAACTTGGAAGCACTTTCTGTATCTATATGTAATAAAAGGGAGGGGGGCCTGGGAATGGAGTACAGTGCAAAAACCCTGGATTTAATCCCCAGTCCTGCAGAAAAAAAAGTTTTGTTTTTCTTTTTTGATACTAATATGTATTTTAAAAGTCTTTCCAAGAAACAAATTGAATTTTGAGAACAGATTAAGACCAGGCGCAGTAAGTTGAGCCGAAAGGCACACGAGACACACTGTTCTCTACCGGAGGAAAGGACTGCAAGTCTGAACACAGCAGCGACATCTCCCTCTACTCCGAGCGCTCTTCTAGGCTTTGCTCAGCTATACTCGGCTTTCCCTAGCTGTGAAATTAGAGGTCTTTGCATATACTTATGGTCAAGAGAAAAGGATGTTAAATATTGATCTTTAGAGATCCTCAAATAAAAAGTACATATTAGTTTCAGTCACCCTTGGCAAGACCCGCCAGTAGCGCCACACATGCAGCAGAACACTCATCAACTTTTTAGTGTCTTACTTGCAAGTTTGGAAAGACAGCTAAGGACCCGGGCCGGGTGGTGAGGGCCTATCAACTCAGCTGTCCTAGGAGCTGGGACAGGATGATTGCAAATTCAAGCCCAGCCTGGGCAATTTAGTGACTTAGGGAGACCCTGTTTAAAAAAACCCAAAATGAAATGAGGATGTGGTTCAATCCCTAGTTCTGGAAATACATAAAAAATAGCTAAGGAGCACTATATCTATCTATCTATCTATCTATCTATCTATCTATCTATCTATCTATGTATCTATATTCTACATAAAAAGTAGCTAAAAAGTACCTGATATACATACACACACACACACACACACACACACACACACACACACACACACACATATATATATAAACATATATATCTATCTATATCTATATAAACATATATCTATCTATATCTATCTATCTGTCTATCTATCTATCTATCTATGTTTTTTTTTTTTTGAGACAGGGTCTCACTCTGTAGTCCAGGCTGGTTTTGAACTCACTCTGTAGCCCAGACTGGCCTTGGACTCAAGACAATCCACCTGCCTCAGCCTCCCGAGTTCTGGGATTACAGGCAGGAGTACCTGATACTTGAGAGAGTTTTGAAACATGAGAGATGGGAACCAAAAAGGGACAACAGTAATGTCAAAAGGAACGCACCACAAAGAAAGGCAACACAGGGAGCAGGAGAAAACTTGACAAGAACTTGAGTTACTAGTCCCAGGCAAGAGCAGGATTGGGCTAATAAGCCAGGCAACAAGATGAATTGAGAGAATGAGGGAGAACTCTGAAATGTTAAAAGCATAATATTAGAAATCAGTACAGGACTTGGAGTACAAAGTGGAAAAATTTGCAGAAAATCTAACACTAACGACATAAAAAAGACTATGAGGCAGGCCTATAATCCCAGTATTCTGTCTGGTAGGCTGAGGCAGGAGGATAGCAGATATGATCTTAGCCCAGGCCAGTTAGCAAGATTTTGCCTCAAAATCTAAAAATAAAATAAAATAAAATAATGGGCTAGGGGGTATAGCTCAGTGTGAAGATACGGGGCTCAGTCGCTAGTACTGAAAAAAAAATCTTGTAAGTTCAGCATTCAAATACAACCCTTATATGAAAAGGAATGGAGACAAGAGAGAAAAACATAAACTGATACAAGAAACATTTTGAAACATGGAATGAGAGATGGAAAAACTCACTGGAATGTCTAGGTCTATGAACGAATGAAAGGCACCAGAAGAAAAGCTTCTAGACAAGAGAATTAAAAATTCCAGTGGGTTGTGTGTGAGAATAGAAGTCTGACTGGCAAGCTATCTCTAAAGACACTGACGTCCTACCTTTAATATTTAAGAGGAAAGTGCTACCAACTGAGAAATTCTATCCAGACAAGTTATTAATCAAATGTGCCAGTGAAATAATGATTTTGGCAACGAGAAGTCTCAGTTGTTTTACCTCCCACACAGCCTTTCTGAGGAATCTACTATGCACGTGCTCTTCAAAACTAAAAAAATAAGCAAGCAAGAGTTTAAGGGATCTGCCGTTAAGCCCAGAGAGCAGCCATTCAGGTTGGAAGAGGAGGACAGAAGGTTTCAGAAGGGAGAGCTTTAAAAAAAACAAGCAAAAAAAAAAAAAAAAAAAGATAGTGCTTCTCCGTATTGCGCAGAGGTGTATGTTTTGGTTGGAAAGTTGAGGAGTGAATTGGCGATAGGTACATAGCACATGAAGTATGCAAATTAGAGCCATCATGGATTCCAGAAATGACAGCTAAGGAAGGTATATGAAAGTGACTAAGCACAACACTCCTTAGGGCTCAGCTGCAAACAGTACTTTATGTCATTGGAGTAGTATAAGTTCTGGTGCTGGCTTGATAAAAAAAATGGTAAAACAGTGTTGAGGGAATGTGGGAAGGAGAAGTACATAGGGTGGTAGGGAAACAGCTAAAGTTTTATTTTCTGTAGTAAGAAATCAAAGAATGATGTCTAACATCCAAAAAGAAAAGCATTCGCCTAAGCATGCTGTTTATGTGTAGACTAATGTAACTTTGGAAACAGGTGGAAGAGTTGAGAATGGTTGCCTTGGGCGGTGAAGGGCCGTAGGAGTGGGCTGGGCCTGTTGCTTCTCGCTGTAAGTCTTGTTGTGTTTCTACACTTCATCATATGTGCGTACTACTTTGATTAAGAGGAGGCCCAGTGATTCTCACCTAGTCAGATTTGCACCTAAAACAAGCCCAAAGACCACGCAGTGGCAGAAGTGAACAGTCCCTTGACCTCACAGCAGAGATACTGCCCAAAAGACAGTGGCAGAAGAGGTTCCCCTTTCTGGTTCTCTGAAACAGACTTGTCTACCCTTGCTCTTTTTGTCAGAAACCACTACTGTATTCAGTGTCTGACACACATCAGATTTGAGCTCTGGACAGAGATCTCTTGGTTGAGCTTTAAGCTGACACCGGAAGGAATGGAGGCTTCTGGGAGACTGGTCTATGTGTGGAATTCTTGCCTAGCTGCTTCTCAGCTCTGTGCCTAAGGTAGTTATTAAAGTTGCTGTAATCGTGCCTGAAAAAGGGTGAAAAAAATCCTTGCCTCATGGGATTGTGTGAGGTATAAATGAATAGTTTAGTACATAGGAATTGCTAAAATAAAGTAAAAATTAATACAAAGGAACACCTGTAGTTGACACTGCTCTAAGACAGGAGAGGAGTCCTGTCATGTCTGGGCCGGGCTCCACAGGAAAGCCTTTAAGTAAGAGCCCTGGGAGGAGACAGGATATAATCCGGAAAGTTCCTAATTTTAGCAGAAGGTTCTTACTGTGTTTTGGGTACATTGTCTTCTGACCTGACTGCAGTGCTTAGCAGTTTTGTAAGTGATCCGGCTCTTGGAATGTTCATTGTACAAAGATCGGAAAATTGTTAGCTAATTTGTTTCTACATCTAAACACAACTGGAACAATTGCTCCCACGCAAAATAATGTGGATTAAGGGGTCCAGGGGCAAGAGCTATTTTTGCCCGAAGGCCCTGGTGTGCCTGGTGGTGATTACCCATTGAAGCCAGGGACCTGGGCCGGTGCCTCATTCCAGGGACAGGCTGATTACTGCTGTCTGACTCAAACTGAGCCCTGTTAGCATGGGCTACCAGTGGGACCGAGCCATGCAGTAATGACGGGTGTACATTCCCGGTTCAGTGTTTGACCTGTGTTCTTTGGTTCTTGGTGTGCTTTTCTTGTGTTCTCTTTCTTCCCCCCTTCCCTCCCTGCCTTCCCTTCTTCTTCCTCTCTCTCTTCTCTCTCTTCTCTCTCTTTTGAGACAGTCTTGTTCTGTAGTCCAGGCTGGACTACAGAATTTTCCTGCCTTAGCCTCCTGAGTGCTGGGATTACAGATGTGTGCCATTGTGCCTGGCCAAAGATTTATTTTTAATGTGGTGCTGGGGAATCGAAACCCTGGCCTTGCACATGCTAGGCAAATGCTTAAACCACTGAACTACGCCCCCCCTCCCCCAAACCATTTTGGTGTGCTTTCTGGACCCTAGTTTCAGGACTGTCATCAGTGCACCCGAAGGACATTCTTTCTGGAGTAGGAGGATGCTGCTGAGGGCTTGGCAGCTGTATATTAGCTACTGTCTTTCTTAGAGCCATCTTCTGGGTCTCTCGGAGTTTCCGTGCCTGAGGGTAGAGGAAAGGGGATTGGCAGAGTCACTGCTAGGGCTGTAAGTCAGGGAACAGTCCAGCGAGGGCAGGAGAGATCGAGTCCCTGAGCACGAGGAAAGAGCTGAGTGGATCCTTGGCTGCTGGGCCTGGGGAGGAAAGCCAGAAACTAAATCTAGGTGTCAGGCCAGTGGGCTTTGTGAGGGAGCAGAAACAGATTGCAGGAGGAATGTGGATGAGATGGGAGCTGGTGAAAGCTGCAGGGGAGATGTGAGTGTGCAGGTGGCTTGGGGACAGGGACATGCAAGGGAGACCGATCAGCTGAATGCATAAGGTGGAGTGGGGGGATAGGAGTTTGTGGAATCTACTTGATAGAAGAACTTTTAGTCTTCAGACACATGGCCCACCTGTAGCCTTAGTAATTCTGGGTGGTCTTACTGGTAACTGTGTCTATCAAAAGTTTAGGCACAAATTTTGTTAGTTTTTTAAAGGACGGTTGGATAGTCACAGTGGTTGGTCCAAGCCTTGCTTTAAAGCTGCACCGTGTCCAGGAAGCACCCTCCAGTCTCAGTCACAGTCCCCTTGCACTTGAGCTCACATAAATGAAGCTATTCTGCCAGCTGGGAAAACTGAGGCTGGGTTAGTTCTTTTTCTAGCTGGCCTATATAGTCTGGGCATTCGCAGCTCCTGCCCTCCGTGCCAGGTTTTCTTTGTGTGTCTGTGGTCACTGTGTTGCTCAGACATGGAAGGAAGTCTTGTTCTTACTCCCAGCCCAAGATTGCTGAAGCTGTAGAGATTGTTTGAGGTGGGGTGGTTTAGTTACAAAAAACAATTTCAACTTAAAAAGGGGGCAGTTTTACGGGAGAGATACAGGAGATGCGATTGGGAATAAAATGTAAACTCAGACTAGCCCAACAGCTACTAGTCGCCAAGCATGTGCTGTGTCAGGGGCTGCGTGATCTCCTGCCTGTTTCTCCCTGACCTCGGCCTGGCCTCTTTGCAACCAGCTTGCCTCCTTCCACAGGGCCCCGGCAGCTCCATCACTTGATCTCGTGTGCATCATTGCTGCGTTTCTTCTAGGGCCCTCCTCCTTATTTATACTTGCGATTTTGAATTTGTATCTGATTTGTCTAGCTCCTTTGTTTATGGACTGTTTGTCCTTAAGTCAAGGTTCCACCCTTCATCCATCGGCAGAGGCCCGGGCGTTTGTGTGTGTGTGTGTGTGTGTGTGTGTGTGTGTGTGTGTGTGCCCATGTGTGTGTGTGCACAGATGGATAAAGACAGAGTGGGCAAGAAGAATGGCTTGCCCACTTAGGTAGTATTGAAAGTCTGCATGCCATTTTCTAGAGGACCTCAAAAGCACGAAGGGATCCCCACATTCCTTCCCAAGCTTGCCTATTTCCACGGCAGGGTGCATGGGAGACAGGGCAAACGGGCTGCCCAGCCAGGAAGTGGCATGAAGTGGCTCCCCAAGGTCTTTGCTTGGGTCACAAAACCACTGAAATCTTTTTAGATAGATTACCTGGGGACCTATCCACGTCCCACAGAGGGATTGGCTGGAATTCAAAGCAAGGGTACAGGAGAGGCTGGCTAGAGAGACATAGAGCATGGCGTCTTCCTTCCTGGCACCACCTTTCCTGTCCCTTGGAAGGCTCTTTACCTCTAGGCTCTCTGCACGATTGTTGTGTGTGCATGCAGAGCTCTCTGTCCCCACTGGGACTCTGGTCTTGGTGTTTTGTTGACATTAATTATAGACAGCGGCAAAGTGCTCAAGGACTTGAGCAACTCTTTCCTTTTCCATCTCACCTGATACCTTTGCTGTTTGCTCCATTCTGCTCTGAGTCTCTGAGGCCTTGGCATTTCCACCCACTCAGTTGGCTCTTTTGGCTTTTGTTTCATCTCTGTTCCTGTCAACCCCCACCTCTTACACTGCCGCACTGTCCAGTAACTCTTGTTTCACTATCTTAAGGTTTTCTTTCCCCTGGACGCTGTCCTTGGGGATCCACCATGCCTCCATCCTGTAGTGACTTCTTTGCTTCTCCTGCCTTGCCAGTGGTGGATCCACTGGAGGAAGAGAGAGGTTTCTGGGTGGAGTTTCTGTGGTACAGTAGTCCCGGAGGTGGTACATCCAAGGCTCTTTGCAAACTCAAGAAATCTGGAAGCTCTTTAACATAGCAATTTGATTTCTTAGACTGTGTTTTAAGGGAATAATCATGGGTTTTACCCCAGCAGTTTCAGACACATTTGTAATTAGCACACACAAACAATCTGAAGATGATTTAAACATCCAGTCTTTGGAGCTGGGTAACGTGCGGTATGGTTGTGTAGGGTACCTTTCCATCCATGGATCTTAGGGGACCCTGTGAATACATACATGTTAAGTGACCATTAAAACAGCAGGACAGGAGTTTATTTAATGCCTCATACAAGGCCAAACCTAGATTTTCTACTCCCTTACAAAAATTGTTAGATCACAACAAAACAAAACCAAATCTCAGACAGGGGTTTTTATCTGTAGTCGTCTTGGGTGGATCAAGACTGAGTAATGTTTGTCTTTTCTTTCATTTAATTGTATTTTCTAAAATGTACTAATGGAACATGAACTTTTTGGCACAAGAGAAATAATTACTTTTAAAGAAAATGCTCTTCACTCAGATGGCTTATCATAATATATGGATTGAAAATTTAGGCTTGGTTAAAATGCTTCCAAATTGCATTCATATTTGGAACTGCATAAACAACATACTGTAGGTCAAAGGGAGACTGTGAGCAAGTTTGATGTATTTGTTGATTGAAATCAACAAGTCTTCAAGCCCGTGGAAGCACAAGACTTGCAGCTGTAACTTTCTTACCTTGCTTTTCTTAACCACTAATGTGAAGTAGCATCAGGATTTCACGGCTGTAGTTCAGTATGCTTTGCTTAATCTGCAGTTCACTCTGAAATTGTGCAGGGCCCAGAAGGGGTGGGGGAATTGCGAGCAAAGCCAGTTAGGGTCCTGAAAAGGAGGCTGGCCCCTGGGCTGTGGTTTTAAAAGGGACTCTAAAGTGACCAGTTACTAGGGATGGGAGGAGTAAACGTAGGAGGAGCTAAGGTGCTTACCCTTCTGCAGGTATTAACATACGTGCTTCTGTGCTCGGCTCCCAACTTCACTGTTTCTTGCTCCCGCAGGCAGGGGAAGAGCTGATCATGCAGTGCTCTGCAGCAAGTAACCCAGAGAGAAACAGTGGGTGTCATCGAGCCCAGCTGAAATGAGCTGGCTTCCCTGAACTTGTCCCAGGTCCTGGTGCAAGACTTTCATCCCAGTGCTGAGGTAAGATGACTTGAAACCCAGCTTGAAGGAAGAAAGAACTGAATGCCTCTTTGGCAGTGGAAGTTGGGGGAGGGGGATGGATGGGAACTTCCTCTGAGGCCCATCAAAGAGGAAGGATTCTTTGTGATCCAGTCAGACCATCTGCTTCCATCTTAGTCCATCGGGAGGCAAGGTCACTTGGTAGCCAAACAGCTCTTTTTTTGAAATCTTGACAAGGAGTTGTATTTTTTATTTGCTGATGAAATTTGAGCTGCAGAGGGGAATGAATTTATCCTGCAGGTAAGACTGCACCAGGTTTACGTGAGTGCTTAACTACACCTGCTCTGTTTTGCAAGAGCAGTTGAGCTTTTAGGATACACACACACACACACACACACACACACACACACACACACACAAACCAAGGAAGACAGACTAATAGTTTTAGGGAGGTTATTATAAAACATTCCAGTAAGCCTACTAAAAAATGAGTTTAGTTACTTAGACATAGTCTGATTGTAAAGGTAATGTGTATTCATAGGACATTTAGAAGAATATGCCTACTGTGGAAGAAAATAAAACATTTTCCACTTCTACCCCCATAGTAATCCTTCCTTAAGGTTCCCCTGAACTTTTCCTAGGATGTAGATTGTTTGAGCGGGGCGGTTGAGGGGAGGTGTGGCAGAAAGTAGCTGCACTCCACAGGAGCTTGGGCCAGTGGGAGGGGACAGGGGATTTTACCTTTAGTCCGAAAACTTTCCAGAGCCAAGTTTTAAATACCCAGGAATTTTGCAAACTGGTTGCTCCAAATTGTGTTAAAAAAAAAAAAAATCTACCGGCAGATTGAATTGACTACCGTGAGAAAATTTATGATGTGGAAATTGACAAATGAAACAAAACAGGGCTTTATTATTTCAGAGATCCAGATTCTATCAACACACCAGGATTCCATTGCCAGTTACCATCTGCAGGCCCAGGGCATCCCTTTGTGCCTTTACCTGGGCACACTAGGTGCTCAATAAAAGTAGCTGCCTGAATAAATGAGAGTGGAGATTTCAGCTTTATTATCTCATAAGATAGCTGTGAGGTTCCCTGCCCAAGGTTGGGGCTGTAGCCGATCTGGGGACCTTAGGTTTCTTGGTGGGGGCATGTCGGCTGCACTTCTGTCTTGGACTCTTGCTTCTTGTGAGGTCTGTGAATTGTTGGCATGTTTTCATGAAGACAGATGAAAACCCTCTATTTACCGACCAACATCTGGGGCACGTTTCCTTCCTGGAAAAGTCAAGAAGTTGGTGGGAGAAGTATGAAAAGGAAGGCTCAGCCGGAGCCAGAGTGGGAGCCAGGCCTGCATCAGAGCTTTGGACTCCTAATCTCCACTGGGGGTAGGGGGTGTGAAGGCCAACTTCCTGCCAAATGGGAAATTTCAACAAAAGCCTCTTTCTTCAAGGCCCTGCTGCCCAAGCCGATTAGAGCTAATTAAATAAGCATCTTGGAGTCCCAGCCTCAGCCCTCCTTGCTCACTTTCTGAATCTCCTGGTCCCCCTCTGTACTTCCGGTGGAGGTCCCCAGACGGGATGGGAGAGGGTGGGACCTTAATAAAGTGCCAGCTTACCTTGTAGAGTTGTATGTTCAGAGAATGAAAAAAAAAAGGTGGAAGGAGCTCTACAGGCCACCTGCTCCTCTACTCTACTCTCTCTCTCTCTCTCTCTCTCTCTCTCTCTCTCTCTCTCTTGAAGCAGAATCTTGCCTTGCAGTCCAGGCCCACCATGCAGCTGAGGCTGGCCTCAAACGCACAACAGCTCTGCCTCAGCCTCTTGAGTGCTTGAGTGCTGGGATTATAGGACTACATGCCTTGCTAATTTTTTTTTTTTTTTAATGTGGTGCTGGGGAGCTGAAGAGGGCCTTGCACATGCTAGGCAAGCACTTTACTGAGCTACACCTCCGTTTCCCTCCCCCATCCCATTTTAAGAAGCCAGGTCACACAGCAGCTTGTAGTGGTAAGTGCCTGAGGTGAAGACTTGTGCTTCTGGGAGGAAGCGAGCTCAGGCTGGGAGCCAAGGCCTCCTGACCACTGATCTTGGTGTACACCTGGCGAGGGGATGTGTTAGACGGTTCCCGTGTGCCGCCCTTAACTCTGCACTATCCCTGTATCAACTGCCACAACGCAGTGTACTTTATGAGGTGGCAACTCTTCTGCCTCAGCCTCCTGAATTTTGGGACCACAGATGTGCACCACCACACCCTAGTGATTTTTATGTGGTGCTGGAGATTTGAATTCAGGGCCTTGTGCTTGGTAGCAATTGCTCCAACCACTGAGCAATGCCTCCGGCCTCTTTTTTGTTTGTTTATGAGGAAAGATAGGGAAGAGCTTAGACTGGGCTCATGATGGTTCCACACACAGTTCTGTGCTTTGTCCATATTACTTCTTCGGATTCTTCAGTGTTCTAACAAGATGTCTGTCCGCATCTCTCAGATGTGGAAATTGAGACTCAGAAAGGTAAAGAGACTCAGCCAAAATGTCACAGCTCATAAGCAACAGAGATGTCATGTAACTTTGTCGACATCACAAACCTAAATGCGTGCTTTTCACAGCAAGAAGTCACCCATGTAGTAGTTCCAAATCCAGTTCCAGCAGGCAGAATCTCTTCTCCCAGGGAGCAGCATTTCATCCCTGAAGCCAAGTATTCAGTTCTCCAGTTATTTACTGGGTCTGACTGTGTGTCCAGTTAAATATCTCTGCCTGTTCGGGCAAGGCAATCTGGCTCAGCCTGGAGCACACAAATCCAACAAGGGACAGGCGAAGAACTTCCTTATTTCAAGATGATATAGGCCGTAGGTTGTCCTCCTATTTCTTCTGGAATGAGGTATTTCCTGTGTGTCCTCATGAACTCTAAAGAGAGAAATTCTGCGTCTGGTTGCTGTGTCCGGGTTCCCTGATTCCTGGGCACAGTTTGAAGCATTCATCCTGGGAATTAGCAAACAGGGCAGCACATGGCCCTGGGCTTTGGACATTTGTACTGAGTGGCGGGACTGAGGGAGGAGGCAGAGTGGAGCTATCTGGGAAGGCAGGGCGGATGGCTGAGGGCACATTCACAGGTAATCTGGAATCCTTTACATCTGAGACGCCTAATCAGCTTCAGGGGAGGATAAAATCGGTTCTACCGGAACACACAGAGTGTGTGAGGTGGGCTGCAAGTTGCTCGTGGGACTCAGTGGTTAACCTTTACGTTCTATCCCTGAGGATGTCGAAGCCCAGAAAGAGCAGGGGCCTTGTTAAGCCCAAGTAGACCCGGAGTCTGCTCTCCTGAATGGCAATTTCTGTCTACCTGACAGACTTTTCTGACTGAAGAGGGAGGATTATCTGGGAGCCAGAGGAGCCCACTTCCTATCTCATCTGTCTGCCCCCGTGGCTTGGCTGGTAGAAGCTGTCTGGGTGGGGAAAACCCAGGACGGGTGTCATTTCAGGGGTCTGGTGATCTCTAGCAGGTCTGCCTTGACCGTCACCCCTCTTCATTCAGCTCCTCCTGGGGGTCTTGCTAGGCCAGGCAACCATTGCCTGTGGCTTCAGCCTGGGAATTTGCCACCCCAGGGAAGTATTGCAGCATAGAGAAAAGTGTCCTGTAGTGAGGAGGCTTGATTTGGGACTGAGTTGGACTTGACCATTGCTGAAGGACCACCTACACCTCTGACCCAGATTCCTCATCGGTAAGATGGCCGAATAGCACCTACTTTGAGTGAAGGTTAACGATAAGTTATGTGAAGTTTTTCCCTACAAAGATGCGGCCTGTTAAACAGTGCCCATGCTATTTTTCATACAGTTTTTCTAAGGTACAGTCAATAGACAAAAACCTGCATTTATTTAAATCGCACAGATTGACCAGTGTTGATGTATGTCTGTTCTTACGAGTCTACTCCCAGGATCATGTTAATGAGCCCCTGCCCCACTGCTCACCCTCCTGCCCCCCAGGTTTCTCCCTGTGCCTCAGCCCCTTCTCCTGTTCCTTTTCGTCTTGCTCCTTCTACTCCAGAAACCCCTAATCTGCTTTCTGTGCTTCAGTTATGTTTTCTAGAACTTTACATAAGCGGAGCTGAATAGCATGTAGCCCTCTTCCACTCAACATAGTCAATGTTCATCCAATTATGAGTCAGGCTTTGTGTCCCACAGTGTGCATGTGTCGCGGCTTACTTATCTGTGTATCTGAGGATGAATGTTTGGGTTGTTTTGAATTTTGAACTATTAAAATAAAGCTCCTTAGCCTTGTAAGACACATACTTGTCCTCCCAGCTGTTCTGAAGGACTAAGCAGGAGGATCTCAAATATTAGGCCAGCCTTAACAACTTTGTGAGACTATCTCAAAATAAATAAATAAATAAAAGAGGGGCTGGGGTGTTTCTCAGTGTTGGAGTACTCCTGGATTTAATCCCAAGTACTGAAATAAAATAAACCAAAGAAAGAAAGAAAGAAAGACAGGAAGAAAGAATGGAAGAATCCAAGCACCAGTTTGTTCAAAAAATTATGAAAACATATGCATTCCTTTCCCTGAGTACATAAGTAGAAGCAGAGATTGTTTTCCGAATGGTTACATCATTTAACTTTGCCGCCGGCTGTGTGTTAGAGTCCGAGAGCTCTGCTCCTTGCCAACACTTGGTATAGTCTTTTAAATTTTCACCTTTCTGCTAGACGTGTGGGGCTACCATCTCACTGTGATGTTACGCATGCTTCTCTAAAGATAAATGATACTGGGCATTTTTTTTGTGTACCTGTTTGCCACTTACATATCCTCTTTTATGAAGGGTTGGCTTGTTAAAAAAAATTGTCTTATGATTGAATTGTAGCCTCCAGACAAGGCCTTTACTGGAGACATTTTGCAGATGTTTCCTCAAACTCTGTACTTTGCATGTAGTAGGAGCAATAAACAAGTAAGCTAATAATTATCATCTAGTTCAGTAATTGCTATGCATAGGAAGTATAAAAAACAGTAATCTTAAAGTGAGAAGTTTTCTAGAGGTGATAAAATGGATCTTAAAGGAAATAAGAACTTAGCCGGGGTGAGTGTGTGGAAGGGCAGCTTAAGCAGAAGTTTGTGTGTGTGCAAAGGCACAGTGGTATGAAATGTCATGGTATGTACGGAACTAGGTATCATCTAATCCAGCTGAAGCATTGGGATTTTGGAGCACAGGATTTTGTGCTCTAATCCCAACTCCCTCATTGATCACTTGTATGCTTTTTTTTTTTCAACTTTTTATTTTGAAATAATTGCAGGTTTTATGAAAATTGCACATGGTGTAGAGAGGTCTAGGGAGTCCTTCATTTAGTTTCTTCCAGTGATTTCATCTGTCATAATTATAGTACAGTATAAACACCAGGAGTCTGAAATTGTTGTGCTACATATATATAGGTCTATGTGATTTTCTCCAGGTGGATTAATAGAGCCACCAGTGCAGGCAAGGTACAGAACGATCCCTTCACCACAGACGTCCTCCTAGCTCTCCACCTTGATTATCACGCTGGCTTCTCGCTCTGTTTTTATCTCGTCATTTCACAAGTGTTTTATAAACAGAACCATGCAGCATGCAACCTTTGGAGATGCCTTTGTCTACACTCATCATAATACCCTCCAGGCTCTCTGAGGTTGTTGACTGTGTCACTATTTTGCATTTGTGATTCTAAGTGCTGCTCCGTGGATGGACACATTGTTGTTAAACTGGTTACCTGGAAGGATATTTTCGCCTTTTCCCAGTTTTTGGCTATTCCAAATAAGGCTGCTAACTACCATTGTGTGCAGGGTTTTGTGGTGATGCACATTTCTGTTTTTCTGGGATAAATAGGCAGGATTGCAATGGTTGAGTTTCATAGTGAGTGTGGTATTGGGCTTTTCCTAAAGCAGCCCAAGATGTTTGGTATATTGATTAACTGTACCGTTTCAGCGTGATCTGCCTTCTCCCTCTCCTTGCCCTCGTTTGGTCGCCTTGTCACCTTAGCTGCTCTCACAGCACAGGGGGTCTCTCGTGCTGGCCTCCCTGCATTCCCAGGGGCAGCTCCCACCCTGGCTGCCCAAAGCCAGGTCCCGGCCTGTGCTCCTTCAGGGTGGGAAGCGAGAGGATCAGATGCTGGTGATCTTCTCCCACCGTTTGCAGACCTGGCCAGTGGAAGTACGGCTTCCTCCTCCTCCTCACCCTGTTCTGTGGTCATGGGAGATCCTTTTTCATTGTTCCAGGTGGCCTGGGAAGGAGATACGTTGGAGAGCTGTGTATTTTTCCAGGGGGGATTGTTTTCTTTTCATAGATGAGCAAACAACCTGTAAGTGCTGATTTCTTACTCTGTGCCCCGCGCTGTCCCTCCGTGGTACCAGGGCGCCAGCGTCTGTGCTTACTGGCGGCTGAGATGAAGGAACCTCTGGAGTTGGCCCACGAGGACTGTTCTCTCCGTGTGGGGAGCTCTGACAGAGCCAGGCGCAGCGGCCCTGGCCCCGGGCCCTCCCCAGACTCAGCGTGTTCTCCGTTTTCTGCCTGTAGATGGAGAGAGGCAACTTGCATGGACTAGAAAGAGAAGAGCAGCTGACGGTTACAGTCCACATCTTACGCGCTAAGTGCTACGTGTTTCGTTGCAGGAATTTATATAATGTGCTTAGTCTCCACAACAGCCCTAAGAGTCAAATGCTCTTTAAGTCTCCATTTTACAAAGGAGGAAGTAGGGACCCAGAGCCAATGAGTTGACGTTGGGATCTGGGAGGAATGACAGGCATGTCTGTCTTAGTTTACCTGGATACCACCTGGATGACACACTTTCCTAGGTGGTCTGAAGGGCCTCAGGGTCTTCCTGGAGGACCATGTGAGAGAAGAGAATTTGCCTTAAGCTTTTTTTTTGGAGCAGAGGTGTTTGTGGATGGTGGAAGAGTGCGTTTCCAAGGAGGTTGGGAAGCCCTTGGCGACGTGCCCTGGGCCGGGCTGCCCAGTGTGTGGTCTGTGTCCCCACTGTGAACACACTGTTCTGCGTCCTGAGCCTGGCGGCTGGCTCATGCGCCTTTGAGACTCCTGTCCTGTCCCATCCCGTCCTATCCCTCCTCTGCCTTCAGGAAAAGAGTGCGGACCTTCTTGCCTGACAGATCTAGTTTCGGTCACAGAGCTGTTTCCTCACCTGCAAAGAAAGCCGTAATGACACCTGGTTTATAGACATTTGTGAGGGCAGTGTGGGGACGGGTCGCGAGGTGCCCTGGGAGCGTGGGCTCACCCCGTGTACGCGGGTCTCTCTTCCTCTCCTGGGCACCCTTATCACAAGCACCTCACTACCCAGTACTGCAGCATTGGGAGAAAACCGGTGTGTGTGCGTCAGAGAAGAATGTCTAGTCACTTTTTCAATAGCGGCTTTTTAAATGAGCGCTTACTATGTCCTTGTTTCTGTGCTAGGCACTGTGGACATCCGGTCCAGGGTCCTTGGCCTCAGAAACTCTATAATCTAAAGAAAGAGACAAATAGTAATGAAATAGCAATCAAATGTAAAGTCACCAACTGTGGGCATCTCTGTGCAGGAAGTTCTCTGCTGGTGTGTGAGTGAGCTGAGGCCCACTTCCTCAGGAAGGGATCTGACCTGCGGTTTGGTTCCTTAGCCTTGGGCATCAGATGAAGTCTATGTGGAACGGTGGGCTCACTTCCTGTTTTTTCTTGACTGTAGACAGATCCACTGATGGTCTCCCCATCAAACCTCCCCCACACCCTTGGGGTTTCCATTATCTAGCCTTCTGCAGCTGCTGCTGGTTCCACACGGATGGAGGGGACACCCAGCGTCTCCTCGAAGCTGCAACTTCGCTGCTGTGTGGTTGTGAGTGTGCACTTGTGACTCAGCCAGCTTGTTACTCTGCTGGATGGATGCAGCTAGACACTGTGTTGGCTCTGATCATCATGCAGATTTTTTTGGAAACAACTTCAGTGAGGTAGAATTTGTATTGGATGAACTGAACTCGCATGAAGAGAGCAATTCAGTGAATTTTCTTCAAAAGCAAATGTACTGGGCTGGGGATGTAGCTCAGCGGTTAGAATGCTTTCCTTATAAATGCAAGGCCCTGGGTTCAATTCCCCAGCACCACGTACACCAGGCATGGTGGTGCATGCCTGTAATTCCAGCACCTGGGAGGCTGCGGCAGGAGGATTGCCATGAATACTAGGTCAACCTGGGCTACACAGTGAGCTCAGGAATAGGTCTGGACTACAGAACTTGACATTGTCTCAAAAAAAGGTCAATGTACTGAGTTGTACAACTGTTCCCACAGAGCATTGCTGTAGTAGGTTGGGTTTTCTTTACATACACAAGATGAGGGTATTACTTTTATTTTCCTCAGATTATTTCTCTGCTTCCAGCAGGAGGCTGTCATTAATTAATGAATTCAGCTAGTATTTACCGAGAGCAGGCTGGAGCCCACAGCTGGGCTGGGTACAGGCAGGAAGTAAACGGACTGAGCAGCTGTGAGGCTGCTGCTCCACAGCTGCCGAGCTCCTGCAGAAGACGTTGTGTTTGCTTCCATGCGGTGTGTGGTGGCCTCAGGGCAGGTATTGTTTTCTGCTTGTGACTTGAAGATGAGGCAAGGGCTTTGCTTTTGCAATACCTGGGATTGCATTGAATTATTAACCCAGCAGACAGAAAAAAAAAAATGTTTTCCAACAGCTGGAAACAGCTTTAGGCTTTGGCAGGCCTGGTTGCAGGCTTTAGAAGAGAGGGCAAAAGGGGTGTCACTTAAGTGCCCAGATTTGACAGGTGGAATTGGGGTGAGGATACTGGAGGGAGGGAAAGAGTATGAGCCAGTCAGGGCATTAGGCTGGGATGAATTCGGGGAATGGAGGCAAATGAGGTGGCCTAGGGTTTTGGGGTACCTTCGAGCATGGTGGGGTGTTGCTGTGGCTAGTAAGTGAGGTGAGAATACAGTCTTAAATGCTAGAGGAAGGACATTGGGTGTAAGGAGATAAGCATGGAGCAGTGTTGCAGGTCTCCCAGGAGAGCTGGAGTGTTTGGGGCTGGACTTGGTCAGTTCATCTTGTGTAAGGAGAAACATGAAAGGCGGAAGTGGCTAAGAGGTTGGCATGAGGGTCCCGATAGTAGGTGAGCAGAGGGTCAGAAAGAGAAGTGGGTGGGAGGGAAAATTCGTCCAGCTGAGGGGAGAGTATCTTCTTCTTGTCCGCAGGTGTCTGAACTGCCCTGCTCATTTCCCTGCTGTATTTTAACTTCCTGCTCAGTCTTGACTGCAGACAGGCCCAGCCCCGATGGCTTTGTGGCTGCCTGTCCACGGCTGAGTGCATCACACTCTCCCCTACCCGGAAGGTTTATTCTCTCACCCACTCCTTCCTGCTTTGTCTCTTTCCTCTTGCCCACGAGGGAGAGGAGGAAGTAGGGCAAACCAACACAGCATCTCCATGAAAGGCAGTCTGCAGAATTTTCCAGGGAAAGTGCTGGTGATCCGATGCTGCAGAGGTGACCGAGGCCAGACCTGAAGGAAGCCAGGGGCCCAGGATCAGAAGGAGGGCGAGGCAAGTGGGGGGGGGGGGCACACTGTGGCACCAACTCTGCACTTGCACAGCCCTGTGAGCTCCTTGAATTTTGTACCTTGGTGCCTCCCTCCCCATGTATTTGTCTTGGACTGGGGGACAGTGACAGTTTGGAGGACACTGATGACCTCAGAGAAAGCATGAATTTGCAGAGCGCTGAGGTTGCTGCATGGAAGTGTTTCTTCAGAAGAAAGCACGCCGTGGGAAGGCGCGCAAGGCCTGTTTGTCTCTCTTGTGCACCACAAGGCAGTCCCTCGGGGTCTCCTCAGGTGGGCCAAGGCTCCCAAAGCGCAATTTGACCCCTCACCTCATCTTACCATAGAGAATTCTGAGATCTAGAGAGAGACCTTGAGTGGCGGTTTAAGGCCACATGGCAAGATGTGGCCTCATAGATTTTCCTTCGCTCGGTCACCTCCAGTTGCTTCACATAACTCTTTTACTCACCTTTCCCAACCCCCGCCCCCATGAAGAACGGCAGGAGAGAGCTGGTAGTCGAGATCCGATTGATAACTGAAAATTAAGCATTCATTTTGGGGAGGTCATTTATTTAGTGCCCAGTAATCCCAAGCATCATTTTAGGGGGTCTTCATATAGAGATGTGATCAAAAGAAATGGTGGTGCTTAAACTAAAGAAATTATTATAGTAAGGAACTCATTGTTATTACTCCCCCTCAAAATATTTCCTCTCGCCAGGAACACACGTAACCCACTGTTCCTGTTGCTTTCTGAAGAAGTTCTGAAAGTTCTAGTGTGTCTTTAGATGTGCTGCCTTGGCTGTCGTGGTGTCCTGAATCGATTCTGAATCTTTGCCTTTGCTCGTCCTTTTGACTTTGGGGACCAGCCAGAAGTTGCACAGTGTCTGGTCCACAGAAAAATGTGGATGAGGTCACACTGCGATGTTCTTATGTTCTTTCTTTCTTTCTTATGGTATTGGAGACTGAGCCCAAAGTTTTCACCCTGAGCTACACCCTCAGCCCACTTTTATTTTTTCATTTTGAGACACGGTCTTACTCAGTCTTTGAGTTTCTCAGGTGGGGCTCGAACTTGTGATCCCGTGCCTTAGGCTATCAGTGCTGGGATTACACACCTATGTCACAAGGTCCAGCTTGTTTTTATTTGACAGAAATTGCTGAAAATGTTTTAACTCGACTCAGGACATCAAGGCAGTCATGACGACTCAAGTGAAGACTTCCAGAACTGCTTCACCAAGTGACAAGAACAACGAGCTACGTGTGTCTGAAGCCAGGGGAGGGTTAATGGCAAGTAACTTTTTAATGTAATGATTTTTTGGTACAGTTTAAATACTCAAATATGTATTATTTGATCACACATCCGTGCATTTGATTCAGTTCTTAAAATAATTTTAAGGTCTGTGTCATAATCTCGTTTCTCCAAGGTGGAGAGTGAAGTGCAGAGGGACCTGAAGGCTTGCTCAAGTTTGCGTAGTTCCTAGTGGTGGCAGGGGACCACAGCCGGTAGTCTCCCTGCACAGCATTTACCACTTCCGTCACCCATACATCCAGTGTGTCTTGCCACCAGTATTGTCTTAGATGCCTCAACGGGATGAACAAAGGACATGAAAATCCTGCCAGTACCGGCTCCCCCTGCTCCCTGCGTGGGAGCTGGGCCCGCTCTTCATAACTCTCCTGGCCTAGCTGTCTCCTAGCTCCTCCTGCAGCAGTTACAGAGACAATCCAGTGTCTCAGTTCCACTTTGGGCCAAGAAGTCACTAAGACTGCTTCCTGTCTGCTCCTGCCCTGGACAGACTGACGGCAGCGTTCTGTGATGTGGCCACAGGCCAGGCAGGCCTATGACCCTCCCCTCCGCTGTTTCCCTACATTTGTTTCTTCGCTTTATCTCCAGTGGTTCCCCGCTCCGCCTTCCCTGCAGAACTCTGACTCACCTACGATTTAGCCCTGATAAAGGTGAGTTATTTTGGCCTTCTTTGCCTTAAACCCCACTGAGAATTTGGACCCACTGTTTTCACTTGACATTTTAGACTGTTTGCCAGAGTTTGTGGAAAAAGGCCTATATTATTAATGCCCTTGCTGGGAACAGCTGCGGCCTGCCAGGTTGTCATGTGAGACCTCTGCAAAGCCCCAAGCTACAAGGCCCACCGCTCCCCGTGGGGCCCACATGGGTCAGGTAGGAAATGTGATCCTACAGAACTACAAGCAGTCCAGGAAGCAGGAGGCTCTTGGCAGGGACCCAGAGACTCACGGAAGCCCGGCAGCCCTGTGAGCATCGCTGGAGGGTTGATTTCATTCTCGTGTCTCAGTGGGGCTGTTGCTTTTGAAAGCCTCTTAGTGGGAAGCTTGCCTTTTATCTCTACCAAGACAAAAATGAAGGCACTGCTAATCGTTGTAGGGGGAGAGAGCTGTCACTGGACCTGGGCCTTATCACTTGAAATGAAGTAGCTTTCATCCTTGAAGTCCTGGTTGCCAAGGGGGTTTATTATCCTTTTTTCCCTACTTTTGGCATTGGGGATGGAACCAGGGCCTTCAAACTGAGCTCTAGTCCCAGCCTTCTATTTGTTCTGATTTTTGAGACAGGGTCTCATCAAGTCACTAAGTCACTGCTCAGTATGGGCTTGGACATGAGATCCTCCTGCCTCAGGGTCCTACCTTCACCTGTCTTAATAAACCTTTCAAAAGGTGAGAATGATGTTTCTGGGCATAGTGGTCCACTTTCACCACTGAGTCTTGAATCTCTGGGTAGAGGTCTGTGGAACAGATAAGCATCAGCAGGAGGCGAGCCAAGAGCGAAGCTCCACCTCCTGTCGGGGAGATGCTATTAGGGTCTAATGCGCTGCTGATTTGCCAGAAGGTGGGGCTTTGCTCTTGCTCCTCTCCTGCTGCTGCTCATGACCTTAAAGCTGTCCTCCAACATCACTGCATAGCAAGGGCCCCCTCCCCTGTCTCATCCATAGAATAGGCTTCCACCCGACAGGTCCCTGGTGGTGTCAATCAGGTTGCGGACCACGGGGATATGCCTTGCTCTGTCTGGCAAACCTGTTAGTCTTTCAAACCCAAGATGACCTTGTTCTGTCTTCCTGCTGCAGAGATGGCTCCACCCTGGTCTTTGGTTCTTGGCGTCTTACCCAAGGTTCTATCTATTGCTTTGTAGCCTTGGTCTTTTCCTAAGGCCTCACATGCAGGGACTGAGTCCTGTTTAGCATCTGTACTTGAGGCAGATCTTTATGAACACGCACACGAGGGCTTATTAATAAAGCACACTATGCAGTTAAATGCAGGGTGTAGAAAAACTGCTTTAACCAAAATACTAGGTTGAGGGAACGCAAGGCCGGGAATGGTGATAGACTAGAGATTAACCAGCCAGGCACTGTTCCAAGTGTGCTGTTGCGAAGAGCCCCACAGAGATTGTGAGAGGGGACCAGAGAGAGGAGTAGCAGTGAGATATCTTGTTACTGGCGAGAGAGGCACAGGCCGTTCCCTGTTTCCCAGGCAGGACTCTCAGCTCCGGCCTGCCTCCCAGAAGAGGAAGTCTGTGGGCCAGGGCTGGGTACAGACCTGGAGAAAGAAGCGGTTCTGAGAAGTCCCAAAGCACGTTCAGGCAGGAGAGGAAGCAGAGGCTGCAGGAAGACCAAGGCAAACTTTGTGTCTTTGCTTCGGTGCTCAGGGGCCTTGTGCTGGTGGGAGCTCCTGTGTAATGGCAGCTCCTGACGGAGCTGCTCCGAGCATGCATTTGGAGCCAAGATCTGCTCCTATAGGTCATTTTATGCCACTGGGCCTCCTGCCCATTTATTTCCTCTTCCTTGTAGACTAAGGCTTAGGAGAAGTCAGTTGGTAGAGGAGGCATGTGGTACTTTGAAGATGATCAGATCTAAATTTAAATTTTCAAACTTAAATCTTTACCTCAGTTGCTTTAGTTGCTAGTTTTGTGGTTCTGAGAAAAATAATGGGTATTGTTTTGTTAATATCTTCAGGATTATTGATCTTGATAATTCTGATGAGCGCCTTTTGAGTGCCACTCAGTGTGCAGATTGCTTTATGGTCATTGTCTCACTCACTCCCCTGAGACCCTATAATAGATACTGTTTTTCATACTAAAATCAAAGGCACATAATTGAATTTCAGGGAGATTAAATTGCCTGAGGTCCTATAGCTAATAAATGACAGAATCAGGTTGTGGACCGAGTATATTTCACCTTAACCACTATGCCAATATGTCTGATCCTAAGAATTAGTTGGGTCCCCTCAGAGATAAATTATTCCCAGGTTGTATCTTGGGTTGAGCCTTGGCCAGGGCTTGGCACAGTGAATATAACAGGCACCCTGGGTGATAATAGGACTTGGCAAGGTTTTTCAGTGTTGTGTTGTGATTGCCTGCCCGTAAGGCGTGGCTCATGTTTGGCCTTCAATGAAAGCTCTTTGTTACGATACAGAAGAATTGACAATATCTTACTGTGACAGCTCATTCATCTTTAGCAACTTGTTAGTTAAAGACAGGAGTCAAAAGGAAGTTGATTCTGGACCAGTGAGTTGGTATTGTAAAAGTCTGTGTGCAATGTGCAAACGGAAGGAGTTGCCCTCAGAGAATCCTGTCATTTGTGATCAAGCAGTCGGTGTCGCAGTGAATTCACCAAGAATGTGTTACCACCACGATTTGAGTGCAGGGGTCAACCTGTGTTAATGGTGTTCTTCTGTGTGTGCTTCCCTGGGGAGGGCTTTGAGTACACGGATGTTTTAGAAGGGTGGTGTGGAGCAGTAGGCAAATAAGGAGCGACCTAGAGCTTTAGGAGGAAAAGAAGAAAGAATTCTGGGAAATTTTGGAAAAAATAAATGTAACAGGTTTCTTTTTGGGGGGGGGGGGCGGGCAAGGAATGATTTATGAGCCTGGTATCACTTGGAGCCAGAAGAGGCCAGTGACTTCTATGCAGCAGTACTCGCAGGTGCCTTGGGCTAAGCAGTAGGCAGCCAGAAAAAACATTAGTTTGGCTGAAATGGGGAGACCCTCAAAGGTTAGTAGATGGTTTCTGATTGGTAAAGTCTCTAGTTTCACTTTGCTGAATTGAGTTGTGGGTCGGTTTGTTTACCTAAGATCGGTTGTTACCAACATAACATCAGGCTCCTAACCTCTTTATTTGCTTTAAAGAGGGATTACAAATGCTGAAGTGTATTTCCAGGCTATGATCTCTCAAGCTTGTGTCCTGAGTTCCTGCAACTAAGTCTCCCTGTAGGTGCTGAGCCACTATAGCCAACCAGTTCAGCCTCCTGTCCATTGAAACACTTTACCTTCTGGGGCTGGTGATTGGCAGATATCTATGTCTGTTTTTAAGGTAAAAATGTCTGTGTTTTGAAGTTCCAAAGTTCCAACTTATCTTTTGGGCATATAAATAACAGAGACAGTCAGGAAATATTGTCCCATCAGATCCTGGAGAAAGATTTGATCTCCTACCCTCACTCACTGATCTACTTCCAACCTCAGCTTTGATGACAAAACTCAGCAAAAGCTTTATTACAGGTTAGGAGTGCTCTGAAATACACTCTCAAAACTCAAGAAATTCCAATGAAAGGTCATGTTCAGATCCTTCCATTCTCAAGGCCCACAATTATTTGGGACTTAGAATCCACCACAGCTACCACTTCTATCACTGAGTGTATTCTGGGTACTTAATGTATCTTTTCTCATTTAATTCTTCCGAAAGTTCTCTGGTTGGGATCACACCATGTTGCAGGATATGCTGTTCCTGTTTTGCAGTTGAATAAATTAATAATTTGACTGAATTGCCTTAGGAGACATAGCCAGTATGCAGTGGAGCTAGACTTCAAACCTAGGAGTGTGTGGCATACAAATTAGAACTTAACTATGCCTATGTCATTTTGTATTTTTAGAATAGTACATTTGGAAGTTCCGTTTTTTTTTTTTTTTTGTGAAGAGGAAACTTAGGGATTGTTTGTTGTGACTAGTGATAAAAAGAGTGAAGCAATGTAGAGATCACATCAAAAGGACAGCAGATCCCTATGTTCACCTTGGAAGTTGTTCTTTAACTTTTTAAATGTGGCTAAGTATGATTTATGAGCTATTCATAAGCTTCCTCGAGCCATCTTTTGGTGATTCTAGCTAAGATAGTGTTGATTGCTCATAATTTTCAGGTGCTCCACAGCAGGGGGATCATGAACATGATTGTAGCCAGGCTTTCCAATAATAGTCCCCATCTTCAGTGTTAATTATAGTCACGTGGTAGCTTCCTCTTGGACTTCCTTGAATAGATATGGTCACTAATATAAACTCACTCTTCTCACAGTGGTCTTATTACATTTCTTGAGCTGTTGAGTTTTCTGTCTTAAGTGTGCTAAATTTGTCTCAATGGTATTCAGATTTGGGGACTGTGGTTTACAAAGAGGTAATAATATTTGACTTATAACTTCACACAGTGACCAACAGGTTGCAGGTAGGCAATAAAACTAGTTTTTCCTTCATTGAGCAGATGTTTATTGGATACTTACCACAGTCATTGTGTTGAACTCATAGTCGGTAGGAATGCAGACCTAATTATTGTTTGGCAGAAGGAGGGAAGACAGACATGTAAGCAGACTAAAGTGATGTTTTAATCTAGTCAGAACAATAACTGTGACTTAAGTAAGATTTATTAAGGACTCAGGTGAGGAATAAAAGAACAAAAAGATGGAGTCAGGCTTAGGAAAGATCCTCACATCAGAAACAGTAGCTCTAGAATATTCAAGGAACTGATAAAAAATAGATCCCTCAAAATCAAAGACCTGTTTAGAAAATAGGCAACTGAAATGAATAGGCAGTTCCCAGATAAAGAAGTTCAAATGGCCTGCAAATACATGAAAAAATGTTCAACATCCTTATCCTTTAGAGAAAAGCAAATCAAAACATCACTGAGATATCATTTTACTTCATTAAAAATGGCATATATCAAGAACTCGAACAGCAACTGGTACTGGCAAAGTAGTAGGGAACACGGAATACCTTTACATTACTAGTGGGACTGTAAACTTGTTCAACCACTATGGAAAGCAATATGGAGATTCTTCAAAAGGCTGAAAATAAATATTACATTTGATCCAGTGATAACGTCTTCTGGGTATCATTCCAAAAGAGTTAAAAGCAGTGAACAACAGCAACACATGTATACCCATGTTCATAGCAGCACAACTCATAATAGCTAAAATGTGGAAGGGGCCAAAATACCCATCAGCAGACCAGTGGATACACAAATCATGGTATATGTGCATAATATGTACACTACTCTTCCATAAAGACAGGTGTATTTGAGGCTTTTATAGGGAAATGGACGCAACTTGAGACCATCATGCTCAGTGAAGTCAAATGCAGAAGATTAAATAATGCATGATTTCTCTAATATGAGAAACCCAAAATATGGGAAGTTTATAGAATCAGATGAGTGTGATTGATAGTGGGAGTTAGGGGGGAGAGGGAGGTGTAGGAGGGCCAAAGGGGAAGGTTGGGGATTGTAATGTGGACTTGATAAATATATATGTGTACTCAATGTAACCATTGGGTATCATATATATATGATAAAAAAGGAAACTTTCATTCTACAGATATTTTGCAAATTATTAAACTTTGTGACCTACTCAATCCAAGTCAATGCTTTTTACAGGCTTAAACTAAGGACAGTGGGATAACAGGATGCACAGTAACCTAGGACTCAGAGTTAGGGGTGACTTGAGTGGGGTCTAAGAAAGGAGGGAGAATTAAAGATATTGAACTGTATAGTGATAATTAGAAGTAGAGGCAGTAGAGGTGGGGTTTATAATTACCGACATGCATCAAGTGCTTATTGCTAGTGCAAGGTAGCTAAGATAAGGTAATATTGCTCCATTTTTTCTTACCATAACACAAAGACTTAAATATTTTCTCCACTTTTCAGGTGAAGAAATAAACACTCGGAGCAGTTGAATGCCTGCCTTAGATTACAGAGCAGGGAGATAGCAAAGTTATGTTTCAACTAGTGACATCAGTGTTAACAAATACCTTTGCTGCTGGAGGAGAAAACATGACCAACTGGCCATGAGGTCCCAAGGCCCTCATGTCCTAACTCTCAGATTTCTATCTCCTGCCATTTCCCCCCCCTTTTGTCGCTTCTAGAGTCTCCTGTCAGGTGGCCTACTTCAGATCGACATCTCATCTCCAACTCCAAATACCTGAAACCAAATTTCCGGTCTTTCCTGCCCCTTCCTGTCTGTTCTTTCCTGCCCCTTCCTCTTTTCCATTGAGAGCAGCACTGTTTTTCTAGTTACTTGAACCACAAACCTTGAACCCATCCTTGGAATCTCTTTCACTTCCACATTTAAAGTATCAAATGTGATTTTTTTTTTTTTTTTTGTAGTACTTGAGTTTGAGCCCAGGGCCTTCACACTACATTTCCAGCCTCTTAAAATTTTTTATTTTGAGACAGGGTCATGGTAAGTTGGAAAGGGTGGGCTGGAACTCGAGATCCTTCTGCCTTGGCCCCTCAGAGTGTTGGGATTACAGGCCTGTGCCACCACCAGGGCCAGCAAATGTGATTCTTAAAGTGTGTTTAAAATATATTCACTTCTCACCATGTAATGCCCAACTGCCTGCTCTAGGACAAGATATCTGTCTGACACTTGTGACTTACAGAAGTTGATTTTGGTTCACAGTTGTAGAGGTTTCAGTCCATGGCCATGGCTTCAAGGCAGAAGCATGGTGGCAGAAGGCATGGTGGAGGGAAGCTTCTCCATCTGTGGCATCTGGGAATCAGGGAGTGGGGGAGAGCTCGAACAGGAGGAGTAGGGGCCAACTGTGGTCCCCAGGGTCCCTCGTGGCCCGTCTAGACACACCCAGGAGTGTGCTTTACTGATCTCCCAGGCATCTCTCCAGCCATGGTGACAGTTGCAAACCTCTAGTCTAAGCCACGAGCATCTCTCACGAGGATTACCATGGTGGCATCCTGGGCATCTTCCAGTTCCTGTCATCACACAGTGACTGAAATGACTCTGGTGACATCAAGTCAGATCAAGGGGTGTTCCGTGCTCACACCCTTGCTATGGTTCCAAGGATCTTCACACTGAGCTGTGTCCCCAGTCCATTTTTTATTTTTGACTTTGAGGTAGGGCCTTGCTAAGTCACTAAGTTGTCCGTGTGGGGTTTGAACTTGCAATCCTCCTGCCTCAGTCTTCCAGAATGCTGGAGTTACAAGCCTGAGGCAGTGCCTGTCTTTTTCACTCAGGAAAAGCCACAGCCCTGACTCTGACCCACTCATTCTCCTTGGTCCCTGTGCTCCGCTGCGTCCGTCGTCCTTGATTTCTCTCTCTTCCCTTCCTTCCTCTGTGCTCCGCATGGTCGGCTAGGGCCCCTCGCCAGCTTGAGAGGCGCCTTCTCGGGTGCTGCAGGGAGCCAGCCCTTCCTCTTTCTCCTTTCTCACACTCAGCTCTGCTTTGTTTCTCAGACCACTTAGCATCTTTTAGGATGCTGAAAAAGGTACATGTAGAGTTTTTGGTATCTTCTCCTGTTACCGTGCAAAACCCTCACAGTGGTGACCTTCATCTGGCTTACTCCCTTTTGTATCCCATGCACAAGAGTCATGCTCAACAAAGAGCAAGCAGTTAACACGTCATTTATTTATGATTTGTTTTACATATGTTTGTGATACAAATTGGTTTCCATATTACTTGCATATAGCTTGGGTAGCTTGGGGAATTGATGCATATAGATACTGTCACCTTTTGTATCTTCTGATTTATTTAGCTAAACATGGTGGTCTCAATTTCTTTTTTTAAAATGAGTGAATGTAGAAAGTAAAGTTTTGTGTAAATTTACAGTTTAAACTTTTTTTTTTTTCTAAAGATTGTGGTCTGGAGTCTTGAGGAGGTGGCAGGGTGCCTGGCCACATGGCCGCTGGAGTCTCCTTCCTGTGAGAGGCAGAGTGAAGAAAGCCCACCAGCGGGGTACTCCAGGCTGGGACAAGCTGAAACCCAGAGGAGGCAGGCGAGAGGGAGATGGGAGGGCTGCCTGTAAGACATCAGAGATAAAAACTTGAAGACATTTGAGAGCCCTGATTGAAGTCAGAGTTGGAGGGGAAGTCTTTGGTTTTGCAATTAAAAAAGCAATTTCAGCAGAATAGTGTAGGCTGACTTCAATTATTTGGGCAACAAGCACAAAGTGAGAAAGTGTAAGTAACACAAGAAATCCTGCCCCGAAGGAGGCGAGATTTGCTGTTTGAGGAAGTGATTTATTTGAGGATTTAATTTTTTTTAACTGTAGAAAAGTAATTTTTGGTTTAGGTGGGTGAGGTAGGGTGGGGCAATGACGTGGGAAGCTAATAATATCCACACTGGCCTATGAAACAGCCTACAAATCGCATCTTGTCTGTGCTGAGGGTTGTTCTCAGCTCAAGGCCCTGTCATGGTCTCTGGCACGTAGTGGGTCTACAGCAAATGTTTGTTTGAGTACCGTGTTGAACGTTGTAAGGCTGCATCAACAAGAGCAACAGCATAGTGGCTAACGTGAGGACGCTGTTTTGTGGCTGATTGCTGGCTAGCCATGTCTTCCTCTGCTTAACAGCACACCGCTGTCTCCCGGGAGGAGCTGCATGTGGTTATGTTCTGGTTTCCTCTTTACTGCTTGGAGGTTATGTTTTTAAAACATAAATCTTCGGGTGACTCACGAGAGTGACTGGATGGCATGAGTGTAGAAGAGTATGACGCTAAGTCTAGGGTTACGGGAGAGATGCCAGACTGTGTGTGGGGAGAAACCTCTGGGCTGGAGGCAGAGGCTGCTGCCAAACCAGTTTCACCTCACACCAAAGTGAGCTACCTCCCTCGGGGTTGGTTTAAATGGTCTGTTACCTTTGGATTTCATAAATATAATAGTGCTAGAAAAAAGAAGGAAAAAAAAAGGAATCATGATTTGCAAAACATCTGTAGAATGAAAGTTTCCTTTTTTTCTTTTAGTGTAAATAATATGCAAAGTAAACAGGTTTAGATTCCTGATGGTGGCAGATGATGTGATCGTGGAAGTCGTGGGAAGAAGCAGAATATTCAACTTCTATTTTACTGCGACCTTCCCAGAAAAGAGACAGACTAGCAGAGGATATAGAAAAGATTAAAAGAAGAATTCTCACTCGCCGAATTCTTACTAAGTGTCCTGTGTCCCTGGGGCTGTGTAGGCGCACAAGGCACGCAGAGACATTACACCACCTCATCAGCTGAAGGACGTTATGCCAGTGTGTTATGTTACGTAGCTACCTGAGGTCGCACACATAACAAATAGGAAATGTCTTAATTACTTTTTGTTGCTGTGACTCAGTACCCGACATCGACAACTTAGGGCGGAAAGATTTACTGTAGCTTATAGTTTCAGGTCACAATCCTTCATGGGTAGGCAGCTGGGAAATGGTGGAATCACGTGATGGGGCCGCACCTAGCGCTCTAGCTGCCTGGGAGACAGATCTTCACAGCATGGTGGAGCAGAGAGAGACTGGGAGGAAAGGCAGAACCAGCTCACGCCCCTCCAGGTCAAAGCCCCAGGCACACGCCCCTTCCAGCCAGGCCCATTCTCCCAGCCCTACACGGTATCCATAGGAACATGAGACTTTTGGGGGCACTCGAGATCCAAACCACAACAGGACAGAAGATGGTGTGTATCACAGGGAGAGACATTGAAGCCTATAATCTAGGAAGACTGAATCTGAGAAATGTGGCTGCTTTATGTTAATTATGTTCCCTAACACCCAGCACAGTATCTCCTTAGGGGATCTTGGGAAGTACTGATTTTTCAAAGGGATGATTGGCTAGTTGAATGAATAACTAGGAGTCTGGGACAGCTTGCTTGGCTGAGGTGCTGTTGTAAGGCCTCAGGATCTTATAGAAAATAGGGTAAACCTCTTGAGAGGGGGAGTGTTATTTAAATTCCTAAAAGGGATAATTGTAGATTGATAACCTCAGACAATAACTGAGGTCAACTGTGTAAATATGTAAATGTACATGATAGTCCTCAATGGAGATAGCGTTCATAATTAAGGGAATTACCACTACTGAGTAAATGTAGGCCCACGCATTCGCATTGCCCTGGGGTATAAGACACAGTTACTGTGCTAGAGGCTTTTCATTTGGGGCTCACATTAGAAAGCACTCTAACATTTCTCTGTCCATAATGCCTTTTTTTATTCTATGTCAAGGTCAGGTGAGTTGAAAGACACAGCAGCCTTTGAATCGCAGTTTTAACTCCTCCTTGTGTTGCACAATGAAATTTGCATATGGCCCCTGTAGCTTATATTTTAAAGACAGTCACAAGTATCCCCTTAATGTCCAGTCCCTGTTGTATGATACAGAAACAGAAACCTTAGACTGATTATGATTGATAGTAATTGAGAATACTTTTATTAGACAATGAACATCTTTATGGCCTCAGTAACTTAGGATTTGTAGTTTCATGGACGACTTGAAAGGTGAGTGGAGAGTGGCTCAAGGGGCTCAGATGCAGAGTGCTGGGGTGTGGTGCCCCGCTGTCATTCAAGGGAGCTAATTCTTGTGACTCAATGGATTCGTTCCTTCTTCAACTCTGACCTAATGAGTTTACATGAATGATAAAGAATTTCCTGATTATACTGATAGGTATAAAAGTAGGAGAGGTAGGAGCAGATCTTGTATGTGCCAGGATCAAGGCCCTCTATAAACTTACCAGATTAGAAAAGGAACGGGTGAAGAAGGTGAGTACTAGGATAAATAAAAGGCCTGCCTGTGAGCTCCAGTGGCCATGACACGAGAGAGTGCAGAGCTGTGGCCCAGGAGTGGGACTTTGGAAGATGCGCTTTTGAAGGTGATTTCAGTAGATGTTCAACTGAGAGTTATTAGCATGAGTGTGCTATAAATGAACCAGTGTCTCCTAGGCATCCTGCTGTTCCATACTAGTTGGGTCATGCCCGGACACTGTATGTAGTTCCTTAAACAGGGATGTGGACAAATGGGACTAGGCCCGGAGGAAGTGAACAGAAGAAGGATTATTCAGAAACCAGATTATCTATGGAATGATTCCATGTCTCAGACTATTTAGTTTGACAAAGAGAAGGTTTAGCGGGTGACATTGCCTTTAAGGATCGTTTATGGAAAACAAACAGGCATTTGTTTCAATGTAGAGTAGAATTAGAACCAGCAAATAAGAGCTGAGGACTGCAGGTAGGAATTCAGCTTTGCCTAAGTGAAAAGATTCTCTTTTTCCTCAAATTATTCTTTTGGTTAGTGTGTTATTTTTTGTCATACACAAACATTACATTTGACTTCAGAGATGGGTATGTATAAATATCACGTTTTGATAATTTTCACTTTCCTTCGCCTTCCCCGCCCTTTCCCTTTTTACAGAATTTCTCTCACTGTTTCTTACTATCTCTCTTTTACTTGTTTTTTTTTTTTTTTTTACTTATTTATACTTTTAGGTTTTATTCACATTAGAGAAATTGTGATATAAGCCTTCTGTGTCTGGTTAGTTTTGCTAATCTTAGTGGTCTTAAAGTGCATCCGTTTTCCTACAGATATCCAAATTTGTCTTTCTTTATGGCAGAGTAGTGTTCCATAGTGTGTGCGTGTGTGTGCGCGTGTGTGTATGTGTGTGTGTACATTTTCTGTATCTGTTCATTGGTTAATGATTCTGATGGGCATATCGGCTGCTTCCAAGATTTAGCTATTATGAATTGTGCTACTATAGACACAGGTAAAGATATTTTATAATTAATATTTGACTCTGTGGGTGGGCTATATTGGAAGAAGACACTGTCATAATTACAAGTGTGAATGTAGATGCAGGCTGGCTATTTTGCTGTTGTTATTGTTGCACCTGAGTGGAGAATTTGTTCATCAGCTAGAGAACTGGCCTGTCTACTGAAGTCTTTTCTGTCATGTTGATGTTGGGCCTCCAGGAGCACAAAGGCCCCCAAGTACCGAGGGTAAGAGCTCATGCCACACTGTTGTTGGGCAGAGGGGAGAGTGCTGTACAGAAAGCTTGAGCTTTAGATGCCCAGCTAAGAACAAAATTATCCTGTGTTTGACTTGCATTCAATACAGAGAACTTATCAATTTTGAATCTGGTAAAATAATTAGCATCAAAAAGTACCTCCCCACAAAGCATGTCCTGTTTGTCCAGCCTACAAGGCATTTGAATTTGAGTGTCTTCTCACAGATTCTCAGAGATTCCAGGGAGCCTAACGAGCTTCTGGGTGTCCTTCTAGCACTGTTCCAGCTGGGCCAAACCCAAACCTTTTTCTTCCTTGAAAATCTTCCCTATTCATCCTTACTTGAAAGAATGGTCTTTCCTCTGTGCAGTAGGCATGAACTTCAGAATTAGTTGAGTTGTGTTTGAATCCTAACTCTGTATTAGTTGTATGACCTTGGGAAAGTGACTTAGCAATTCACGTGAAGATTCTAAGCTTTATCTGCAAAATGCATAGGTTTGTTTCTGCGTGTGACTTTATTATGATAATTAGAGACAGACTGCCTAGCAGCATGGCGCCTGGTGCATGTTCCTGTTGTGTCAATGGTATTAATGTTTGGGATAATGATTGATGCACATTAGACCTGACAGCTATATTCATCTTACTGCAGGTAACTACCTGCTAGAACGAGTTCTCTGGTTGGGTGCTGCTGGAGTTGGAGTGAGGTTCCGGCATCCCTTTCTCTTTCATACCATTGCGATACTTTCCCTCAAGAGGCATTCTCTATCTGCAGGTTCCTCAGCTACGGACAGAACTTATTTGGGGAGAAAAACCACTTTGTACTAACCATATATGGACTCTTCATCCCTCCCCCATCAATCTTTTCTAAATGCAGCATAATAACCCTTTCCAAAGTATTCGATACTATGGGCAATCTAGAGGTGATATGGGGGGGGGGGTATGTGTAACCCGTATGCACACACTGTCTTTCATGTACAGGATTAGAGCATCCACAGATTATGGTATCTGAGTCTTGCTAGGGACAACTGTATAAACCAGATCCTGGCTTTGTCCTTAAGCAACTGACTTGAATACTTGTTTCCAGTAAGTTTCCCATTACTGCCTCTCGTGGTTGCTTGTTCCCGCCTCCTCCACCTCTGCTTCTAGGTCATCAACAAATAACTAGGGAGGGTTTCGCAGAGTATTGGCACAAGTCCATTTGCTAGGCTTTTACCTTTGTGCTTGGTGGTAACTGATTTGGTTTCTCTCAAGTGGTCAAAACCTTTCCATGTTAGCTTTTGGTTTATTTTTATATTTTTAAGAATATAGGTCATGGGATTTATCACTTGAAGACTGCCTATCTTATAGCACTGTGTTCTGTCTGGCTTTAATTATTTAAATCTACTTTTCCACTCTAAAAATCCCATTTACTGGTTCAGCTCTCTTCACATACTTCTAACACCTTCATCTCGCAGCACACAGCTGAGTCATTATAAGAACATACAGGAGAGTTAAACCTGCTGGCAGTATCAGATATAACCTGGACAGCCTCAGTTTCTGACTGCCATGGTCTGAGTCCTGAATCTTGACCTTGGTTTTTAACTGGGTGTGGGAAGCTTTTAGTTTATGACACCAGACAAGCAGATAGTACCTGGCTACTTACCCTCTCCTGCATTTGCTATGATTTGGCTATTCAGTCAGGTCAGATATTTATTTTTTGGGGGGATAGAGAAAAATTCTCCCATAGGTACCTCATTCATGATTCAGGACATAACAAGTCATCCTTAGTCTGGGCCTAGTGGTATGTTAGGTTCATGGGCTTCAGAGAAGTCCAGGGTGTTCCAGCTCTCTGCAGTCTTGCCCAAGAGAGGAGACAGATATGAGGACAGTGTGAGAGGTGCTGTGCGTGGGTCAGTCTAAGGCACTTGGGAGAGTAGAGAAGATGTTCCTAACTCAGAACAGTGTTGAGGGAGTCTTTGGATTTTGTACTGATTTACTTTGGGTTCAACTTGTGCTATGGCAGATCCACTGACAGTTCCTGCGCACCAAGCCAGAGAACCCCTATAGCTCCTTCCCGAATGGCCTAGTGTGTGTAGGCTTTTCAGTTTTTCCATCCGTGGGATCATTTCCTCTAGCCTCACCAGGTCTTACTACCGAGGGTATCTGCTCCTGTGACCTGGGCTTCTGGGAAACTTGGATTACTTAGCAGCTGGCCTCAGTTAGCCTTCACGAGGCAGAGAGCGTGGGCTGCCCTGCTGCCTCGGTGATGGCTTTTGCTTGTCTTGCTTCCTTTGCTCTCGGGACTCCACTGCTGGTATCCAGCTTGGAGGCAGAAGTGAGCTCCACTGAGACACGGAGTTAAACTGTGCTGGCCTTCCCGTTGCAGAAGCCAGAGAGGGCTTCTGTCCTGCAGCCTCCTTTCTCCCTTGAAGGGAGAAGGTGATGTGTCCAGAATCTTCTGGGACACCAGTGGGTCCAGTGAGAGGCCTCTGGACACCGTTCTACCACCCCTTATCTCGCTGCCTTCTGGCTGTCCTCCCAGGTGTTAAAGTTCATGCAGAGGACAGCAGTCTGGTGAGCCAAACTGAGCTGTTTACATATTGTGCTGTGGCACCCGAGAACATTTTCAACACTCGGCCATAAGTGTCTTTAAAAACTTTATACATAGTAGAAGACTATGAGCTAAAGAATGAACAGCAAACATTTGGGGCCTACTTTTTTTTTTTTTGTAAACACGTGAATTCCAAATTCTGTAACACATTAGAACCATGGGGTTTGGGGAATGAGTGAGCCTCTATGTCCACCCGTTTTTCAGATGTTCACCCTTTTTCTATCCGACCATTGCCTCTCTTTCTACCCTGTCATTCATGTTTGGGCCTTTTTATGTTATTTTTGTGCATTTCATAAGAGGGACACCTGTCTATAGTCAGTCGTTTGGGCTTGGTCCATTTCGCTGAGCATTATAGACTCTAGGTGGCTCCATTTTTGTTCAAACACTTCACATCTGCCTTTCTGTATGGCTGCATAGTATTCCATTGTGTATAGGTCCCACATCTTTAACCATTCCTGTTTGGATGGGCAGGTATTTGTTTCCAGGATTTGGCTATTATGAATTGTGCTGGTATAAATATGGATATACATGTGTCTTTTTGGTATACTGACTTTATTTCTTTTGGGAATATGCCCAGTAAGGCAGTAATTGGATCAAATGGAATTTCCATTCTCAGCTTTCTAAGGAACCTCCAGACTGCTTTTCATAATGGTGCTACACACGAGCAGTAGAGTTCCTTTTTCCACACCCTCACTAACAATTATTGCTTTTTGAGTTCTTGATGTAGGCCATTCTCACTGGAGTGAGCTGAATCCTCAGTGTTGTTTTTATTTACATTTCTCTGATGGCCAATGATGAACACTTTTTCATATGCTTGTCGGCAATTTGTACTTCTTCTGTGAAGTTTCTTTTCATTTCAGCTGTCCACTTCTTGATGGGATCATTTATTTTAGGGGATTTTATATTTTTTGGTTCCTTGTATATTCTAGATATTAATCCTTTGACTGAAGTATTACTGGTGAATATTTTTTCCAACTCTGTGGGTACTTTTTTTTTTTTTAACACAAAGCAGAGTATATACAGTTCCTCCACTTGTCACAATCTCTCCAGGTCGGATACTTCCCAGTTCTGTTCAGCACTACGAGGCAAACCTTTTACTGATCTGTCCCCTCAAATTTGTCCTGGGATGACAGGAAGTAGGTCATCCTGATTTTCTCCCGACACTGCCGGCTCCTGACACTTGAGATGACCTGGCTTGAGTGTCCACGTCTCCCAGAGTTCCCAGCTTGGGGAGGGAGCTCCCTTTATAGGTGCTTAATAAACACCTGCATGAGGAAAGTAACCAGCAAGTTCACAAAGGAGTTGGTGCCTGGGTCAAACTCCCTTGGGTCCCTGTGGTCTCTGCTTTGCTGAAATTAGGGCACGAACCACAGGAACAGCCATTCTGACTCAATGACTATTAATAATTGACTCTGATAATCCAATGGACTGGAGGTTTAAACAAATAATCTTTTTGGTCATGGGCTTATTCTTGCCTGTACACATCGTGATAGAAAAATATGATGTATGTTTAAATAAAAAATACTGTTACGGCAAAAATACATATAATTACTTATTATAAGAAGGCAATTGCTGTTCGCTTCCCTCAAATTCTCTCACTCCGAATACACTTATCCCATCATTCTGGCTACTTTCTGAAGCAACTCTGGAAGTCTTCCTTCGTGTCTTTAGTTAGTCTTTCATAGCGTCTTTCATGTCCTGAATATTTACCTTTCACAGTCATTTTGAATTTGGGCAAGCGTGGAAGCAGCCATGAATTCTTAGGAGCCTGCCTTTTTGCTGGGTGTCACTTGGCATTGGCGGTCTCTGCATTTTTGATCCTGCCTCCCAAAGACACTTGAGAAAGAACATTTCCACAGCTGCCTTAAAGATGGCCTAGCTGGTGAGAGCAGTGCTTTGAAAGAAAGAGGAGTTTTTTTTGAGGGGGATGCATGGAGATGGATCTTTTACGGTAATTAAAAAAAAAAACCCTGAAACATGGTATTTTTGATCTCCCCCGTCCTTCTTTCGTTCTTAACAAATCTCTTCCTGTGCTGCTTTCTCAAGCCTGTCGGCAGGATGGAGGGGAAGAGGTAATGGTGGCCAGGAGGCTCGAGGTGAAACAGAACCAGGCTGCAGATTGGCAGAAGTCAGCCTCAGGGTGAGAATCGGGGTGCTCTCTGCTTCTCAGACCATTCGGTGTCTTCTGCTCCTGTTTTGTTTTAGAAAACAAACTTGATTCAGTTAAACAACTGTGCCTAAAAGGAACTTCTTTCATTTAAGGGTAGCAGTACACCAGGAAAGAGAAGAGCCGGTTTGGAGAATTAAGTGTTGAATCTTGCTTCTGTCACTTTCTAGTGGTGTGGGCTTTAGAAAAAAATCACTGATGACTCCAGGCTTCGGTTTCCTCACCTGGATAGTACTTAGTGTCCTACTGTGCGCAAGTGCTGCTTACAAGAATGAGGATGAGACTGGGATCAAAGTGGCGGCAGAGCAGGAGCCCTAGAATAGCTATCGATAAAGAAATTAAAAAGTCCAGGTGGAAACTATAGCGTAATCAAAGGAGTAGAGGGGAAAATAAAGCTGGGTCATCACGGGCTGGAGAAGCCCAGTGTGGGGCCCTCTGACCCACCCACGCAGCAGTGTGGGCCCAGGAAGGCCGCCTGCTCCAGCCCTCTAGCCCCCAGAGGAGAAGGTTCGGTTGTCTGAGCTCCACGAGTTGGCCCAAAGCCGCAGAGGTGAGCAGACTGCAAAGAGCCCAATCCCAGGAAACAGGGTAACAGCCAGCCTGAAGATCCCTGTGAGCAGGGGTGAAAGGGCGAAGCAGTGACAGGGAGGGAGCTGGGATTGCAAGGGGAGCCCGGGGCGCAGCGCACCCCCAACTGTGCCCTGCTGGGATGGCCCGACCATCAGCGGAGTGTGTCCCACCCCGTCCGGCTGGGACCATATGGAGCCACGCAAGCTGTGCACTCCCAGCTGTGCCCGACATAGGACTCTGAGAGGTGTACGCCCTGACCGGCCAGGACCTCGAGGGGCACGACGGAAGCCGTGCATCCCCTAACTATGGCCGGCTGGGACACAGGACCTGAGATGTGGGCCTTCCCCACGCCAGTACCGCGAGGGCCACACCGGATGTTGTGCACCCCCAACTGTGCCCGGCTGGGACACAGGACCCTGAGGTGTGGGCCTTCCCCCGCCAGGACCTCGAGGGACACTCCGGAAGCCGTGCACCCCCAACTGTGCCCGGCTGGGACACAGGACACAGGACATCGCCAACTCTGCCTGGCCGGCCTGGTCGGATGGAACACTGGAACGCAAGAGGAGTGGGAGAGGAACGTGCCGGGACCGGAGCAGTGAGCCAGTTGTGCGCCACCTTGTCCTGACCTCTGACTGTGAGAACAGAGGAGTCCTGAGAGGAAGAGATCTGTGGGGAGATTAAACCAGGCAGCAGCAGCTGAGACCTGCCCAGCAAAAACTCAGGGGAGTAATTAATTTTTTTCTCTTAGTTTTGTTGGGTTTTTTTTTTGTCAGTTTGTTTATAGTTTTATGTTATAGGATTGTGTGCTGCTAGTTGATCAGTTGATCAATTTGTACTTTGGCTTTTGTTTTGTCCATTGGGTTTCATTTTTATCCTTTATTATCTCTTTCCTTCTCTTGTTTTTCCTCTTGATCTATACTGTAGTCTTTTTTTTTCTCATGCACCTGAATAAGTCCCCTGATTTTAGCTTTATCCTCATACTAATATTTTTCTTTTCTCTCTTTTTTTCTTACTCTTTCTCTTTTTCTTCTGACCCTTCCTCTCCCCAACCCTGCCAATATCCTAAGTCTCAGTATTATTACTCATAAAATTATAGTAGGGGACTTTAATGCTCCACTATCACAGATAGATCAACTAGACAGAATATCCACAGATATTAGCAGTGAAATGACACTATAGAAAACTTGGACCTAACAGGTGTTTACAGAGTTTTCCACCCATCGTCAACAGAATATATGTTCTTCTCAGCAGCACATGGAACATTTTCTAAAATAGACCATATTATAGGCTATTACTCATGCTTAAATAAATACAAGGGAATTGAAATAATTCCTTGTAGACTTGCAGATTATAGTGGAATAAAACCAGGACTTAACAGCAAAAGAAACAGAAGAAAATACACTAATACATGGAAACTAAACAACTTACTACTGACCAAACAGTGGATCACAGAAGAAATAAAAAAAACTTGATAGAGTTAAATGATGTTGAAAGTACATCATATCAGACAGAATCTATGGGACACAATGAAAGCAGTAGAGGGAAATTCATAGCCATAAACGCACACATCAAACAACAGAACAATCACAAATAAACATGTTAATGATGCACCTTAGGGTCCTAGACAAACAAGAATAATCTAAGCTAAAAAATAACAGAAGAAAATATAAAGATCAGATCTGATATTAATAAAATTGAAATTAAAAAGACAAAAGATTAAGCAAAGAGCTGATTCTTTGAAAGAATATACAAGATTGTGACTAATCACTAGCTAAACTTAGCAAAAGAATGAAAAAAAACCACATTAATGCAATCAGAAATGAAAGGGGTGAAATCACATCAGATTCTGCAGAAATTCAGAATATTATAAGAAATTATTTTGGTCACCTATATTTTAACAAAGGAAGAAATGGATGATTTCCTGGACACATACAAAATGCTAAAATTGAATGAACAAGACATAAAAATCTTGAATAGCCCCATCATGCACACAGAAATTGAAGCAGTAATAAAATGTCTACCCACCAATAAAAGCCCAGGACCAGAAGGATTCACAGCAGAATTTTTTCAGTACTTCAGGGAAGAACTAACTCCAGTGCTTCTCAAACTGTTCCATGCAGTTGAGAGAGAAGGAACACTACCAAACTCATTTCTGGAAGCTAACATCACCTTAGTCCCAAAATCAGATGAAGACTTAATGAGGAAAGAAAATTAAAGACCAGTATCCTTAATGAATATAGATGTAAACATCCTTAATAAGATTCTGGCAAATGGAATCCAGCAAGTAATCAGAAAGTTCATACATCATGATCAAGTGAGCTTCACTCCTGGGATGCAAGGCTGGTTCAACATGCATAAATCAATCAGTATAATATATCACATCAACAAAAGCAAAAACAAAAACTGCATGATTATCTCAATCGATGCAGGAAAAGCCTTTGATAAAATCCAACACCTTTTCATGATAAAAACTGAAAATATAGGTATAAAAGGTCCTTACCCCAAATTGATAGAAACCATGTGTGCCAAACCTACCACAAATATGGCATGGAGAGAAATTGAAAGCATTTCCTTTTAAATCAGGATCATGACAAGGCTGTCCACTCTCACCACTCTTATTTGACATAGTCCTTGAAACATGAACATTAGGCAAGAAAATGAAACAAAAGGAATTTGCATCAGAAAGGAGGAAGTCAAACTATCCTTATTTGCAGATGATATCATTATCTATATAGAAGACCCCCAAAACTCCTGGAAATAATAAATTCAGCCAGATTTCAAGGTACAAAATCAGTACTAAAAAGTCAATAGCTTTTCTCTACACCAACAATGACCTCACTGAGAAAGAACTTAGAAGAATAATCCCATTCTCAATCGCCCAGCAAAAAATAAAATACCTAGAAGTATACCTAACTAAGGAAGTGAAGAAGGACCTATACAAAGAAAATTTTGTTACATTGATGAAAGAAGTTGTAGACAACATCAGAAAATGGAAAGACATCCCCTGTTCTTGGATAGGCAGAATCAATATAGTCAATATGACTATACTGCCAAAACTGGTCTACAGATTCAATGCAATTCCTATCAAAATACCAACATTTTTTTCCCCACAGAACTTGAAAAAACAACCCTTAAATTCATATGGAACCGAAGGAGACTGAGAATAGCCAAAACAATCCTGAGTGACAAGACTAAGACAGGAGGCATTACGATTCCAGACATCAAGTTATATTATAAAGCAATAGTTATAAAAACTATATGGTACTGGCACAAAGACAGATAGACCAGTGGAACAGAACTGAGGATTCAGAGACAAACTCAAGTACCTCAAGCTACCTGCTATTTAATAAAGGAGCCAAAACCATATACTGGAAAAAGGACAGCCTGTTCAACAAATGATGCTGGGAAAATTGGACATCCACATGCAGAAGAATGAATGTAGACACACACCATCATCATGCACCAAAATTAAATCAAAGTAGATCAAATATTTAAATATTAAAGTTGAAACACTGAACCTCCTAGAAGACAAATTAGGCAAACATCTAAAAGACATAGGTGCAGGCAGGGACTTTCTGCATGGAAAGACACCAAAAGCAAAAGAAATAAGCCCCAGAATTAACAAATGGAATTATATCAAGTTAAAAAGTTTCTGCATGGCAAAGGAAATTATCAACAGTGTAAAAAGAGAACTGACAGATTGAGAAAAAATATTCACCACCGATATGTCAGATAAGAGGCTCGTAAATAGAATATACAGGGAACTGAAGAGAAGCAAGCCCCTCAGAATCAAAGATCTGATTGAAAAATGGGCAAAGGAAATGAATCGGCAGTTCTCAGATGAAGAAGTTCAAATGGTCAACAAATACATGAAAAGATGTTCAACATCCGTAGCCATTAGAGAAATGTAAATCAAAACAACATTAAGATACCATCTAACTCCAGAGAGAATGGCAGATATCAAGAACACAAACAGCAATCAGAGCTGGTGAAGCTATGGCAGAAAAGGAACCCTCTTGCACTGCTGGTGGGAATATAAACTGGTACAACTACTATGGAAAGCAGTGTGGTAGTTTCTCAAAAGATTGGAAATAGGTATCCCCTTCAATCCAGCGATACCTCTTCTGTGAATTTTCCCAAACGAGTTAAAAACAACATACAATAGAGATACATGTGTACCCATATTCATAGCAGCACAACTAACAATAACTAAAATGCGAAAGACACCAAGATACCCATCCACAGACCAGTGGGTACTTAAATTGTGGAATTTATACACAATGGAATACTACTTATCTATAAAGACAGGTAGGTTGGAGGCTTTTGTAGGTAAATGGATGCAACTTGAGACCATCATGCTCAGTGAAGTGAGTCAGAAGAAGATTAAATATCAAATGGTTTCTCTAATATGAGAAACCAAGATCAGATCACAATTATATCATAGAACTAATTAAGGGGAATAATAGAAATTGGATAGGGTGTAGGAGGGTTGAAAGGGAGAGGGGAAGGACTTGTAATTTTGCCATGGTATGTATATGCACAGAATACTCCAGATCAGTGTAAACATTATGTATTGCATCTATACATATCAATAAAATTGGGTGAAGAAAAACAAAAATGAAGACGACAGTGCCAGTACTAAGCATCACAGTAAGGACTGGGCCTGTGATTCTCTGCTCATGCTAGTGGCACTCATCGGAGCGCCTTTGTGACGGGAGCTGCTCTGCGTGCTCCTTAGCTTACGCGTGTTCCTGTGTGCTGAGGTGTCACGATCTTTACCCTCACACATAAACTCTAATGTCAGAGGCCTAGGATAGCTTCACCCCAGGGAAGTGAAATATGACCTTGCAGAGGACAGTGCTGATGTAGCTCAATGTACCACATTTATTTGTTTATTTGAGATAAGTTTCGTGTCTTGTCAAGAAAGTCTTTGCCTACCCCTGTGTCTTTTAGAAATTTGCCTAATTTGTCTTCTAGAAGGTTTAGTGTTTCATTTTTAATGTCTAGGTCTTTGATCCACTTTGATTTGATTTTGGTGCATGGCGATAGGTGTGTGGCTAGATTCATTCTTCTGCATGTGGATGTCCAGTTTTCCCAGCACCATTTGTTGAATAGGCGGTCCTTTTTCCATTGTATGCATTTGGCCCCTTTGTTGAAGATTAAGTAATTGAGGGTATTTGGGTTTGTCTCTGCATCCTCAGTTCTGTTCCACTGGTCTATCTGTCTATTTTTGTGCCAGTACCAACTTGTTTTTACAACTATGGCTTTATTGTATAGCCTGATGTCTGGAACTGTAATGCCTCCTGCTTTGGTCTTGTTGCTCAGGATTGCTTTGGCTATTCTTGGTCTCTTTTGGTTCCATATGAGTTTAAGGATTGTTGTTTCAAGTTCTTTGAAGAAACTTGTAGGTATTTTGGTAGGAATTGCATTGAGACAAGTTTCAGTATGTAGCTCAGGCTGGCCTTGAACTCACTGTAGCCCAGGCTGGCTGGCCTTGAGCCAGCAGTGATCCTCCTGCTTTAACCTCTTGAGTGCTGAGATTACAGGTGTGCACAACAATACCAAGCTAATGAATCACATTTTTTTTTTAAATGGAGAAATTGAGAGAGACAGTCATTGACATCTCTGCCTCTCAGTCAGCTTACGATAGCCCTGCGTGCATGCAGGTGGGAGATGTGGGTCAGGGTCTCCCTCAACCTTTGCAAGGGCCAGCCCCGTTTCTGTATGGGTGATTGCATTTGTATAAACAGAGTCTGCAGTTTGTATTTTGTTGATTTTAAAAATAACTCAAAGTGAGACTTTGTTGAACTTGTTGCACATGATTATCCATACAAAATAAGATCTGACTGACTTCCAATTTGGCTGATTTTTAAAATTTTGCTTGTAAATATTTCTGCTATAAAAGATAGGGGTCCTTGGGCTGGGGGGCATAGCTCAGCAGTTACAGTGCTTGCCTAGCAAGTGCAAGGCCCTGGAGTTCATTCCCCAGTATCTCGTATGCTGGGAATGGGACTGGTGCATGCCTGTGACCTTGGCATTTGGAAGGGGTGAGGGAGGAGGATTGCTGTGGGTACGAGGCCAACTTGGGCTACATAGTGAGTTCAGAACCAGCCTGGACTACAGAGTGAGACCTTTTTTCAGAAAAGGGGAGGGAAAGTGTCCTTAAAAAAAAAAAAAAACATACTAACATTGTATTGCTATCACAGTTCAGTAATGAACTATTCTTTAATAGCATAAGATACAGAGTCAGTACTTGTCATATATATGTGTTTATGTCTTTTTATGTGTGTATGCAAGTTTTAAATGTTTGTTTATTCAAATTAGGATTGAGTTAAAGTCTCTACATTGCAGTAGGTTGATGTGGCCCTTAAAATTCTTAAAATGCTTTTAATAAAGACTTTCCCAAGGGAAGGAGACTCCCCCGACCCCTAGAACCGTGATTTCAAGCCAACCCTTGGGTAAGAGCTGCGGCCCCATGGCCCTTGCTCACAAAAGTGGGCACAGGCCCACAGTCACACGTCCAATCCCACGTCTGCATAAGAGCCCTTTCGTTCTCATTCCTCACATCATCCCTCTCAGAAACATCATTTCTCGATCACTTGATTTTTCATTCTTAAATGAAAACACCATTTGTGGAGATTAATCCCACCATTTTAATGCCCTTTATTTTATTAGTGTATTTCAGTCATACAGAGGAGTGAATTTCATTTGGCACGTCAGACATGCATGTAACATACTTTGATAATATCCATTCCCCCTGACCTCCCTTTGCCCTTTCTTTCCTCTGACTCCCTTTGTCTACTGTAACATTCTTTTTTATATTTCATGTCCTGTCTCTGTCAAATTTCACATGGAAACATACAATATTTGTCTTTTTTGAGTGGTTTAATTTTGCTTAACATGATGACTTCCAGTTCTGTCCATTTTCCTGCAAAGGACATGATTTCATTCCTCTTTATGGCTACATAATACTCCATGGTGCCACATTCTGATATGCCATATTTTCTTTATCCATCAGTTGATGGGCACCTAGACTGTTTCCATACCTTAGCTAGTGTGCATTGCACTGTGATGAAAAATGGGTATGCTGTATCTTTATAGTATGTTGACTTTAATTCTTTTGGGAGTGTATCAAAAAGAGGTATTACTAGAGGAAATAATAGCTCTATTTTTAATTTTTTTTGAGGACCCTTATGTGGATTTCCACAATGGCTGCATCATTTACATTCCTACCAACAGAGTAAAAGGTTTCTTTTTGTCGCCTCACTCTTACCTGTGTGTATATGTGTATTCTTTATGACGGCCATTCTGAGTGGGGAGGGACAGAATCTCGATGTGACTTTGATTTGCATTTCCTTAGTGGCTAAAAATTTTTCATACGCTTATAGAGTATAATGCACGCTGTAGAAGTGTCTGTTTAGTTCATTTGTGATTTAATTGATTAGGTTAGTTTTTATTTTTTACATCTTTCAGTGTTGGAGTACCAATGAGAAGGACAGGCCAGCTGTGGAAAAACTCCCCTTCAGATCTTACCCCCCAAAACCTCTGTACACTTGCTCTTCTGTGGGGAGGGGGAAAGGGGATAAAACACTGTGTTTTCCTATATAGCAAGAGTTTGCTCCTTAGCGTAACTAGAACCAATCCCTTTGAGAATTGGGAAGAAACTGTTGTGATGAAGAAAAGCCTGACAAGCCTGGACAGCCTTTCTCAGCAGCTTTAGCTGTCCCTGCTTCTTGGCCTGGGGAGAGGTAGGTGGGGTGTGGGTTGGAAGGAGACATTTCCTGGCTGCTTGTGGAAACAGGATGTTTTGAGACAGGGGCTCCTGCTGACTCCTCTGTGCGAACAGCAGAGGTGTATGCAGTTGCCAAAGTGATCGGTCCTGTCCTAAAAGCTTATCGCGCAGAGCCAGGAGTGGACTGGGGGGTGAGCTGGAAGAATTAGAAGCAGCAGAGGCAGAAAAACAATGGCACTTCTGCAGGAAGACCCTGCCAGCCAGGGATGCCCGAGGTGCTTTGTCTTGAGTTGACCACTGTGTATGATGCTCTGATTTTTGTTTTGAGTCAAATGCTTGTAGAGCTTCATGCTTGCTCAGACCTTTCTATCCTCCTGTGTTACCTGCATCTTGTATCTTGTTGCCGGTTTCGTGCTTGTCCCCCAGTCCTGCTCCCTCTCTGCTTAAATCCTGATAAAGCTGATTTCTTCCTCACATCACTTTACACCTTGTTTTGTCAGGTTGTGTGCACAGCTCTCACTTTGGGCCCTCTTCTGCCTGCCGCACACAGCATGCTTGTGGGTCCCTGGGGTGGCTCGAGGGGGTCTGCCTGCAGCGCGGGGATTTCGCTGTGTTGCGGGGTAGGAAGGAGAAGTGTGTTCTTGGAGACACTTGTTTTAGAGATACGAGACATAGGAAATCATTACGTAACAGTATAAAAGGAAAGGCACAGGATTATCAGAGGAGCCAGTAGCCAGGAGATGCCAGGAGATGCCAAGCTCCTCCACGTGCAAGGAGCTTGCCTTCTATGTGCATTTGCAGTTTTTGTAGCACTGTCTCATACATTGAGCAGGGTACCATTATCCTGTGTCTTATAAAACTATGCCCTAGAAAAAAATGTGAAAGCCCAAGCAGGGTGCTTCTAATCAGAGTCAGTAAAGGTAGGACCAGGCCTGAGGGCCTGCCTTCCCAGTCTTGGCCTGATTTCCTTTGTACTCTTGTCACCTGTCTCTGATGGTGACCTGGGGCTTGGAGAGGCAAAACACTCACCCAGCACTGCAGAGGTGATAAAGGACAGAGCTGATAATTCTGAGCAATCTGTGTGACTGGTGAGGAGGAGAGAGAAACAGAAAGAACCAACATTAAGCCATGCGTTACTCTGCTCTGAGCCAGCACTCCCTGATAGAAATAGAAATCAGGCCACAAAGGTGGGCTGCATACACAATTTTCAATTTTTAATAGCTCTATATAAAACAACATGAAATATTTAAGCTTCAACCCAGTATAATAAAAATATCACTGTTATGTATTAAAATTATTAGTTAAACTTCTTACATCCTTTGTTTTTATGTATGATGTTTGCAAATTCTGCTGGGCATCTCATCCTGGCAGCATACTTCAATTCATACAGTCATGTATGGCTGGTGGCTTTTGCTTTGTGCAGTGACCTTCTGTCCGTATGATTTCATGTGCATCTACAATCATGAGAAGAATTAATTATAAGATCACTTAATAGCTAAGGAAATGAAGCCCACCGAGGTTAGCTCACTTGCTTGGGCTCCTGAAGAAAAGCTGGAAAAGCCAGAGCTGGATTCTGCCGCAGGGTTATTATCCTCCTTTTCCCCTCTAGGGACTGCGAACCTTCCAAGGAGGGCTGCTTGATCTGTACCTGGGAGGATGCGGGGGAGTCCAATAGGTGGAAATGAGCCGCGTTCTCGATGTTGTAATATCAGCCACGAGACTGGAGGGTGAGATCAGAGGCACCGCTGCTCTTAGTCTATTGTGTGCAGTTGGGCAGGGCACCCACAGGCAAAGCTGGGCAGCTCGTTTCCAAGTCAGCATTAAACTTGTTCTGAGGAAGGGAACCCACCAGTTGTAGTGAAGTAAAGGGAACCCTTGTCTTCATATGTATCTGCCAAAGTTAAGAAAGTCTTTTCACTAGGCAGCGAGTCTCTCTGGAGGGATCTGAGGCCACTAATACCACTTTCTTGTTAAGAGTTATGTGGCTTTCAAGGTTATAACATGTAGCAAGAGCTCAGCGCCACGCAATTGCTTGTGCTGAATAAATGCTTCCCATGTGTGAAGAGAGGGGATTTCGTGGAGTTAGTCCTAACATGCTCCATTCAAGGAGCCCTACCATATTCTACTGGAAGAAGACTGAATTATGTGGTCATGCACCCAGTTGACAGCTTGGTTCTGAGTTTGTTTTCCCTATTTGATGTATAAACATGACAATATCGGATTATAAAGCAAAGATACACTTAGAATCCTAGCATCCTGATTCATTAGTTTTTATTTTGCAATGTTTTTCTGAAGTCCTTGAACACTGTGAAAATGTAATTAGTCTTTTCTTTTTACATAAACATTTTTACTGTCTTCATAGTGTATGCCGTGTGTTGCTGGCTTCAGAGGATATGGTAGAGTTCTTTATCATCGTTTGCTAGATATTTAGGTTGTTGCAAAATTTCTTGATACAATAGATGCTGTGCACAGTGCCATACTCACATTTCCTCTCTATTTCTGCACTCTGCCTTTATAAAAAATACCCCTGCCTTTAAATTTCTCATCCAGCAAGCTATGTGTATTTTTAAGCGTGTTCTGAAGTAGTGTATCTTTTTTTCTCAGAATCGAGTGACATTTGACTGCGTCTGTTTTGCCACAACTCCCCAGCAGTGAGTATGAAAATTAATTCAAAGTTTTGCTAAATTTAACTCAGGTAAAAATATGTCAATAAATTTTCCCCCCGAGGGCCTTCACACTGAGCTACATTCCCAGCCCATTTTTAAAAAATCTTTATTTGGAGAGAGGGTCTTGCCAAGTCAGTGAGTTGCCCAGGCTGGGTTTAAATTTGTGATCCTCCTGCCTCAACCTCTTAGAATGCTGAGTGACATTACAGGCCTATGACGCTGAACCCAGCTAAGAATTTTTGTGTACTCTTCCACATGCTTCTGAGAACTCACTTGTCCAGCCAAGCAGGGTGGCATGCAGAGCCCCACTGAGCAGAAGAGGGCCTCTTTTGGAAGAAGGCTGGCTGAGCAGTTTTTCTTTGCAGACTCATGGTGAGGGCCACACCCAAAGACCTCCACTCCCCAACCCTCCCGCAACTTGCGGTAGCAGGCCAGAGCTCCATTCTGAATTGGATGAGATGTGATTTTTTAAAAAAAACCCATAATGTCTGTTTAAACTGTGAAAAATTATTACCATAAAATTGCTGTATATCTCCTTTCTTATTTTCATTAGTAGTTATATGTGAAACACAGCGGTTACATTGAGCTTGAAAATCTTGTGTGCATATGTATCACATCAACCGTAGGATCCCTTCCCCTCCGTCCTTTGGCTCTCTCTCTCACACCCTCCCTCGTCCGCCCTCAGTCCCAATGTCACACCCATTGGGTCCGTAAAATGCCTGTATGCTGGGTTTCTCCTGTTAGAGAAACGATGTGATATTTAACCTTCTGAGCATGACTTACTTCACTAAAGCATAATGGTGCCAACTGTGTCTCTATCAAAATACTCCCTCCATATTTCAAACACATTTATCCCACCATTCTTGCCACTGCTTGGAGCAGTTCCAAAAGTCCTCTTAAGCGAATGTCTTTAGTTGTGCTATTACGACTGCTTTGATGATCTGAATCCATTGAAAATGTTTACATTTAGTGTTCATTTTGACTTTGGGGAAGTGCCAGATGGTGCACAGTGCCAGACCCAGTGGCTAACGTGGATAAGGACACACCATCAGGTTTTAAAGAACCTGCTTTTCTGTTAGATGGCACGATGGGATGCAGGAAGAGCATTCACCGTATTTGTGTGCATCTGTTTTGCTGCAACTCCCCAGCAGTGAATATGAAAATTAATTCAAAATTTTGCTAAATTTAACTCAGGTAAAAATGTGTCAATAAATTTTCCCCCTAAGGATTGAACACGGGGCCTTCACATTGAGCTACATTCCCAGCCCATTTTTTATTTTTATTTCGAGAGAGGGTCTTGCTAAGTCTGAGTTGCCTAGGCTGGGTTTGAATTTGTGATCCTCCTGCCTCAACCTCTTAGAATGCTGAGATTACAAGCCTGTGCCACTGAACCCAGCTAAGAATTTCTGTGCACTCTCCCACATGCTTCTGAGAACATCATGTTTTTTTTTTCTTTTATCACACCCACGAAGGAGGACTTCCAGAGCCACTCCAGAAAGTGGTAATAATGAGAGTGTTTGATACAAAGGGGAATATTTTGAAGGGATTAATGGCAAGGTGTCTTTTACTGTAATTTGAAAAAGCCGATTTTTGATCACTTCTTATGTACGGCCCAAGGAAAGTGTGACCTGACCATTTGCTTCCATCCTCCACAGCCCTGTTGCTTTGTGCAGTGACCTTCTATATGTATGATTTTATGTGTATCTATAATCATGGAAAGAATTAATTATAAGATCATTTAATAGCTAAAGAAATGAAACCCGCCGAGGTTAGATCACTTGCTTGGGCTCCTGAAGCAAAGCTAGAAAGAGCCGGAGCTGGATTCTGCCTCAGGGTTATCCTCCTTTAACCCCTCTGGGGACTGCAAACCTTCAAAGCAGGAGGGCTTTTCCTGGAGACAGAGTGGTGTGACTTGGGACACACTATTTAATTTATCTTTGTCGCATTTCATCTAAAATAGAGATGATAACATGATCTTCCTATAACACTGCAGTGAGGATTGAGCTTGCTAGTGCTTGGATAGGGCTATGAACAGTGCCCGGCACATGGCTAGTGCCCAGGTGGCTTTGGATCTCACTTCCAACACTTTGAACAAACATGACCTTTCTGGATTTCAGCATCCTCAAGAGGCCAGTGGGATTATCGCATCATCTCCCTCCCAGGTGTTTGGGGGCTTCGTTGAGATTATACACAGACAGCGTTCAGTACAGAATCGTGCGCACAGAGGGTGCAATGTGCGGTGAAAAGCAAAACATTGGTTTTTAGTTTTATTTCCTGTTCTTCAAGAGACAGAGTTTTGTTCCCTTACATGGCCATAGCAGCAGTTCCCTTGTAATTAGCTTTTTGATTTTGACCATATTTGTTGCTGCAGAGTCTATTTTTAATTCTTCATTGTAGGTTTGGGGCCATCACGAAACAAACAGGAGGCAAGTCATCATTTGCATATGTGAAGCTTTGAACAAAATCTTGTGTTTGAGGTTAGTTAGTACATAACTTCACAGACAGAGAAAACGATACTCATTAATTTACTTAGATTTCCCCCACAGTTGGTGTCAAAAGAAGCTGTCAGGTTTATGGAAAATATCAAGTGTTTTCTATGCCTCGCTACACAGATCAATCTAAAGGAAGGCAAAAAACACATTCTTGAGGAATGTGAAGACAGGGCCAGGAAGGCCCTGAGGGACAAGTCTTTGAAGGACCTCCTCTTGTTTGTCTAATCCCTCTTCATCTTTGTGTCTGGGTTGAGGAGGACCTCTTCAGGCATCCAGATGGGGTGCACTTCCATCCCCGCAAGAGTAAGCCATGCTGCAGCTGTAATTTCCTCTTCCTCCCGCCTGAGGCAGTGACATTTACGGAGTGCCCTGATGTGCAGGCCAGATACTAGGTAATGAATGTTAGTTGGCTGAATGAATGAGCTTGAGAATATCTGCTGTGATGCTGGAAGGGGTGTGTGTGTGTGTGTGTGTGTGTGTGTGTGTGTGTGTGTGTGTGATGACAGGTGGGTCTGCAAAGTGAAGCAAATGGAAGCAAAGTGGCATAATCAGCTAGGGTTGAGAATAACGGAGTGTAGTAATTATGTCTGGAAAATGCCAGGGACTTTTCCTTGCGTGCATGGTCTTGAACTCTGCAATGCACCAGCTGTTTCCCAGCTCTTCTCTTCTCCAGAGGAGTTTCTCCTCCAACCTCTGCCTTGCTAGCTTCTTTCTGTGCCAATTATCCTTCCTTGGATTTGGGGGGAGAAAAGTTCTAAGGTTTGTATGTTTCTGATTTCTGGGCAAAATCTGGACACTGGGTATTTCAGCAGAAGAAATGAATGCTTCTTTCTCCAACCCTCATGTTTGGTGGGTCAGAGAAGGGCCAGGTACCCTGGCTGTCCTTGGATGCTGTAGCTAGTAGAATAAGGCACCAAGGAGGCAGGAGAATGCTTGATCCAGGGAGCTTTGCTATTCACAGTGGGGCTTTCTGCCTTCGGCCTTGCCCGTGCTAATCTGGGAAGCTGAATTTAAACTAATACTCCTACTTTTCCCTCTGCATCTGCTTATGTCAGGTGACTTGTGGGAGTTTCATATGTGTTGTCTCATACTCATACTTCCCTGAGCCCCAACATTTTCTTAAGAACTTGGCTGGATAAGAAATGGAGGCCATGATTCAATGGTGGAAGGAGAATTTGAGAGGTGGCCAACAGATCTGGGTTGTACTTGGCTCTTTCACAAAGCAGCAACATGACGTGTGTGTGTCTGTGGTCATACCACCGTGAACATGCCTGATTTTGTCTGATCTCAGAAGCTAAGCAGGGTCGGGCCTGGTTAGTATGTGGATGAGAGATACGACCTTGTGTATGTCAGTGAGCCTTAGTCTTCTCATCTGTGAGAAAGCAGTGGGAACTCTAAGGCTTGATGTAGTATGCATCCCCTTCACAGTGTCTGCCTCAACCTCATTTCTCTCTTCCTAGCTTAAGCTCCCTGCATTGCAGGCAGCAAGCACTGTGTGTTCTGAGTGAGTCTTACCTTACTGGTGACTCTCAAATTTCTGCTGACAAAGACCTTGTTTGTTTTCTTAAATGTTGCTTCCTAACCTGGAGGTGATAAGGTCTGCTGCCATTGTGTGTGGGGACCTGAACCGCCTTGGGGCATCGGTCTTTAGTCTGGAGTACTTGTTTCTAGGACTGAATCATCGGCACCTCATCTTACAATAAACGTAAAAATTAAGTTTCCAGTAACTTACAAATAGCTTATACCTTCAATATGTTGTAATTCTATTTGTCCGTTTTCCCCTTTTATTGTTAGTGTCATTTTTTTTTTTTTTCATCCTAAGGAATCTTTGTGTAGGCAAAAACCCGTCAAGACATTCTCTTATCTTTTCTTCTAGTTTATTATTTGAAATTTCATATGGAATCCACCTCAGTTAATTCTAGGACATAATGAGATAAAGGTCAGGAGTCCTTTTTTCCCTTTATAAATATACACACACTCCAGAACCATTTATTAAGAAGACTTCCTTTTCTTTCCTAACGTGTGTTGGTGCCACTGCAAGAAATCAAGTGAACAGATGAACAGCTATGGGCCTGGGCCAGACTTCTCTTCTTTTTCACGGATCTCTTTGCTGGTCCTCACACCCTGCCTTGCTGCTGTGTTTTTGTAAGATCGCCTTTGTTACTTTATTTGTGTTTCCTTGTAAATTTTAGAATTCTCATGTGTAATGAATCTCTAGCTGCTGGGAGTTTGAAAGAACATTGAAGGTCTAGATCAAGGTAATAGAGTTCTACAGAAAAGCAGAAGCAGTAGTGTGGTTCGCACAGACAGACAAAGATGCAGATACACGTGCACGCGCGCACACACACACACACACACACACACACACGCACACACACACAGAAATTGGTTCATGAAGCGGAAGAAACTGATAAGGCTCAAGATCTTCATTTGACGCAATGGAGTCCCAGGACAGCTAAAGCTGTTGTTCTAGTCTGTGGTTAGAGGCTTGAGAACCAGGACAGATGCTGGTAGAGTTCTATTCCAAGTGCCAACTACCTTCACACCTGGGGAGGCCTGGTGTTTCAGTTGGAGTAGAACAGCAGGACCCTCCACCCCCGCCCCCCCAAACCTGAAGCTCAAGAGAGTCAAGCAGGAGGAATTCCCCTACGGGAGCAGCCATGTATTCTATCCAGGCCTTTGACTGATTGGAAGAGGCCCTTTCACATCAGGGAACGGATCTGACCGGCTTCAAATGTTATTCAAATGTCAGTTCAAAAGACAAGGTTAATGTAACCATTGTGTATTGCATATATGTATTAATAAAAATAGTGAAAAATAAAAAAATGACAAGCTTGCTCAAAATGCCCACATAGACACCCTCAGAATAATGTTTGTCCAGAAATCTGGCCCCACCATGGACCAGTCAAGGTGACACATTAAATTAGCTGTCCTAATCATTTGGGGGGGAAAGTAATATTTTAACAAAATACAATCTTCCAGTTCATGAACATAGTATAGATCCCCGTTTATTTAAGTCTTCTAGAACTTCTCTCAGGAATGTTTTGTAGTTTTCAGTAGCAAGTCTTGCTTTTTGTTGATTAACTTGCTTCTTGCTATTTGATTTTTAAAATTGATATTTAATAACCGTATGTGGCAATGGGTCCTTTTTGTAAGTGGCATGTAAAATATATATTTCTTGGGTGAGAGGGTAGGAAGGGGAAAAGGAAGTGATGTAAATAAAAAAAATAAAAATTAAAAAATATATTTCTCAAATAAAGTACAAAAGTAGTACTTTTAAAGACTGAAAGGAAAAAATTTTAGGAGGATAATTACCAGCAATGGAGCTTAGAAACTACCATTCTGGACACAACTGTAATCACTAATAAAATATCCTTTGCCTCTCCATCAGCAGCTTTGCCACTGCCAAAACATTTCTCCTGTTGGTCCTCACGAGGGCTCTCTCGGAAAGAAACAGAGGAGCTGTGATCATTCTGACTTTCATGTAAGGCAGGTTGGCTTCAAGTCCTGTGACTAGCAAATGGTGGGTCCCATGGCATAGCGACCCAGAGCCAGGGCTTTTCATGAGAGGGCCCATTCTTGATTACAGAGCGATTTTCTATGAGGGAGGCCTTTTATGACTTTTACTGAGAGTATGTCTCAGAGCAATTCCGTTTCACACAATCATGCCGCATTTCAGGGAAAACAACAAATATTGAAACTTTAATTATTCAGAAACTAACTAAGGATAAGGAATCTCTGCTAGTAAATATCTTGTTTCCTTCTGAGAAACTTACCCAAAGTACTTTGAGGGTGATTCAAAGCTAAAGGAGAAGAAATTACCTTTTTTTCCTCCTTTATAGCCTTTCTACCTTCTGTCCTTTCTCTTTCCTCCTTTTCTTCTGTGTACTGAGTGCCATGTCCTTAGAACACAGAGAGAAATGAGGCAGTGTCTCTCCTTGGGAGCTCGTAAGTCTTTCAAACTTTTTTGACTGCCATCAGCAATGAATAATACATTGCATGGTATTATGGCTACTTTTAAAAAGTCTTGTTTTTAAAGAAACACTCATTGAAATACTTACGAATGGAATGACATGATGTTTGAGGTTTGTTTCAGAATAATTAAGAACAATTGCGTCGATAGGAGTGTAAACAAAATAAGATTGGTTAGGAGTTGAGAATTATTGAACTTGGGTCGGGGCTTCCTGGACATTCATTTTCAACCATTTACATCCATCTTTCTAATTATCTATTTTAGACAAAATTTTAATGAAACACTACTTAATCTTCCTATGTGCATTGAATTTTAATAAATTTATTCTAGTAAAATTGGTTATTATTGTTTGGATTGATTTTGAGATCAAGGTAAGTGTTTTGAGAAATGCTGATGTAGTTAGAGAGACAGGGACCCGTAACATAAGTGGTTGTCATTTACCGTAAAGTATTATTAGGGTGTACATGGAGCATTACAAGGGTTACTGGAGTACACAAGAAGACATCAAGAGGTTCCATTATTCCCCACAATAATAATCTATGAAATAATTGTGAGGGTCTTAGAGAACTGAAAGAGGAAGCCTAAGGCAATTTGATAAGATAATGGACAGAAACATTTGAGTTCAAGGTCGAAAGAAGTGGCGTAATTAGGAAGCTCCGAAGTGGGGTGAGTCAAATGTAGCCCAGTGCAGCTGGATCCTGAAGGCAGTCAGGGAGCAGCTGGAGAAAGGCCGTGGCTCAGCAGGAGCACACATCACATCAGTGAGGGTGCAGCCTAAAGCACGTGGGGTTTAGTCTGTGTGTCTGGGAATCCTAAGAGGGTAAACGGAGAAATGATCTAGTTCCACCTGCTCTGTCAGCTGTGTGTAGGGAGACTTGTTTGCCTGCGTTGTCATGATTTACACAGAAAACCCAGAACCCAGGCTGCCCCCCGACATACCTCCTGGAGTTATCTGCCCATTCTGCCACGTGCTTCTTGGAATAGCCACACTGGCACACCCTGGGCTTTTTCAAGTATTTTCTGGAACGAAAATTGTAGTCACTTTCAGGGTACAGGGAGAGATAAGGCTACAGCCTGGGCCTTGAAGCCTCCTCCTCTGTTCTGTCTGCAGGGGGCTCTCATCTGCAGTGTAAGGGTCTGAAAACCTGCAAGAGTCATACTAGTCGCTTACATACTAATCGCGTTTTTCTTTTCCTTCTTTTATTAAAAAATTTTTTTTTGAGACAGGCTATAGCTATGTAGTCCAGGTCCAGGCTGGTTCTGAACTCATTAAGTTGAGCTCCTGATACTACTGTGAGGTCAGCCTCTTGAGTGTTGGGTTTGAGATGCCTGGCTAATTTTTATGTGGTGCTGGGGATCGAACCCAGGACCTTCCACATGTGAGGCAAGAACTCTTAACTACTGAACTATATCCTCAACTACAATGTGATACTTTTTTAGGTGCTTTATAACTACTCACTCACTTAATCTTCCTAACGATTCTATGTGGTATTACATTTTCATTTTATAGAGAGGAAACTTACATAGATCTAAGTGGCTTGTTTAATGTCAGACACCAGCAGTAAGCGGAGCTGGGACACAGGCCATCTGACGCCAATGCCCGCTCTCTTAACTGTCATTAAACTTCTTAATTGGGTTTCATTCCATTCCAGTCATGTCCTTGAACTGAATTATCTGAGCAGACACAAAGAGATGTGGCTTTGAAGCTTCTCAATGTTGTCAAATGGCAATCTCCCTGAATTCAGAGACAAAAGACAGTTATTTTTCTAGCAGAGAGAAAAAAGATCATTTCTTAGACGGAAGAAAGATTTGTAATGGAGAGAGCAAACTTTTGAGAAGGAGAAATTGCTGAGAAAGGAAGAGTGGTAGTCGTAACCAGGGTGAAGTATTCCAACTAGAACCTTTACCGCTAACAGCTGCACGCACTGTATGTTTTTATGAGTCACCACAGTATCTAGCTTATAACTTCCGAAGCCCTTATTATATCCGAAGTCATTAGAGTAATCCACAGTTCCTGGATCACGACTTTCGTGGCCTTTCTTTCTTATTTCCCAAGTGATTGGGGTAATGTTGGAGTGCTCTAGGCCGTGAGGAGCGATGTCTGTTGCTCTGTGACCTTCTTCTGCCCTTCTGTCATCATCCCCCCTCAGCAGGGCCTTGAAACTAGAATTCCTTTTGCCAGAAGTAGGTCACAGAAACTCTCCTCTCCTCCGGCCTTTCTGCCTTGGAGCTTGCCGTAAAGGAGTTCTCTCACCTGCCTTGTCTCACGGCAGAGTGCAGGACGTGCCTTTCCGAAAGGTCTGTGGAAGCAACAGATGTTGCAGAGAGGCCACCAAGAGTCAGGCGGGCCCTGCTAGGTTTCCTGTCACTAATGCTAGTTTCTCACCCCGGCTATTAGCATTAGCTCAGACCCTTTTTTTGCTAAACCCATATTTACATGTTGTTTATACTATAGTGATGCTTAGTCAGTGAACTCCTGGAAAAGCCCCAAGAGGACAGGCTTTAGAGGGGGCCACCTGGAGGCTCCAGGAGCGAGAGCGTATAGGCTGCACCCCTCCTTTCCACAGGGCTTGCCTTGTTCACCTCTTCATCTGAATCTTCGGCACAATTTTTTTTTACAGTGGATTTTAGCCGAAAGGCTGAGAAGAAATAGCAATACTTTTTGCTGAAGTGTTAGTAAGTGTTTGAGTCCTGTGAGCTGCTGTGGCAAATTAGTAGAACCCTAAGCTGTAGCCAGTCAATCAGAAGCCTGGGCCTTTCAGTTGACATCTGAAGTTGGGAGAAGGTCGTGCTCAGCCCTCTGCTTGTGGGATTTGATGCTATCTGTAGGTAAAGAGATAGTGTTGGAATGGAATTGAATTAGAAGACTCTTAACTGGTACCAGCTCTAGAAATGTTTGTGCTTTTGGTCTGTGACAAAATCCTCACATACTGAGTGTCGGAAGTGATCCGTGCCGGACAGTATAGTAGCTGAGTTTGAGTCTTTCCTGCTCTACCCTTAGAGAAAGCAAAAAGGTAACTACATCAGACCTCTGAAGAATAATGGCAGAGCGCAAGAATACTGAAGTCAAAGCTTGAATATCAAAAGAAACCGAAAATCCAATCAGTACTTAAGGGAAAAGATAACGAACAGGCAGGCTCTCACCCTGACATGACTCAGATGGTGAAATTACCAGACAAAGCTGTAAAGTAGTTATTATCACCCTTCTCCAATCTTGGAATCAGTGGAAAGACAAAGGTTCTTGGCAAGGAAATAGAAATTACTGCAAAATAACCAGACAGAATCGAAACGGAAAAGTGATATCTGAAATAATAAATTCACAGCATGGTGTTCGTTGCAGAATGGAACTGTAGAGGAAAGAGTCGATGAACTTCAAAGTAGATGGACAGAAATTGTACAGTATGAGATACAGAAGAAAATTGAAAAAAGCTATGGGCACAGTACAAGTACAATGAAAATCACTCAGCCACTTGACAGGCAAACTTCTGAAAATTAAGGATTAAATGATGCCAAGGGAATCCAGGGGAATTACATGTTAGGGAACTGTACTCAAGCGCTTTGAAATGCTAGGGGGGAAAACAGAAAAAAAAAAACAACTTCAACCCAGAATTTTATATCCAAAAAATAGTCATTCAAAAGTGAAGGCAAAGTGAAGATATTTTCAAGTGAAGAGAAACTTTGGGACGATTCTTAGCAGACCTCTTCTTTAGGAAACGCTACAGGAACTTTTTCAGCCCAAGAGAAAGCCACACTAGTGGCAAAGTTTAAACTGGAGGAACCACAGCAGCAACAACAGAGGACACAGAGCAGGATAAATAAGAAATACTGTAGCTAACACATTCCCCTGAATGAAAACATGCACACCTAAAAATGTAAAAGTTAAGAGCAGTGCTTTCTAATCTCTGTATCTCAGGGCTAACCACATACTTCTGGCAGCAGTTTAGATGATTTCCTTTAAACAGTTTTTCTCAGCAAATACTGAGTTCTGTCTCTCGGTTACTTTGTTTCTTGATGTTTGGATCCTGAAGGGATCTTCTCTCCTTTCTGCTTCCTTCTTTTTCTCTTTTCCTTCCCTCCCTCTTTTATTCTTCCTTTTTTCTTTCAACTAAATTGTTGTTTATTAATTAACATTACATTGGGATAATTTCTATTTTTGCTAAAAATAATCTTAATACATTTAAAAAAACTAAATGTGATTGGGGGGGATAGTGATACTGGGGATTAAACCCAGAGTGTTGCACGGAGCTACATACCCAATCCTTTTTTTAAAAAAGATTCTTTATTTGGATACAAGGTCTTCCTACACTGCTCGAACCCCCAGTTCCTTGCCTCAGTCTCCCAAGTACTGGGATTACAGGCAGCAGTGCACCATTATGCCTGGCTTGTACTTATATTTAAAAAAGAAAGAAAGAAACATATAGACATTTTAGAGATGTGATTATGTCTTATATGGGATTTACATTAAACACACAGGAGTGGGTAGGTACTGACGAAGCACGATGGACCACGGGCTGGTGCTGCGGAAGGGAAGTGTGTGGTTCATTGTTGTACTTTCTGTTGTTTTCTGTACGTGTTTAATTTTTTCATTAAAAACCTTTAAGAGTCTACAAAGTTCAGTCCTGTCCCATCCTGGGGACATTGTGTAATGTGTGTTACCGTTCCTCCTTTTGTTGGGAATTGAGGTTTTTCTAGGTTATACGTGGGCTGGGGTAGGATTGCAGTCTTTGACAACTTCTCTGATTATTTCCTTCTTGGAGATGGAGTCATAGGGTCAAAGAAAACGCACACATATAATGTGTTGCTCCATTTTGTTGAGCTGTCCTTCAGAAGAGATGCTTGGGAGAGGTACGGGAGACCAGCTTCTCGCATTACTATAACTTCATCCATTAATGTGGCGAAGGAAAGTATATCTGAAAGTACATGTGTGTTCCTTTAATTCCCAGGGACATCAAACCCCCATTTTGTCACTGAACTGGTTCACACTATTTTAGGGAGGAAGCAGGAAGATCAATCGAAGGAGATGGATTTATTCTCCCATCTCCTTCTTCATTTTGAAGGTGAGAAGCAAATGCAGAGATAGGAAGCCTTTGTTCAAATCGTGGGTTTTGTGCAACCTTGATCTCTGACTGAGTTTTCATTGTCAAAACAGAGCAATCCTACTAGCCTTTGTGTGATGTGCAGTAGTACAGATTTACAGGGGAAAACCTAGTGTGCAGTGCTCATCCTGGAAAATGCAGTTCTTGCTGTCCTTGGGAATCTCAGTCTGCACGGGGGCGCAAGAGGCTCAGAGCTGGGCTTCCCTACGGGGGAAGGTCCCCTGCAGGAGTCACTGCTGGTGCTGGGACCTCTGCCCTTCACTACCTCCATGCTCTCCCATATTTCACTCCTTGCTGAGCCTAGTAGAGCTATCTCAAGCCAGGAAACCCATCTTGGACAACTACTGGATGGTTCGGGGAAGCAAGTTCTGACAGCTAATAGTGCTTATACCATTTCCATTCTGTGGAAATGCACCTTGTGGTGCTTGATTAGATCGAGGTGAACTTCAGGTGGGTTTGGCTGACAGTATCTAGTATCTCACTTTACTTTCCAGTCATGAGTCAAACCTGGAACATGATCTTTCCAGCCTACCTAGGTTCTCTGCCTCGACTGATAGGTCCACCCCAAACCCCTCATCATTCTCCCACTTTGTTCTGTGTAGGCCTCAGCTTTCAGTTTTCAAGTCCTGGAGGCTGACAACAGCTGAAACAGAGAAATGTACAGTAACTAAATAACTCACCCGTTCACGGTCCAAAAGAGAACTGAAAATTTTTGTTTTCTCTGTTTACTGTATTTTGATTGGTGGGGGCCACTGGGTCCCTTGAGGTTCTCTAAACCCCAAGTGCATGGCCATCTGGGCCCAGGCTCACAGGTGGGGCAGGAATCCCTGTCACATTTCAACCCTAAGCTGACTAGACACAGAATTCCCTGGAAACCAAGGCCAGGAGCCAGGCCTCAGTGCCAGCAGCCTTCCTTTGGTGGCAGGCTCAGTGGGGCCGCCTCATTGAGGTCCTCTTCGTTTCTGACAGAGCCCATTCCAGTGCAAGCTGGTGATGTGTGTGGGAGGTGGAGGAGTCTGGTCTACCTTCCAAACTGAGGAGAGCTCCTGGCAAAAATTGGCAGGTTTTCTTGTGACCACTTGGGTCCACTAGCTTCTTGTGTCTTGGGTGGGTAGTGTGTCCTGGCTCTGTGGGAGTGAGAGCCACACCTCTTTCCCAGATACCCACAGAGGTCTGGCAGCTGTGTGCCAACTCAGAGACAGCTAACAACGTTACCTTCCGGCTTGATGATCACAGAGAAATGACTCACTCTCTGTGAGCCAACCGAGTTCATGACTATGGGGCACTTTATAAAGGGAAACTCCTAGGACCCTTAGGAGATATTTCTCAGTGAATGTGTTATTGTCCTTGTTTAAAGTGAAGCATTATCTTAGCTACAAGCTTTGTTTCTTTTGGCTTCACAGGAGTATTGAAATAATCGTATTCTCTATAAGAAATTGAAAATATGTGTTTCGTCTGTTCAGTTTTAAAGCACCTTCTCATTTGTTATTTCCCTTGTGCTTTACCATGATTTTGTTAAAATGAGACTATTGTTATTATTATTATTATTTTGAGAAATGGCATATTGCTAAGTTATTCAGGCTGCCCTCCAATTTCTCAGCTCAAATGCTGTTTCTGCTTCAGCCTCTCTGGTAGGGCAGGTGGGCTACAGGTGTGTGTCACTGTCTTCAGCTTTGAAAAAGGGTTTGTGAAGTTTCTTTTCTTTTAAGAAAACAGACTCAGGAAGTTAGGTGACTTTTCTTAGGACACAAAGCGTTTTGATTGGGGCTTTTTCTGTTGGTTCAGTTTTCTGTTAGTTTCAGTAACACCTCCGTACCTCTGGCCCCCTGAGGGTCCTTCATTCCTACTTTCAATGAAGCAGTGTTTGAACTGGTTAACACCCAAAGTGGTAAATATTGGTTTTGTTGAAATTAACGCTAAGATTCTGGGTTAAATGAAAGACAAATATTGATTTGTGACGCTCCCAGAAAGATTATCTCATCTTCTCAGAAATGAGGATGGGTCCACCCCACAGCAGCAGAGCTAGGCCCCACTCTCCTGTCCCTTCTCCCGCCCCTGGCTTCCTGTCATGCCCAGCTGCACAAGCTGTCAGGCACCTGCCCTGTCCCAGCCACTGCTCTGTTCTTAACCTATGCTCCTCGAAGCCACCCTGTGAGGTAGGTGGCCTTTGCACCCATCCTACAGAAGAGAAAACCGAGGCCTTGAATGTTCATGTCATTTGCCTAAAATCTCACAGTGATTGAATAGTAAAGCTGGAATATTTCTGGGAGGCTGAAGCAAGAGGATTGCAAGTTTTGAGACCAGCCTAGTCAACTTAGCAACTCAGTGAGACACTGTCTGAAACTTTACAAGACTAAAACAAAAGAAGGGCTGAAGATGTAGCTCAGTGTGAAGACCTCGATCTCAGTCCCCAGTGCCGTGTGTGTGTGTGTGTGTGTGTGTGTGTGTGTTTGTGTATCTGGGATTCAAATCTTGATTTGTCAGACTCCAAAGTCTGGTTCAAATGAAATTTAGCATTGGCTTTACAGGCAGAGCTCTGTCTGAGGGAATTTCCTACCTCTGGGACTTATCTCTTCCCTACAGGGGGCTGGCACTAGATGTCCTTGTCCTGTGAGCCTTGAATCAGATCTCATTAAGACCCTGGCTCTTCACTACCTGAAGTGTGGTGGTGGCCAGGGCAAATCCCATAATTGCTGGGAGTCTCCTTCACTTCCATAATAGGTTCAACAATGACCTGCTTTAAGCAGCTGGAGGGCTGGAGTTGGGTGTGTAATCCAAGTGTGCTTTATCCCTTCTTCCCCCTTCATCCTCATAGGCATGTACTGTGATTGGGTCAGCAGGGAACTATTTTGGTGGCATGTGTTGGGTTGTCAGGAGGGGAGCACAGTAGCTTCCCAGCCAGACATTCTTGGGCGAGTTCTACGACCTCTCCCAGTTTTACTTTTGTCATGTGTAGGCTCGTATCATTGACATTTAAGAGATTTTTTTAAAAACCAGAATTCTTAAGCCACTTCATAATCATTAGCATGATCTCATTTATTATATTTAATAGCCCTGAGGTAAGGCATTTGGTTGGGAAGAAAATCATGCACACAATTTTCCCTTATATGCAGTCAGCATAACTGAAAAATTAAATAATTTCTTTTCTGTATTCTTTAATGTCTTAGAGATTTATCTTCCTTACCTCTGAGATGGACTGAACAGCAGTGCTAATCCTCATTGTGGTCAGAATTGAATGAATTGCTGTGTGTTAAGATCTAGCTCAGTGCCTGGAAACCTTTAGAAAGTCACAAGGATTTCCCTCTCTTCCATTCTTGCAGTACCGGGACACACACCCAGTAGATTCCTCATATTTGTTGGTGACTTTGGTTCAAGTCTAAAACCATTTTCTTGTCTACAAATCAACTACCTCTTACTGTCAATACATATACCACAAGTCCTAAAAGTGGATAACCAGTTAGATGTACCCAGAGTCTACGCTTGGCAAAATTGAAAAAGAGATAGAGAAAGTGTGCTGCTAATATCTACTCCTGCAGGACCCAGTCTGAGTAAAAAATAAACAAACAACATAACCCCACAGCACGTGGAGGAGTACGCCCATGTCTGCGCAGGTGAGGCGTGTGGGTAGACGTCTCCAAGTGCTGACACCTGTGGATCCGGCTGCTGAAGAACATCCAAACTTCTCAATGGTCATCGTGTTCCATTCTGTACCAAATAAGTACAGGTTTAAAATGTTGTCTGTGTGTGGTGGGGAGGGAGGTGAGCGTAGAAGCCCTCAGAAAACCAGCACCAGCCTTCCAGGAAGGAATGGTATGGGCCAGCGGCAGAAGCTGAGTCTGATCCTTCAGAAGCCTACCTTTCTCCCAGGAGGTGGGCTTTCAACCATGTTGGTGCTGATCAAGGACAAAGTAGCAGTGTGGGGAAGAGAGGGAGGAAAGGGGCCTGCTTGTTGCAGGCCTGTCACTCACTGTCTGGCACTACTGATGCCCTGTGGCCTCGTAACACATATGAATTACTCAGAAGAAATGTTCCTCTTTGGGTCAGGAGCCCTAAATTAATTACATTCAGCCTGGAGGCTTGGAATGAAGTAGCCAGTTGCTCAGCTCTTATGTCTGAGCTGTGCATGGACTCATCAGCCACGCCCGCCCTAGGCTGAGCTGGTGTTACTCCTGCCTCTCCCAGGGCCGGGCCTCTCTGCCTTTGTGCCCAATCCACCATCCCATTCTTCAAGACCTCTTTTGCTCCTTGTAGGTTCAGACCAGTTAAATCTGATCCTACTGAGGATAACATTGGACATTTATATTTTAAAACTGCTTGCCAGATGATGTCAATGCCAAGGCAAGATGAAAAAGCAACGTTATGCGTGGCCCCCTTCACTCACACTCGGCCTCTGTGGCTGTGAGGCCCGAGGTGAGAAGACAGAGGAAGAGTACACACGGTCCTCAGCAGCTCTGCGGACAGACTAGAGCAAACCTTTCCTCCCATGCATCTCCTCCCCCTTTCTCTTTGCATGCAGGCCTAGTTGGCCTCAGCCTGGTCCTAGCAAATACATCAGTTTACTAAAACGGGAGAAATGAACAGTTGTTACTTTGGTGCGTTTAAGGAAAGGTAGCTGCACTTCAGTGATTCTGGCATTTAGGAAAGGTCAGGGAACACTGGCCCTCCTGCCAGTGACTTACCTCCTACCCAGATGGGCAAAACCTGATGGAAGGGAAGAACTTTATGCACCTCCTAAGTCCTGGAGCCCCAGAGAAAGGGACACCAAGACAATGTTAACAGATGTGATTGTTTTCATTAAAGATATAGTTAAACTGATATCTCAGAAGAGGCAATTAGGTCATAAGACACTTGTTAACAAGATTTAAGAGAAATTTCTTGTCTTCAGTATTTAAGTGGAAAGTCTTTCTGTCCCGTTTCAGTTCCCTTTGGTCCTCTTTTGTAGTTCAGTATGTGAGATTTCTGGGCAAACTAATTGCTGAGACTGTAATGACTTCCCTCTGTCGTGAAGGAAGGCATCTTTTGGATGTGGTGTTACTCTGCATTTATGGGCTGAGGGCTGAACCAGGCAGGGAGACTTTTATCTGATCTGGCAAGTAGTTAGTAAAACTCCGGTTTTATATGCATTCTCTCCTCATGTCTAAGCACTTGAAGCCAGATTCTTTTAGGTAGGCTTAGAATGACTTAATTCTGGCTAGGTAGGAAATTTGGGGCAGTTTTCTCTCGGCGTCTTTCTGTGTCTAGCTGACCAGTAAAACCTGCTTTTTTTTTTTTTTTTTTATAGAGGTATGCTGAGCAAGAGCGGAGTTAGGATTAAATTAGGGTTTGCAAGGCAAATCAGAATTTCTTGCCCATGACTTGCTGACACCCACTAGATATTTCACGTTTCAAAAAGCCTCATGGGAAAAACCCATTCACCACAGTAAAGCTGTGCAGCCAGGGAGAGTAAGTTTCTGTAGGTCATGTTGAACTTACTAATGGATTAATTTATTAACCATGACAGTTTGTTCTGACTTCTTAACAGTACGGTTGTCTTTGTGAACACACATTTGATAAGGCACGAGAAGAGAGATGCTCAATTAACAACTTCTTTCGAAATCTGGGAATCATGTTGGGTGGGTGGACAGCTAAAATACAAGAGAGATTTGTTTGAAAGAATTTAAGCATGACTGCCTTTGATCAAGCTAAAAGGAACATTTTGTTATTTCATGGTGGTAGGGAAATGTTGGGGTGAAGAGAGGTGAAAAACCGGTAGCTGAAAATTCAGATGATGGTCTTAGACCTGCAGATATAAATGTTCAGGAAGTCTAGACTGTGTACCCCCGGTACTGCTAATTACTCTGACAAACTAGTTAGGGTAAAGCTGACTGCTACAACAATTTCATGTCTTAATAATCTTGGCTCACAAGTGGCAAACATTATTTTTGCTTGATTTTTATTGCCAATAACTAGTAAAATGATCCCTTCTAGGTGTAGGGGGATTGTGTGCAGGTGTACTTGCTGGAATATGTCTTTGTCATTGTCAGCAACAACTATGATGGCGGGAACAAGTGCTCGGCAAAATCTTGATGTGAAGAGACAGAGGATTTATTACAGGATGAAGGGGCAACTCACACGATACAAGTTAAGAGTTAAAAGGAGAGCCCATAATGGCAGAGAGTTTCTGGAGCCAGGATCTGTGGACTATGGCTTGGTGGCATTCTGGCTAGCAGAGGCTGCCCTCTGTGTCAGGGTCTCTAGGAGCAGAAATCTTGGGTATGAAAGTTCAGATGTTGTGATTTGCACACTGAGAAGTTAAAGAGATGAAGATGAGGGCAGGGGGAATAGGTGTTAACAGAAGGTTCGACAGTGACCAGCTCCTGTAGGTGGCTCAGAAGTCCTTTGAAGGGCTCGAGTAGGGGGTATGCTACAGAGCACAACTAGCTTGGGGATTAGAATAATGTGGCTCGTGTTCCAGCTTAATCCTGTAAAATGACATTTTGAGCGAAGGATTTAAACTCTGTGAGTTCAGTTTCTTCATTTATAGAAAAAGATGTTAACACTCCACTTCCCAGGGTGGTGGTCAGGATAACACGGTGACACAGAATGCTAGCATCTCCATAAATGGCACTGTGGACCTTTCTCAGCTGGAGCCCTTTGAGAGCCTCCCAACCTGCTGCCAAACACAAGAGCATCCAGGATGGCCCCTTTTTAAAATACTTATTAAAAAAAAATTTTTTTTGGTACCGAGAATTGAACCCACAGCCTTATTACTGAGCTACATCAACAGCCTATTTTTTTTCTCTTGGAATTTGAGTCAGAGTTTCACTACATTGTTAAGTTGCCTAAGTTGGGCTCGAACTTGCAATCCTGCCTCAGCCTCCCAGAGCGCTGGATTATAGGCCTGTACCACCAGAGCCAGGCTCAGAATAATCCCTTTTACATATGTGTCATCCAACCCTTATTTAGAGGAAAACCCCACATTTTTACAGTAGCCTAGAAAAGTCCTGTGTGATTTGGCTGTTGAGGTCTTCTGAGCTCCCATCATGCGGCCCTCCTCACTCACCTCCTCCAGTCCTCAGTGCCGTTCTGGCTGCAGGCCAGCCTGCCCCTGCCTGAGCATTTTACTGCTTTCCTGGACCGTCAGGTTCAAGTCTCCATTCCGTCTCCATTCCTGTGCTCTACTACTTCCGTCCAAATGCCGTACACGTACTTATTTGTTTGACTCTAATTTGCATCTTCTCTAGATGGCAAGTGCTGGGGGCTCAGGGATTTCTGCCTGGTTTCGAGACAGCCCGATCTCCAGTTTGGCCCACAGCCGACAATGAGCATTTGCTGGATGAATGAACCTATTATGAATGGTGGTGTATGTTTTTCTACAGGCTTTGGAACCACTGCCCCATACAAAGGCTCAGTTCTCCCTGTTCACCTCCTCTCCTACTACTAATGCATTCACTACTGGACTTTAGAAAAGTAGATTGAACACTTGCATACTTGCATCAGAATCCCTTAGAGGGAGGCTGGTTCCATGGTGCTTGCTCAGCCCTAACTCAGCCTACTTTAGATCTCTTTAGAAAAATGTAGTGTTATTGGAAAATATGGCTGGTGTTTAAATTTTTGAAAGTTATTACAATAAGAGACACTTTGCCATGAAGCCCCCATCAAAATCCTCCTCTGTGCTTCAAATATACTTATTCCATCATTCTTGCCAGTTGTTGAAGCAGTTCCAGAAGTCTTTCTTCATGTATGTGTTTCCTTCTGCTGTTGAGGCTGCCTTGAATCGACCTTTACCCATCTTTTTCACTTTGAGAAAGAGCCAGAGGTCACATGGTGCCGCATCTGGTGGACAAGTGTATGAGATAATTTTTTTACAAGCCTGCCTTTCTGTTGGATGGTTTTTAGCAGCGACATTCCACACATTCTTTTTCATTATACCTATATATAAGGAGATTAACAAAAGAGAGCCTCCAGTATTGCTTCCAAAAGTGACAAGAATGATGGGCTCAGTGTGTTCAAAGCAAATGGTAGTATTCTGAGGGTAATTAATGGTAATGCTTTTTTAATTGTAATCCATTTAAAAAAATTCAAACATTCACTGTGTGTTTTGATTCCCCTTGTAAAAAAAAAAAAACAGGTGGGCCACTGACCTTGAAATCACAAAACCTCAGCTGACCTTGAAACACTCAAGTTTACAGTATTCAGAGTGGAGTCCTGCGTTAAACACACTGGAAGGAAAGTCAGCCAGATGCCTAGTACAGGGCATTTCATGAGACAAATGATGTTGTTATCTCAGTGGAAGAGAAAAAAACATAACGGAGTTGGGGGGGGGTGTGGTGGGATGATGCTGTAGAGAGAAAGAGAGTTGAAAATGGTATGGCATCCAAACTGTGCCAAGCTTTCTGTATCTTCATTTGAGCGATTTGGCATACATCGCATACCAGAGTGAGTCGGTATGGATTTTAGGCGATCCTGGTACTGTGGTGATGTTTAGTTAACATATATAGATTCACATATTCTCTGGAAGAATGTGGAGACTTAAGCTCTGTAGTAAATTATTTGGTGACCTTTGTGCGCAATTCTCCCAAGGATGGCGCGTGGCTAATATTATTCTAGATGTGAGGGGGTGAGCTAATATTAATACATTAATACAATTAATGACTTTAGACATTCAGGATTAATTTTTCATGAAACCCCAGTTGAAAAAACCTAGTAGGGGGCCAATGACTTGAAACCTAACATTCGTTCAAAGTTCTAGGGTGGGGATGCGATGGTGCACACTAAAGATCAGAAGGAGGTGAAGCTGTTTCTCTTCTTGGAGTGAAGGCAGCCTTATTTTGTTTTCTTTTTTTTTGTGTGTGTGTGTCTGGGCGGGTGTAAAGCGTGGAGGAAGGAGGTGTGGCTCCGTTGCCTGGGAGGGGCCGGTATCTTTTCTGCCCTCTTTATAGTCCCAGTTTGCTCCTTCCTCCTCTGCTTCAGAAACACGATGACGATTGGTCGTTACTGTGGTAAGACTGAGGGAGGTGTCCCCTGGGGTTGTGGCTTTTGCTGCGTGTATTGGCTAATGGAAATTACATAGGAAAGCCAGTGGGGTGCAAAAAGATTTTTTTCTTTTTTTGATCAGACGGGAGAACATTCTGCAAACACATTGCAAACACATTTGTGTGTAAGGTTGAAGACAGCAGCAAATGGCTGGAAATTTCCTTTTGCCTTATTTGTTCAAGGTGGCTGGCTGTGGTCAGGAAACATGGCCCGACACCCACCACCAGGCTTAGTTCTCACCGCTCCGGAAATGTACTCAGGTGTTCTGAGGACTTCCTTATCTTTTCCATCAGTGTTAGCCTGGCTGGGAAGAGATCTAACCTCTGATAAGAAACCCTGGTTTACAGCTGAAGTCTGGCCAGCGAGGTTAGGCATGAATGAGAGCCCCTTTATCTTAGAGCTTTGATCTGGGGGAGTAGGGCTCCCTTCCGCCCCTGGTCCTCGAGTAAACATTTCCAAAGAGCAGCTTCTCAGAGTGCAAAGTTCTTGTGGCGTCTTAAACTCATTTCTCAGATTCATCAGTTTACAGATTGTCTCCTGTTGCGTAGCTGCTGGTCAGAAATCCCTTTTTGTTGGTGCATTGTATGTTTGCAACATATCATATTATATTTGTGTTTTGGAGGATTGCTACGTGCACATAGTGCATCTTGGTCCATTTTGATCCTCCTATCTCCTGTCTTTCCTGTCATTCTCCCACTCTATGACTCGTTTCCAACAAGTCTGCCTTTTTGTGTCCTACCACCTCGCCTTTATTTCACTTTCTTACTTATTTATGTTTTAGGCTTTTTGTATAAGAGTGATATTTGACTTTTTATGCTGATTTATTTTACTTAACATTGTGATCTGAAGTTCCATCTATTTTCTTGTGAATGATCCGTCTTGACCTATGCTCACTCCTATGGGATAAGACTTAGCAGCGTGGGGCTGGGACTTTGGAGTCCAGTAACCTGAGGAAGCTCCCTCGGGGACTGTGGGAAGCAGAGTGCCAACCCCGTTAAAGCCTTAGATGCTATTGTTGCTACAAGGGTTACATGAACTATACTGTATTCCAGAGTTTCAGCACATGGAGAGCTCAAGATTAATATATAAGGCAATAAAACCTGTCCATAAATTATCACCACATATTGCAGAGGCAGTCTTTTACAGATTATTATCTATGCCTTACAAATGAAGACACAAGGCCCGCAGAAGTTGGCTAATAGGCAGAAAAGCCAGGCTTTGCATGTGGGTTTTCGAGTTGATAGGCCCAGTGAACTTCCTTTAACCGTGGGGTTTCTCAGAATATTGGTGACAAAGAATTGTTTTCTTCTCCTTCCAGTTTGTCACACTTCAGTAGCTTTGCAAATTGTGATAAATGGATTATGGAATAATGAAATGAAAAAAGCGGTATTCCAAATACAAGTCCTGTTTAAACGTTATTCTTAGGTTTGGAAGTCATAAACGCTCTTAGGTTACTGTACCGTTTGCTTCCAACTACTTTTGGTACTTTGTTCACCCTGGATCTGAAAAGCTTTCTCAGTCTACCATTAATCTGCAGATCTCACTTTGGCCTAATCTGCCGTGCTGTGTAGACTGAACACTTGCATACTTGCATCAGAATCCCTTAGAGGGAGGCTGGTTCCATGGTGCTTGCTCAGCCCTAACTCAGCCTACTTGGATCAGAATAATTGAGATAGAATCCAGGAGCCTACATTTTAACAAGAAATTTTAATAATACCGATGTTCGCTCAGCCCAAGAGTCATTGCTGTCTGCGCTGCTACTTCCTCTCCACAGGTAACAGATGAGAGGGTAAGTTGTGAAGCAGACTCAGTGTTTTATTCCTTTCTTTCTTCTGAAACTCATGGACAGAACTTGCTTTCTGAACTCATATTAGTGCGCTGTGAAGTATGTGTATTGAGTGCACACTGCAGGATAGATAGGAAGCCAGCAAAAGCAAAATAGTCACAGTCAGCTGAGAGTAAATGGAGATAGAATACCCTGCAGAACTTGGGACATTTCATTGTTTAAAGGCGGGGGATATAGAGGAACCAGTCACAGAGATTCCCGAGAGTGACCAGTAACATGGAAGCATAAGTTTTGGAAGCAAGGAGAATATGTATGAAGGAGGAAGAAGTGACTAACTTTCTAGGAATGCTGCTGACGGTGGGTAGGGTGAAGGTTGAACACTGACCACCAATCAGCAACATGCAAGCTCTTTGATGACCTTGACCAGGGCAGGTTTGTGGAGAGAGGGGAGGCCTTGCTAGTGTGGGTTCAAAGGACAATGGGAAGATGAGAACTGGAAATAATAACTGTGGTTGGTCTTTTAAAAAGTTTTACTGCAAACTAGAGAAATTCTGCTGAAGCTTGAAGGTGAAAAGAGCTCAAGAGATTTAGGGAAGGGTCAGAGAAAATGGGGTGTATTTGGAATTCACTCAAACAATGGTTTAATATGTAAACTTTTGTATTTTTAGTCAATTCCTCAGTAAAACAGTAAAAAATTGGTTGTTGTCATTTTTTTCAAGTTCTTTAAAACTCTCTTTGTTCCCAAATGATGTCATTGATGGAGAAGAAAGTAGTTTGTAAATGACTGTTGTTACTTACACAGCTGAATGTAAATACATCTGAAAAACGAGATTGCATTTTTTCATGTTTTATGTATGTAAATTTTGGATATTTTAAAGGAAATTTCGTCCTTTATTACTTTTATATGACCACAATACTATTATTGTACCTAATGAAAATAAGCTTTATAAAATAGAAGAATAATGGCATGTCCATGTACCAAAGGAGGCTACCTTTGAGGAAGAAATATTCATTGATACACAAGAAAAAGGGGGACATTTTGTGAAACAAGTTGCTTAAGTAGGGAAGAGCACATAGGATTAGTGGGTAAGGGTTGGCCTCTGCAGCACTGGACATAGCCAGTTGATCTGTATAGAAACAAGAGACATAGGATTACAAATCTGGGCAGTGTGGCTTGCAGTAGGGGGCTTGAAGAAGTTCTATTTTGGTACCAGTACCTTTTTTTTTTTTGATGAATAAGAAGCAAGCTCATTGGAAAGGAATGGTAATGGGTGGAGAAGGTCATCCAGAACTCTGGGAGCACGGCAGGCAAATACACTAGAAAAGTAGCATGTGCTTGCTGGGAAGCACTAAGGACCCACCCACCGGCCGGCAGTTGCCAGGATCATGAAGTGAAATCAGCAACACTGACTTGTGATGTTCGCAGCCAAGTTCAGTGGCGTGGTTTTAGGAGTGAAGGAGAGTAGAGGTTGGATTTAACCGGGCCTGGATTTTAGCCAGCTGTGTGATGAAAGAGGGCAAGGGATCAGCCAGAGAAGTTAAGGTGGGTCGGGAGGGGAGTGAGGAGGACATGAGAGAAGCGAGGGCCAGCAAGAAGGGAATAGGGTGAACACAGAAATTATTAGAGCCGGGGTGTCAGTTGGAATAAGCTACAAAGACAGGACAGGAGTGGTGACTGGAGAGTAGATGTTGAAATTTGAGATTATGGAGGGGAGGCCATTTGTTTTTGAAATAATAAGATCCGGAGCTATGATCCCAAGAGTGACTGAGGTTGCAGTCCTAGAGATAGAGGACATCAAAGACCTGTGAGGCCAGGGGACTAGAATATTCTTATAAAGGATACAAATATCCTTAAAAGCCATGACAGAAACAGCGTTGGGAAAGTTAAGTGGGCTAAGAGCTAAAATAGTGAGAGAACAAAGAGGTGCGTGTTGGATGGAGGAGATGACCATAGACCCACACCATTGCTCCTGTAATAAGCTCTTCACTGTTTTCTGAGCCCTCAGGGCTTCTTGGGTTTTGACATATCGGAGGCCAACAGAAGGCCAACCATTTATCTCTTGTTAATATTTAAGCCTAGTCCTGTAGAAAACCTGCTCTTGCCTTTCATTTTTTTTTATTTATTTATTTTTTGTCTTCGCAGATGTTTTTTAATCATCCTGAGAAAAATGAGCCTTGGCCTCCAGATCGGATAAAGCTAGCTTCCCTCCCATGGAGAGCAGTGCTAGTTCCTGAGGATCTGGCGGGCATGCAGACACAGGGGAATTAGCCACAAGCAGGTAAGGGAACACCTAGAGCCACAGAGTTATCAGTGAGAAGATGGTGCAAGCAAAGATTTTCGGCGTCTCGGGGTCTGACCGCAGCCTCACTGGCTTTCCTTCCTTGGTTCCCTTCCAGTCCTCTAACTGCTGGCTTAGGGGGGCAGAGCGGGGATAAGGTGAATAGGTTGCTTTCCCATTTTTTAAGATATAAGCATGATTTGAGTTATTCAATAATTCAGTCTCCTTTTATGAGCACCTACTGTGTGCCAGGCACTGCATTTGGTAGTGAAGCCATTCCCTCTTTTGGCTAAGGTTTCCTTCCTGCTGCTCTGCTGTTGGCCGACTTGTGATTGCGTTCTTTGTAAAGGACTCGTGGATAGAATTACAACAGTTCAATGATCTTTTACGGAGCGCCCACTCTGTTGGAGGTGCTCCGCTGGGTCCTGTAATTCAGAAAGATGCCAGGAGCAGTTCTGTTGCTAGCAGGGAGCTGGACATGAAAGCAAGCGTTGCAAAGCACTAGTTGCAAGCAGAAGCTGGGGGCAGGGTGGTGAGTGGGTGAGTGGTGAAATAGAGATGAACTCCAACTGAAGGTCAAGGGGAGAGAAAGTCACAGTTTAGATGCCTGGAAGCTTAAGAAATCAGACTGGCAAGATGGGAAAATTCAAAGCTTGGTGTATTTTTCCGGAGTATTTCTGGAGAAAATTTTGCTACTCCTTTCCCTCTGCCGGGCTGCCTAGGTGAAACTTCTTTCTCTACCTATTGGAACAGCTTGAGAGATGAGAAAGGATTCTAAATCTCCAAGCACCTGTGACCCAAAACTCTATGCAGCTGGTGAACTTGGGGCCTCACCGACTGGTGCTATTAGGGCTCGGTGCCAGCCCTGACGGCAGGTTTCTGATGATTGCCCCGAGGCCACACCTGGCATAGGCTGGAAAAGCTGAGGCGATCTGAGGGTTGCAGGACTGTCACTGGGTTTGTATTTGTGTGGACAGTCTCCCCCGAGAACTCCCCAAAATTCAGCATCACCCTGCACTGAGCCTCAGCTCCCAAGACAGGATATCAGGCGCTCCCTGCAGCCTCGTTTCTTTTTTCTGTGGAAAAGTCAAGTTCTGAGTCCACTATTTCCAAATCACTTGTGCAACTTTGAAAATTACTTTCATTTCCCAAACCTCACTTTTCTTCAGTTACAAATGGAGCTCACAAAACCCACTCTTTAAGGACTATTCAGGGTCTTAGAAAGCTTGGGGAGGTTTATCATGTAGTCATAGGATTAGTTGTGCTGGATATCTGAGGAATTTTATTTCCTTGGTTTCCTGATGATGTAACTAACCCTGCATTTTCTACTGCATGATCTTATGTCTGAATACTACTTTTTTTTTTCTGTGTACATTTTTTTACACACCAAATTTCAGCCACTCAAGCTGGGAACCCATCCTTGTGAGAGCCACTAGTTCCCAATGCCTAGATGGTGAGGAGATGCTGCTTTAGTTGGTACTGGCGGTGGATTCTAAGAGTGGTCTTGATGTCAGTTAAAGAGTCTCAGGCTGAGTGAGTCTTGGCCAGTGCTGCACCCTGCCACCTCTAACTGTCCTACATACCCTTATATGGCTTATAAGCCCATGATGAATACTTCCTCTTGCTTGGCCTTCCCAATACTCCATAACTGAGATAGAGATAATTATTTCACAGAAACCCAGGGACAGAGATATTTATTTGCTCACTGTCACCAAGAATGGGCAGATGAATTCCAGTTTCATGAATACGCAGCCCAGCATTCCTACTACCTTGTTTCTGATATCCTTAGGAGCAGACTTCATGGAAAGGAACTCCAGATTCCTAGTGGCTGAATAAAAACCCAGGGGGGCATTGCTTTGATTCATTACCATACATAAATGCGATGATTATGGGAAGAATTGAATAGTTTTCCAAAGGTACGGTCATTGTTTGAGTTCAAAGTACTTCCATCTTTCATTCAGTTATGCAATAAATTCTGAGAGAACAAAGTAAGTCTTTACCCAGGTGTAAAGGGGACTGATCAGGTTCAATTGGCTTAAGGGAGTCCATTTTTCCAGAATATTCAATTTTTCTGTGAATGGTAAAGTGGAAAGGACTTGGGCATGGGATCGAGTACACTAGGGTATGATCTCAGTGTAGTGCTACACTTTGGTTCTGTGAGCCCAGGCTCGTGCCTTAGCACCTTTGTTTCTCAGAGCTTCTGGTTGGTAACTTATTAAAATGGAGATCATGTCAGTTTCTTGGATTGTGGTGGTTAGAGCCCATCTGCACGGCTCAGGAGAGGCCCTTCACTGTGACAGCATGCTGTTTTCTGGAGTTACGCATCGCAGCGATGGTTATGACAGAAAATTAAATCAAGTAATGTCTAGTATGTTAATAAACTTTCTCATGTCCTTAATTGGTCTTATGTGATTTCTTATCAAGATTTTAAAAAAAAAATCCTCTCCCATGAGATGAGCTGACTTCCTGTCGTGTGAGTGCTGTCTTTCGCAGTGAGTTGCACAAAACTGAATTTTTGCTGTGTTGTGCAGCTAAGACTTGGCCTTATCTTCTGCAGCAGCCCAACGCAATTGCCTTTAGACAGATGCTTCACAGGTCTGTGGCAGCAGGTGTGGTGAGAGGTTTTTCTGACTTATTTAAAATGACTTTTAGAGGTTTGGGTCCTGTGACATAGACAAGTCAGATTGCTTTACTTATTTATTCTATTTTTTAAAGAATGCATGTCTACATTTATCAGCGAGTACAAGACTAGGAAATAACTGATGAGCGATATGGTTCCTGACCCCAAGGGCTCAGAGTGACAGTTCTTGAAGGAGCTAGAGGAAGGGACCTAGAAGCTAAAACTCAAGTGCAAAAGCTAATGGCAGATGGACACATTAAGTATTCAGAGCTAGGAGAAGAGGGGAATGTTCAAGGGAACGTTTTCTACATTCAGAGCCCAAGTTAGGGCTGAAATTTTCTGAGAGTTGCTCAAGCCTGCATGGTTGGTGGGAGACGGAGTTGGGCTGGAATTCAAGTTGCTTTGCTCTGAACTTGCTGCTCAATCTATAGCTCTACTGCACACAAGTTTTGGCTGTTCTTTATATTATGTTTTTCCTTGTCCTGCTTTTTATAGGTTCTTTTGTTTTCCTACTTAGAACAGAGTGGCTTCTCCAAACACATCTTCCATTATGATCCACACCAACTTGAAGAAAAAATTCAGCTGCTGTGTCTTGGCCTTTCTCTTGTTTGCTGTTATCTGTGTGTGGAAGGAAAGGAAAAAAGGGAGTTACTATGAATCGTTTAAAGTGCAAACCAAGGAATTGAGGGTACTGAAGAGCCTGGAGAAACCGGGGTCTGCTTCCCAGTCTATGTCTTCAAGCAGTTCCCAAGTCCCACACAGGATCAGCCAGAACCTCACCACTCCCAGAGTCTCATCCAAGGCCAAACTGTGGCCCTCCTTCCAGGTGTGGAATAAGGACAGCTCATCCAAAGACCTTGTATCCAGGCTGCAAAAGATCTGGAAGAATTATCAGCGCATGAACAAGTATAAAGTTTCCTACAAGGGACCAGGGCCAGGAGTCAAGCTCAGTGCAGAAACTCTGCGCTGCCGTCTCCGGGACCATGTGAATGTTTCTATGGTACAGACCACAGATTTTCCCTTCAATACCTCTGAATGGGAGGGTTACCTGCCCTGGGAGAACTTTAGGACCAAGGCTGGGCCATGGAGAAGGTGTGCTGTTGTATCATCAGCAGGATCTCTGAGGTCCTCCCATCTGGGTGAAGAAATAGGTACGTTAAGGTTGTTCCCCGAAAAGTTGGCTCTCCTGGGTAGTGGCTTGGTGTGTTGATGGCCCTGAAGTCAAGAGCCCGTGTGTCTTAGTGGACCACTGAAGCTGGTCCATGACAGTATTTTCAGGGGTTATTTCTCAGGGTCAAAAATGCCACCGAGGGTAGTTGAAAGAACGAGGATTCAGAATTTGAGCATCTTTACCAATTAATGTAGCTTTATTTTGATCTTTTTCAAATACTGGTACTCTGAAGATTATTTGAGTTGATTGAATAAGAGTTTTGCAGCTTCTAAAAAAAACCCTATACTTGGCATTTGCAAATATTTGAAGTGTAGATTTCTATTTACTTTCATGTTTTGACATTCTGTCATTTTACCGGATGCAGGAAGGACCCTCGGCTTCAACCACCTGAGTAACCTTCAGATTTTACTTTAAAAAGAGATAATTAATTAGAGCAGAATTCTTAGCTTCAGGTTGTGGGCCAATTCAGGGTGTTCCAAAGTCCCTAAAATTGTATGCAAAATACCCATGGATTAGGTGTGTCATGAGATTACGTGTGTAACAGTCTGTCAGTGCTTTTGTCCCGGGGAGAATCCATACATTCCAGCTGATTATCAAGAGTTCTGTGGCCTAGATAAGATTTAAGAGCCGCTGGTTACAATATACAACTTGCTTTTTATAAATCCCTCTGCAGTGAATAAAGATAGAAAGCTTATTCATATTGGTAAACTTAAGTAACCAAACGCAAGTGATTTGCCTCAGGCCCCAGATTTCTCTTCTTTTGAGAGAAAAATATTTTCCATTACTGTGAAATGAATCTGGCAAGAGAGAAAGCAAAACACAGGAAACCTTGCTGCACTGTCAGGCCCGCAGAACAGGAGCAGGTGAGGTCATACGTCTCCTTTTTCATTTCCTTCCTACAACCACCAGGAAAAATGGTCTGCAGCTAAGCACAGGCTCTCAGAAATGGACCTGAATTGGATTCTCTAGGACAGAGGGAAGTGGGGAGATCACACTTTTGAGGCGGAGCTTAGTGTTTACTACCAAAAGCTTCCAAGGCCACGAGCCCCACCACCACTTGGGTTTTTGCCTTTTTGCTTTCTTTTGGACTTTGTTTTCTAGAAATGTATGTGACTGGATTTTGTTGATCTACAGTAGAGCTAAGTTTCTTTCTTTGTTCCCCATGTTTGCTATAAAATGCATCTTAGGTTACTTCAGCTGTTACTAATCCTTTCTGTTAAGTCATTGGCGTCAGCCCGGCTGCAACTGTGCTCAAGTTTGAGACAGAGCCTGTATCCTCTGTGAATTATTTTTTACCATACCTTTTTAATGCATTCTGTAAAAATTTTAGTGATTTCAATAAATATTAAGTGAGTACTTTAGAAAGACTTTGATCTTGAGATATAATAAAAAATAACTTGTTAAATTTCAAACATTATGGCTTTTTTTTTTTGAGACAGGGTATCGCTCTGTAGCCCAGGCTGATCCTGAACTCACTAGTGTAGCCCAGGTTGGCCTTGGACTCAGGACAATCTATCTGCCTCAGCCTCCGAAGTGCTGGGATTACATGTGTGCACCACCATGCCTAGGTTTATGTGGTGCTGGGGAATCAAACTCAGGGCCTTGTGCTTGCAAGGCAAGCACTTTATGTGCTGTGCCATTCCTCCAGCCCATGTTCTGGCTTTTCTGGTGTGTAAACCCTGGCATTTTGTCTTAAGAAGTATTGTAAGGCATTCATTCAGTTCTTCCTTCTATTTATTTGCAAATTTATGAACAAAACAACATGAAAGACAAAGGGGCCGAGGGAAGGAAAAGCCCTTTGGTGCAGCCTCTGAGTTCTAGGCAGTTCGCCAGGCCCAAAGACTTTCACCAGATCTGGGATTTGTTGAGTCTGCTTCCAGCTATTGAACATATAGATGGTTTCAGATTGTTTATTCTTACAAACAGAATTGCTGATAAGGTTTTTGTGCAGATAAGTTTTTTTTTTTTTCTTTCTGTAATACTGGGGATTGATCCCTGGGCCTTGACACTGAACTACATCCATACCCTTTTTCGTTTTCTTTTTTTAATTAAATTTTATTTTGAGAAAGAGTCTCACTAAGTTGCTAAGTTGCTCAGACTTTGCTCATACTTGTAATTTTCCTGTCTCAGCCTTCCAGGATGCTAAGATTATAGGCGTGTGCCATTACAGTTGGTACTGATAAGAGACTACTGCTACCCTCCAATGGGAACGTATCCTATGGAATAGGGTTAGAAGGCCTAAATGAAATAAGTTTTATGGCTATTTCCTTCATCTGTGGGAAGATTGTATATCAGAGCTTATAACAACTGTGCCTCTGGCAGACCCATAATGCACTGTGTCTCTGGCAGTCTCACAACCCAGCTGATGGTGGGCTTAGCAACTGTCAGTTATTTTCAGTAGCTTACATATGCATAAAAACTATCTTAGATTTGTTGGAAAATTCTTTTAGCATATTTTAAAACACTATCAGTGTGAGGAATAACACTTATTATGCACCTGCTGTGTGCCTTATATGCTTGTTCTTTTAGTTCTCCAGCAGGGCTGCAAAGTGAGTCTGATTACTATTCCCGTTTGCTGATGACTAACCGGAGGCTCTCATGGTTTACACAACTGGTTGAGAACAGGCTTGGATTTGAAAATGGTTGTTCGACCCAGAGGCTCTCCCTTTATCCCTTGCAACCCTGTCTTAGCTCTTCTGCTCTTAGGTCTGATAATGACTGCAGTTTCCTAATGAAATGTGGCAGGGTTAGTGCTTTGTTCCTTTTTCAGAGGAAAGCAGAAGAACCTTCTGAGTCAAGGCAGAGGCAAGAAGCAAAGGTTGCCTGGAGAAAAGTACAGAGTGTATCTCGACATCACAGATAATCTTGTTTGTCTGGAAAGTGGGGTCAAGTGGATGGAAAGGGGTGAGGAATGAGGCCAGAAAGGTAACTAGGGGTCATCTATTAGAAAATGTTGACAGTCACCATAAATGTTGGATTTTGTTTTTGAAGTCAGGGAGAGCCCGGGAACATTTTTGAATAAGAGAATGAAAGATGGTGGATGCTTTGGAGTGATTTCTTGTTTCTCCATGAATGCCTTTCCCATGGGTACTCCCATAGTATCTCCTCATCATTAGGGATTATTGCTGCATCCAGAGCCAGGACATCAGGTGCAAGTAGGGGTGGCTGCCCTGGTTTGAGAGGCATTGTGAGGCAGAAGAGCTGGGTGTTACTGTGTCACTGGCAGTGACCTTGAGTAAGAAGTAGGGGTGGGGGAGTCCAGCCTGGGAGCAAACTGTGTGCATCTCAGAGAGGTGACATGCTTCTGGATGAAGGCAAAATCTGTTTTGGGTCTTCTGAGTCTGAAGTAATTGAAAATTTCCCTGGATTGATGTGTATGTGGCGAAGTAGTTTGTTCTGAAAAAGAGCTGGGCTTGAAGATGACATTTAAAAGTCATTTGTATTGTGATGAGGTGATACTTGTAGTCCAGGGAAGAGAAACAATTAGAAAACTTAGAAAAAATTAACATGTAGGAAACAAGGATATGCAGAAAAATTCAGAAGGGCAGAGAGAGAGGCTGGAGGAGAACTGAATGTGTACCATGGAGAAGGGAAAGGGAGGTGGGGTTGGGGGCTGGTGGCTGGTGGCATCTGGGCTTGCAGAGCTGGGGCACGGTCTTAAGCAGAATGTGGGCTGAATAGACACCTGGGATTGAGTGGCTTGGAGAGCATGATTGATTATGCCAGAGGTCAGTGAACTTTTTTATAAAGGGCCTGATGATAAATATTTTCAATTGTGAAGGCCATATACTATCCGTCACAAAAAACTCACCTGTTGTAGTGTAAAACAGCCAAAGAAAGCAGTAGTAAATGATATAGTCCAGTAAAACTTGATTTATAAAATAAGGGCCAGATGCAATGGCACACCCGTGTAACCACAGCTACTCAGAAGGCTTAGGCAAGAGAACTGCAAGTTCAAGGGCAGCCTGGGCAAATTAGTGAGACACTCAAAACAAAAAATTGAAAAGGACTGAGGCCTGGCTCAGTGGCAGAGTACTAGCTTAACATACGCGAGGCCTTGGGTTCAAGCCCCAGGACTAAAAGGAAGAAGAAAAAAAGAACAAAAGGAAAAGGATGGATTATATTTGGTTGCACGCTCTACAACCTTGCTCTATAATATATGCAGTTTCTCCAACCAGAGTCCAGAATGTAGTCTTCCATAAATGTGATTTATTAAGTTAATTTGAGCATGTTAGGTGATACATTCTGGTCAGATTTCTTCCATTGTAGCTTTTGGTTTTGAGAGTCATTCTACCTAGAGGCAGCAGATTTTGATGTATTCATGAGTTTACTAACATGAACCATTTCTGCTGAATTTTTGAAGCATGTAATTATATCATCTGCACACAATGATGAATTATTTTTCCCTAAGCTCCAATTGTGAGTTAGAGCCAGATATTGGCTCCTGTTCTCTGCAGCCTTTCTCTTTGGCAGGCTTCTTTTGCTAGGATCCCTGAAGTCATTGATACCTCTGGGTGGTTTCCTGAAGGCCTGACTTTGAAAGCTCTTCAACTTTCACTAGCAAAAGATAGTTTCATCGACAAGGATCTGTCTCATTTATGATCCTTTTAAAAAGTTTTCTCCTTGATTTTTAAAAATCAAATCTAAATTTTACATCTAGTCCTCCAAAGACCAGCATTATCTGATTCCTACTGATCTCTTTAACTGCATCTTGATTTTTCTTCCCTTTGCTCATTTCTGTCCAGCCAAATCCTTCCCTGTGTTATAGTTTTACCAAGTGCTGGGGCCTCTGGTTGGAATGGACTTCCTGGGTCCTTTCCATGCCTGGACAGCCAGCTCTGAGGGTCCCAGCTCTGAGATTCTCCTGAGCCAGCACTCCATCAAAAAGAGCTGCTCCCCAGTGTCTTTGTCCCACATCTCCTTCCATTTGTGTCACAGTGCCCACCAGAGTCTGTAATTATCTTATATAAAGCTGTTGTGTTTATTTATGGTTTCTCTGTGCAGCAGAATACAAGGTCTCTGAGGGCCAGGCCCGTGTCTTTCTCATTCATTCTACTGTCTGCAGTGCCTAGAACTGTGCCTGGCATAGAGCAGGTGCTCAGTTGATTTTTGTTGAATGAACAAAAGTCCACCTTCCTGTGGTCTGTATTGAGGGTCCACCCTGACTGGCCAGGCCCGGCATGCTGCAATTCTCCCTCCATCCCACACTTCTCCCTTTCCCATCAAGCTCTCTTCCCTGGAAGTTGAAATGTTAGACTGTGCCAATGGCTGCTTCTTGCCCTCTGGATTCTAGGTGGAACAGGCCAGGAGGAGCATGGGTAGGAACTGAGGATAAGGATAGTGAGGTGGAGCTTTTGTTTCCCGGGGTATCCAGTGCAAGGTAAGCTACAGCTGTGACTGTCCCCTGATGGAAGATCTCACGCCTTATTAGGCCACTCTCTAAGTCCCTGGGCCTGCTCTCTCCATTTTCCTTCCAGACCTACAAGATCTGAGGGACAGAAGAGAAGTTGAGTGATTGATTCCTCCACCCCCATATCAACTGCTAGATGGCAGCAGTAGTTGTATTCCTCTACTAAAAGCCACAGCTCCTGACAGTGGCTCTCCTCAGCTCAAAGTGTCTGCTCCGAGTGCCACGAAACACCTGGAAAGTAATGGCTTCCGGCAGCAGTCAACCCTGGGGTCTTGGCCTACTGTGCATTGACTTAAAACTCTACTCATAGCATTGTAAATAGTCCTTTTGTGAAAATTTCATTTTTTTTTCATTGGAGTGTTTCCTTTCTATTGAGATTCTCAACAAAAATTTATTCATCTATGCAATGAGAAAATTGGTCAGATGGGTGAATCTGTATTTCCCGTGAGATTACTGTGGGTCACGTTTGAAACTGGTGATTGATTTGACAGAACTTGTTGCAATCTGAGTTATGTAAAGATGTATTTCCTGCCCTATTTGCAGTTTCTTGTGTCTGCCCAGTAAGCTGAAAAAGTTTGGACATTTATCTGTGAGGCCATTTCGATGATATTTCATCCTGGGACTGCAGATAAGGCTCTGTTGTTGTGAGTGAGGTGTCCGGATTCCTGAGGTTTAGTGCCTATGTTGAAATGAAAATAAAAAGGGAGGCTTTTAGCCTGCGGTTCCCCTTTGCAGGTCATCCTGTGTAAATCCAGATGCCTTTTGTCCACCCAATCCTGTGTCCAAGGCAAACCCACATGGAGCGAGAGAGATAAGGCAATAGGTGGTTGGACTAATCTCCACATCTGGTGCAGATTTGGGTGGCAAATCCCAAACTTCCTTGGTCGTGTGATATTTGAGTGAGCATTCAGAGAGTCACAAAAGCCCAGGATTGACCCAGTTCCTACAACTATCATTTATTTGGTATATTGGATTAGCTGATATAGAGAAACTTCAAGTCTTCCAAACTCTGCTTAAGTAGCTGCAAGAGGATTAGAAGTATTTAGATGGTTTTGCGACAATCTGTTTGATTGGTTTGATTATTTTTTCTAACAAAATGCTATTGAAAAGAATGGGGAAACATGGAGTTTAGTTGACTACCATGACTCCTGCTGTGACTTACCACACCAGCTTTGAGACCCTTCTCTGGGTCGCATTTTCCTAAACAAAGCACATAACACAATCTTGAGTACCACAGTGAGTTCCTTCAAAGGGTCACATGCCACGCCCTTTTTAGAATGCTCTGGGTTCTTGTGGAATAGAATGAGCATATAGCAGTGACTTCGTTTTTCTGACAAGGACAGAAATATGAGCTACTGGTGATCCCCAGAGCATATTTGGGTTTGTAAGTTGCACATTATCTTCATTTACTTTTCAGCTGTGCCCTGGCACTCTGGTTACTGAGTGGGTTTCAGGAATTCGTAATGTGGACTTGGTTTAGATCATTCAGTGGCCAGCAGACAGGTGGTCACCTGTGTCTGTGAGCTAGACCTGAAAAACCAGAAATAGAACTTTCCCCTTTTATCATGATGAGATAACAATCAGGGAACACTTGTATAGTGTCTTCCCTTCCTCCGGTGTTTTCCCCCTCCTCTCTCTCTTACTACACATTGCCAGCACTCACCACCTCTTTTTTTACTTCCTTGTGGTTTGTAGATGGTCACGATGCAGTCCTGAGGTTTAATGCGGCACCCACAGCTAACTTCCAACAAGACGTGGGCACGAAAACTACCATTCGCTTGATGAACTCTCAGGTAAAATGTCTTCTGTGCAGGTGTGGCGGAAGAGGAAGGCCACAGTGTGAACCTCAAAGCAGAGTGTGTCTTTGAGGAACACTTCAGGTAGAATTAGTCTCTTGATCTTCCTGAGATGCAGAATCTTCACTGGAGGAGAAGAAAGTGATTCCATCACCCAATCTGGTGATGTAGTCATTAAAAAAAAAAATCATACCATCATAGTTTGTGCGGATGCAGCTGTCTGGGGCCCAGGAAAGAAGAATTCTGCTGTCCCTACAGCTGAGAGATCATAACTGGGAATGTTGCATGAAGGACCCCACAGTAGAGGGCTCCAGGGGACAGTGAGGAATGTTGTGAAAGGTAAATGAAAAGGTACCTGTGAGAGCACTCTGCCGGCTGTAAGATACTGTCCTGGTGCTGAAGACCCTACCGCTGTCCAATCATGTCTAATATGCACTAGAATTCGTGTGTGACTGCACGGGTCCCCTTAGGTCATTCATTTCCAGAAATATTTTTGAGTAGCACATGATGATTTCTCAGTGCTAACTGAAACTTAAGAAATGTTACTGCCACGAAGTTCTGTGCATGGTTTTAGTAACGGGGCAGATCTAGGCTATTTACATTTTTCAAAACTGCGTTGGACGTGGGCACAGTGATACCCATCTGTAGTTCTAGCTACACAGGATACCAAGACAGAAGAGTCGCCTCAGCCCAGAAGCTCAAGTCAAGCTTGGGCAACATAGTGAGACTCAGTTCCAAAAAAAAAAAAAAATCACTGCTATTTGCTCTTTCCTGAGCAAACACATGAGCTTTGGGTGTTTTTACTTAAGTGTTTAATCTCTGTCGATCTCCATGACTCCCTGGCATTGAGTGCGTTCGGGAACTTGCCAGAAATGCCAGACTTCCTCGGTGGGCTGTGTGTTTTGCCTGTAACAGAGCTCTGGCCCTCTTGTTTCTTTCTCTTGTGTCCTCACTCCCTGGGACACACCGGCTGAGCTGTGCTGCTTCCTGTGTGGCGTTTTTTCCATTTGAGGCCTACAGCTCTGAGAGTCTGGATGATGGCACAGGGACTGAGGAGCTTGACTTTTGTGCAAGGGCCAACGTGCTGTTTGCCCTTCTTACCTCTAAAAGCTTTCTGTAGTGGCCTTTGTGCTGTCCTATCTCACATTCGGGGTTTTTATATTATTTTCATTACTACCAGCAGAGGGAAGTTTGATAGAAATGGCTTGGTTAGCAGGAGGCTATCTGAAGGAAATGGCACTTGGGGTTGACTTTGAGTGTTGGGCAGGGTTTGAAGAAATGGTCATAGGGAAGCATTACAGAAAGTGGACTTGGCAGGAGACAGACACAGGGACGTGAGGGAGCAGTCGGTCACCAGCCCTGGCTAGCAAGAAGGAGCTTGTGGCAGGATTTGGGTATATACATAGATGAATTGAAAGCAGGGTCTAGAACATGTATACCCGTGTTCAGAGTTCAACTGCTCACACACCTAAACTGTGGATGCTTGATACCTAAAATCAAGCATCTAACAGTGGATGAATGGATAAGCAAACTTTGGTACATACATACAGTGAGATGTTATGCAACGTTAAAAAGGAAGGGAATTCTAACATATGCTACAACATGGCCAAACTTCGAAGACATAATATTAAGTAAAATAATCCAGTCAATAGAAGAAAAATAGTGCATGCTAAAACCCTAGAGACAAAAAGTCGAATAATGGTAGTTGCCAGGAACTGGGAGGAAGGAAACTGAAGAGTTATTCTTTAACAGGTAGAGAGTTTCAGTTTTGCAAGACTGAAAAGGGTTCTGGAGATGGGTGGTCACTGATAGTTGCCTAGCAATGTGAGTGTCCTTAATGCCACTGACCTGTAGGTGTACAGGTGGTTTTATGCTACATTTATTTTATCATATGAAAAAATGTAAAAAAAAAAAAGTGAAGGAGACAGTCAAAAAGGAGGAATGATGTATGAGTCCACTCCCACAAAACACTTGGGGTAGTTATTCATAGAGACAGAAATAGAATGGTGCTTGCCAAGGCCTTGAGAGAAGAAAGAATGCTGAGTTGATTAGTGGGTACTGTGTTTCAGTTTATGAGGATGAAGAAGTTCTGGAGGAATCTGGCTTTGATGGTTGCACAGCGATGTGAATGTATTTAATGCTACATATTTCATGCTACTAAGCTATGTACTTAAAATGGGTAAAATAATAGGTTCTCTTGTGTTTATTTTATCACAAAAATTTAAAAATCGGTGAAGAGAAACCTCTTGATAAAGGGAGGAATGGAAGATATTGATAATAAAGCAATGATAAGTAAGGAGGGGCATAAGATGGAGAAGGTGCAGCTGGAGGCAGTGAGGGTGTGAAGTCGGAGCCACAGTTGTGCTGCAGAGATGTTGCAAGGGAAAGAGGGTTTAGAAGGGAAGGTTCCAGCAAAGGGTTTTGAAATTGTAATTGAAGAATCGAAGAGTTAGCCAATACCAGGAAAGGAAGAGCACATCTAGGCTGTGCTGGGTCCCTTGGAGGTTGAATGCAGAGAGAAACCAATTCTTGTGATGCCTCAAAGGCATGATTCAGAGGCCAGGCAACAGGCAGGAAGAGAGTGTGAAATAGCCTCGGGCATTCTCCAAGCCTAACCCATCAGCTTGGGCTGCTGTTTGTGATGTGTTGGTTATTATCATCATGAAGAACTAAACCTGAATCCTGCAAAGATTCTGGAACTCTATTTAAAGGCAAAGTTGACTGGAAATGAAAACTAGTGGACTCCAATAAATGAAATTCCTCCTCCAGAGCTTTCTACGTGAGTGTTGCAAGCTGGCTCTACAACCATTCTGGACCCCAGTTCCCTTATTGGTGAGACAGGATTAGGAAAAGTTAGGATCAGAGGAGGCCAGGGTGCAGCAAATACTCTGTAAATGGTGGCGATTTACAGAGATGTTACATAGTTGGTTCAAAATAAGTCAAAACTGCATAAATTTGGGATAAAGAAATGAGAATATTTTTTCATGAGGTAAGGCAAGGGGAGGAGGGAAATCAGTCAATCTCTGCTGGGTGACACTGAGTGAGTATATTTATCAGTTGCCTAAACTTATAAAGTTGTTAAGTAGTTTCCCTAGAAGCAGTATCAGACAGTAAGAAAGTGTGGGCTGTAGAGAGCACAGCTGTGTCCACTGAGGCACGTTGTTTTTATTGCACGTCTACATGCCTGTGTGTGCTGCCCTGTGCTAGGGCTAAGAGGAGCGGGGTCAGATCTCAGGGTGCACGATATCCTCCAGATCTCCTCCGCTGGACCCTCTTCCCTCTCCTCATGCAGCACCATGTGTCTGGGCTGTTGCTTTAAGACTTTAGTTTGGGCATGGCTTGGACATTCTGTCAGGCCAACCCAGCCATCGTAGGCAGCTTCATGACAGTGCTTCCTGCGGTCCCAAGTTGTGATTGGCACCTTTTATTACCCTGCCTCATCTGGATGTCCCAGGAAAGCTGGTATTTCATCTTGTCTGTCTTGTGTCTTGATCAGTTGTGTGTGTGTGTTTTGTTGGGAATTGAGATTGAGCCCAGGGCTTTCACGCTGAGCTACATCCTCCACCCCTTTTTTGGTTTTTTATTTTGATTTTTTGAGACAAGATCTCACTAAGTTTTCCCACAAAGGCTCACACTTGTGATCTTCTTGCCCCAGCCTCCCATCATGCTGGGATTACAGGCCTGTACCACCAGGCCAGGCTCAGTCAGTTACCCTACCTCATACCTGTGTATGTAGATGACAAACCGAGTGCTCACCATTGCATGCAGAGAACGCCAGAAACCCAGAAGTCAGAGGACTAGCACCGGCATTGGCAGGATTCTGCGTTGGAGCTGCTCACTTTCCTTACTGCCAGAGGGGATCTCATGCTCCCCACTTTCTTCTGAGTAGAGCCCGTATTTGTCCAGCTTTCCTCCTCCTCTCCCCCTTGCCTAGCACGGAACAGATTTTTTTGTTTGTTTTGTATCTGAGCTATGAAAATATCAGAGGTTTTTTTTTTTCCTTTCTGATTGAGGAGTAGCTTTTTATAGAGAACAGCCCCATCCTGTTAAGTTTCAGCTCAGCAGACTGCTCGAGTCCCTGTGCCAGATGTTGTTATGAGATTCAACAGGAAAACTATACAGTTAAATATGGATCTTTAGGGCCTCAGAGGGTAGCTTAGTGGTTAAAACGCTTAGCTAAATATGGGTCTTTAAATAAACCCAACTTTAACTATAAGTGTAAGAAGGTTTCCGTTAGAGTCAGCTGAGCACCTGCTATTCTCAGTGGGCCTGAGAGAAGAGATAATGCGGCCAAAAGGCAGTGTGGCTTCCTTAGCGTTTGTGCTACTTGGGGAGAGAAAGCCAGGCTTTCTGCCTACTAACAGGACTGCTGAGAGTGACATTCCCAGATTACTTATGGGAGCTTATCCTGAAATGATAGCTTGTGCTGCTCATTCAACGCTCATGCTCCTAAGCACCTCTCATTCAATTTCCTTTGGTTTCCATGCTAACTTCTAGGAGTCTTGATTACCATGTTGGTAGAGAATACTTAGGCCCAAAGAGCTTGAGTGAGATCCTCTGGGCGGCCCAGAAAGTAGGAGGTAGAGATGGGATTTGGATCTGGGTCTGTTTTTTGCCAGTACTTGAAATCTCCAAAGTTTAAGCTGCCATTGCTGCTGTTTCTCCTCCTCCTCTTCCTCCTTCTCCTCCTCCTCTTCTTCTTCTTCTTCTTCTTCTTCTTCTTCTTCTTCTTCTTCTTCTTCTTCTTCTTCTTCTTCTTCTTCTCCTTCCTCTTCTTTTCTTAAGATACATGTAAGCAGGTGCCCACAGTAGTGGGAGTAGGTAGAATTCTGTCAACGACAGATCTGAAAATAGCTAAGGGGAGTTGGATGATTCTGTAGTATTTTGCCATTCTGATTTTGGAGCTGAAATTTAAACATGGCTATCATAAATTCTGGGGCTTCTTTTGACCAGTAGGCATATTCAAAGTCACTGATAATGCTTAGAAACAGAAGAGGGTCAAGACTTGATTCTGAGTTTAGCTTGCCTTCTTATTCCAAAGTCCAGGTTATAATTGGTTTTCAACATGTCAGGGCTGCTGTTTGACTGTCCAACCACTTTTCTTTGTTTGGTCCACCCATCTTGTGCTCAGCTAGGTGCCCCAGATATCATTCAGACAAGCAAATAAACTCTCACAAAATCCCTGCCTTATGAAGAACAGGAGAATGCAATTTTCTCCCCTCGACTTCCCTTGAGAAGGAAAGATCCAACTTCTTCTACACACACACAAAGGCTTTATAATATACAAAATATAGTAGTGTGTACTTCAGGGTAGGAGAAGGTATCCCCTGACCTGTTAGTTGGACAAAGAAATGGTAGTTTTGAGCCTGGTGTTCTTTCTGTCAGGGCTGAATCTTTTAAAAATATAACGAATGTCTAAAGTTTGGAAGCTTTCTTTGGAGGAACATTCTGTCTGAACCCATGCTCCATTTGAGTTCACCTCTTGTATGCAGCCAGTGCTTGCATCAAAATCTTGCTCAACCTCAGAATGTTTATATGTTGAGCTGGTTTTCAAGGAATTTTGCATCCAATGCTCATGAGGAATGTGGGTTTGCAACTTTTCTTTCTTCCAGTCTTTATGTCCGGTGTTTGGTGCCAGGGTACCACGTGAATGAATTGAAAATTGTTCTCTCCAACTTTCTGGAGGAGTTTGTATAAAATTAGCATTCTTTCTTTCTTGAATGCTTGGTAGAATCTAGTGCTAAAGCCAGCTGAGCTTAGAAGTTGTTTCTGTGGGAAGATCTTTAGCTAAAAAGTTCAATTTCTTCAACAGAAACAGGGCTATTTATGTTATCTGTTTCTTCTTGACTGTGCTTTGTTAATTTGCATCTTTCAAGGAATTTGGCCATTTCTTCTATGTTATTTCATTTATTGATTTTCCTAATGCTCCTGCAATGTTTTTTTAATGTCTCTAGGATCTGTAGAGATGTTACCTTCATTGAAGTGATTCCAGTGGTCTCGGAAATCACAGTGCTGACACAGACTTTGGAGATCCATTATCCATTGATTCGTTATGGAAGTTCTTAGTGATTTCTTTGTTCTGTGTCGGACTTGGAGAGGTTCTGGAATTCAGCAGGCAGTAAACAGTCAGATGGAAGCAAGCATGCTAGGTACCCTTGTGCAGACCAGGGTTTTATCTGATCATTTCATTGCGCAATGAAAAAACTGAGGTCAAAGGAGAGAGGGAATAAATTGAATGAATTGTATCAAGGGTAGTGACAGATCCTGCATAGGATACACTCCATCTAAAGCTGGTTGAGGGTGCCACTAGCTTTCTAGTGACACCTTCCAACTCATTTTTCTCATCCCTACCATCTTATTTATCTATCTTTTTTTTCTAGATCCTCAAAAGAAAGCCCTATGAGGGCAGATACTTTTGTCTGTTTTGTTCACTGATATACCCCAGTGGCTAGAATAATGTCAGTTACATAGCAGCTGTGCAGTAATATGTGTTGAATGAAACACAATCTAGACAAATTTTTGCTCACTCAGTGAGTTATATATGAACTTCCTGTAATTAAAAAATAATTTCCTGGGAAATACTTCAAAACTTCCAGAAAGTTCACAAGACTAGGAATAACAAAAAGAATGCTTTACCTTTATCTAGACTCACTTATTCTCATTTTATACTCTTTGACATGTCATTGGTTCAACTTTTATAATATTTTAAAATTTGGGAATAAGTTGAATATAGCAAAAACATGAATCCCTAAATGGCTTGGTGGGTATTTCCTAAGAATAAAAACATTCCCATTTTGATACGGAATCAAACTGCAGGTATCACGTATCTACAGTGACACCATCTTTGTGCATTTCAGTTCTGTTAATTGAACTAATGATGTCTTTTAGGACAGTTCCCCCCATATTCTAGTACCAGATCCTATTCAGAATCAGGTATTGCCTTTAGTTGTTATGTCTCTTTAATTTCTTGTAATCTGGAATATTTTCATAGTCTATTTTTGAGATATTGGAATTTTCAAAGAATATATATATATATTTTTAAGGAAAAGTTATTTTGAGTTCTCAATAATATGTTAATTTTGTGTTCTCAATAATATGTTAATTTTATACATTTCTGGCTGGAAAACTACATAAATGTTATGTAAATAAGCTCATCTAGAGATGTTTCTACTTCCGCGGGCCTTTCTTTCTGCTTGAAATGAATTTCTGCTTGAATCGACCACTTTAGTTTTCCTGACCTCTAGGAGTCTTGTTCTAGGAATGTACTTGGGACTATGACTTCTTACCCTACTGGGGACATAAGAGAAATTGTATCGTCTTTTGGATAACAGCAAAACAATTAATTCAATAAATAGCTACATGTTGAATTTTCATGGTATATGAGGAATCTTAGGAAGGTAAAGCTTTTCAAAGGAGCACTGAAAAAATCAGGAAAACTTCTGTTTCCTCACTGTTGTCCTGGATTTGTTCTGCAATGAGCTATTCTTTCCCACAGGTCTCTGATTCTTGTAAATGATAAAATGGTACCAGAAACCAAGATCTGACCGCTAGATGTTTTTGTTCTTGCAGGGGCCTTTGATGCTTGGCCCTTTGAGCAAATAGAGCTAGTTTAATACATGGATCCACACACATATGTCCGCTTACACATATGCATTATGTATACACACTTTTTCACATTTATGTGCATACATATTTATGTATACAGCAATATATGCAAATATGTATGCATGTGTTTGTTTAACTTTGAAATTTTTAGCACCTCTCTTCTTTGGGAATTTATCATTAACCTGAGTCAAGTTTAGTAGAACTACTAAGTATAGATTCTATAGTTAAAATACATTTATCCACACACATGTAACACACACACACATGTACACATGTATTGACCCAGTACATGCACTGAGGATGTACTGGTGAGCTTTGGTTGCCTTAATAAAACACCACAAAGTAAGCAGCTTTAACAACAGAAATTTACTTCTTCGTAGTCCTGGAAGCCAGGATTCAAGACCACTGAGGTTGGGTTTTGGCTTGTAGATAGCCGCCTACTTGTGTACTCGTGTGGACTTCCTTCTATGCTTGTGGAAAGACTGTAAGGACTTCCTTTTCTTGTAAGGACACCACCCTACTGGATTATGTCATGACCACCTCAGGACATAGTCCACCTTCCCACCAGCCTTTGACTTAAGCCTTTGTCTGAAGGCCAAGATCTGTGTCTAGGTTCTGGCTTCTTAGCACTAGTATGCCTGCACTGTCCCTGGCTAGGGTGGGTCAAATACCAGTGTGTCTTATCCCAAAAATGTTTTACAATATGAGATTGTCACACAGTCATCCTGAAGAACAGGTGGGACGTGATGTTGTTCAAGTGAGAAGAGCACATGACAGAAATCAAGTTAACAGCTGACTGAAAATGAAAGCGAGAACCACAACCAGAGAACTAGAAAAAAAGCAAATCTAAAACTTAGATGAAATCAGAAAAGAGCCAGACTGCTAAAACAATCCTGAGTAACATGAGCAAAACTAGAGGAATCATAATTTCAGACTTCATATTATACTGCTAAGCGACGATGATTAAGTCTGCATGCTACTGGCATGAGGACAGAGATCAATGGAACAGAGTCGAGGACACGGAGGCAAACCTGAACACCCTTAGCCACCTGATTTTTGATCAGGGACCTAAAAATCTTGCCCTGGAGAAAAGACGGTATCTTCAATAAGTAATGCTGGGAAAACTGGCTACCTACATATAAAAGAAGGAAGCGGTCCCATTACCATTTTCCCTGTACTAAAATCAAATCACAATGGATCAAAAAGCTTTATGTCAAAACAGAAACATTGAATCTGCTGGAAGAAGAAATAGGTAAAATGCTGGAAGACATAGGGATAAGGGAGGACTTCATGAACAGAATGCCAGCTGTACAAGAAATAGCATCAAGGATCCATAAATGAAACTACATCAAACCGAAGAGCTTTTGTACAGCAGAGGAAACAATCAACGAGACAATCCACAGAACCGGAGAAAATTTTTGCCAACTACTCCTCAGACAGAGGATTATTAAATAAAATACATAAAGAACTCAAAATAATCCCCCGTATACCGATGGAATCAAATAAATGATCCCATTAGTAAATTGGCAACTGAAATGAGAAGAAGTACTAATAAAGGCCAGTAGACATGTGAAAAAGTGTTCAACATCTTTGGCTCACAGAGAAATGTCAAAATGATACTGAGATTCCCTCTCACTCCAGGGAGAATGGATTTCATAAAGAAATCAAGACGCAACAAATGTTTGTAAAGTTATGGGGAAAAAGAGAACACTTCTACACTGTTGGTGGGAATATAAACTGGTACAACCACTATAGAAGGCAGTTTGGAGATTCCTTAGAAAGCTGAATGTAGAAATCCCATTTGACCCAGGCCCACCTCTCCTGAGCATCTTCCCCTAAAGCTGAGGTCACCATATCATAGAGAGACAGGCGCAACCATGTTAGTAGCAGTGCAACTCGTAATAGCTAAATCCTGGAAACAACCAACACGCCCCTGAGCAGATGAATGGATCAAGAAAATACTGTATATTTCATGTAATAGTATGTGGCCATAAAGGCAGATAGGAGGTGTTTGTAAGAAAATAGGGGCACTTTGAGTCAATATGCCCAGTGAAATGAACCAGACACAAAAAAAACTAAGTATTGCATGATATCTCTTGTATGAGATTACCATATATACGTGTACAGAAGTATCTTAGTGTAAGAAAGAGGGTAGGAAGTGAAAACATGGAGTTTTTTGGGAACGGGAAGAGACAATGAGAGTTGTGTGTATGGGGGGAAGAGATGGGATAGTGAAAGCGGGAGGGAGAAAGTAGCCAAAAAGTGACATATGGTCACAATTCCTCCAAGTTGTGTGCCATTAATACGCAAATGAATTTTTAGTATATACATATTCAAGTAAAACAAAAAGAAATGAAGGCCTTAAGAGTTTATCTCACAGTCACAGAGTAAGTTAGAGGCAAAGCCAAGAGTTGAGCCTGGGTCTTTTTGTATCTGAATCCAGTAGCTTTCACCATCTGCTACCACATTTGCTATGTTGATAAATAATTTAATTAACATTTCCATGCATACTTTCGCTGAATTTGGATTCTTTCTTGGGATAAATTCCCAAGCATTGAATTATTAAGTCTCAGTATCTTTTTTATGGTTCGTAATACATCTTGCAAAATTGTTTCTGCAGAGCTGTCACACTCACATTTAAATCACATGTGCTAAGTGACTGGTGTGCTAAATGTGTAACTATTGGTGTACAGCCAGGGCTGGAGGAGGGGAACTATGGCTGGCTCCTCCTGTGGGTTATGCATGCACATCTTCCCAGGCTAGTGAGAGTCTTGCATGTAAAGTTGTGGTCCCTCCACCCAAGCCAACTACTTCTGTACTCAGCCACAGACATAGGGATCTATTCCATTGCAGCACAAGCCACTGGGTTGCAGTGGACCTCAGGAAAGCAATGTTCTCTATTTCCATGCATGCATGCATGTTGTATTCTGGACTTTAAAACCAATTGAGTAGCTATCTACAGATCTTGGTGTGCGTGTGTCTGTGTGTGTGTGTTGGGGGGTGGTATTAGGGATGGAGTCCAGGCGCTTCATACTGAGCTACATCCCTAGAAATCCTTCTGTCTGAGCCTCTTTTAGTGCTGGGATTGTAGGCCTGCACCACCAGGCCCAAATTCCGTAAATCATTTTTATGGTATGATATTCTAACTTAAAACCTCAACCTCTGACTACTCCCATTGAAATTGTGACTTCAAAGGACTAGGACGGTGTGCCATTTTCACAAGGTCCCCTGCCCTCAGAGTTTAAAGTCTAAGTAAAACCCCTTCTGTTCTGTGGTTAACAGCTCATGACAGATGTCCTTTCTGGTGAGCACAGAGTAGGCCCAGCATCTACCTCCCTCTCACTGAAGGTAGTGCTGCACTAACAGAGCCTCTTGGGGAGCACCTGGTGACGTATCACTCATGACTGTGGGCCACATTTACACATATATGTCCGAGTGACAGCTTGTTTCTTTCTTCTGTAGTTGGTCACCACAGAAGGGCGCTTTCTCAGGGACAGTTTGTACAATGAAGGAATCCTGATTGTTTGGGACCCATCCGTGTACCATGTAGACATCCCAAAGGTAAGCAAGTGTCTGTGGGAAGTAGAGGTTGGATCTCCTGTTTGCCAACAGATCTTCTTCAGTTTTTAAAAGCGTGGCTGAGCTAGTCCTGGTTATTTGAGTTTTAGGGCACCTCAATTTGTCAATTCAGAAGTGCCCTGTCCCGTACCAGCTGTCCTCCATGCCCTGCTTTGCCATAACGTTGACTCCCAGTTAGAGCTGGATTTCTTACTCTCTGTGGTAGATGGTGTTCATTAACGCACTAGCACGAGTAGACAAAGGTTGCTCTTACTCCCATTGGTAATGTTACCCTGTTTCTGGACCAGGCTTCCAATCCCAGAATGCTTAGTTTACTCTCATATACACTGTGAGTGGATGGAAGCATAACTGCTTCCACTTTCCATACGGGGAAACCAGGAAGTGCATAAAGGAAGTCCCCAGTCCCAGGATTGAATCCTAAGCAGAGGACTCAGATCTGCACATCAGCTCTTCCAGGTCACAGGCCTGGGGAACCCTCGGGCTCTCGGGAGCTGCCTCTCCCTGTTTTTTGTGCAAGTCAGTTGTCTTTTCCCTGACGTGGGCTGCATTGGCTCCAGGAAAATAGCATTAAGGAAACAGGACAGACAGTGCTATTCTTGGGACATTTAGTCTTCTAACTTAGATCTACCAATGGGTGAGAGGTTCTGGTGATCTTTGGTGCTTTTGCTTCTTCAGTTTCTACAGTTTTATACTGACCTCGCCTAGAACTCAGATTTACCTGGGTCAAGAGCCAGACTGTGAACCCACAGGTGTAGCAACCCATGCTCTAGTTTTTTCTCCTTTAAAATGAGAGTATCAGGGCTGGGGCATTTATCTCAATGGTTGGAGTGCTTGCCTGACGTGCTCAAGGCCCTGAGGTCAGCTTCTCAACACTGCAATTGAAAATATTAGCTGAGTGTGGTGGCCTCAAATCTGTAATTCCAGCACTTGGAAGGCTGAGTTTAAGGCTAGCCTGGGCTACATCGTGAGTTCAGGAGCAGCCTGGACCACAGAGCAAGACTCCGTCTCAAAAGAGAGAGAGAGAGAGAGAGAGTATCTCATGACCATGCAGGATGGCATAAACCTGTTGTTTACAGTCCCTGAGACTTAGAAGGCTGATATAGAAGGATTGCTTGAGTCCAGGAGTCGAGGCTAGTCTGATAGTCTGAGCATCATAGCAAGACCAGAGGCAAGGCATTGTCTCAAAAAAAAAAAAAAAAAAAAAAAAAAAA